>BSBK01000630.1:0-247500 GCA_027943335.1 Chamaecyparis obtusa
GTCCTACTAGAGGGTACTCCACCTAATGATATGGAGTGTCATCGTGACATTAAGTACTAACCAACCTAATCACTAGATATGGATGCAGAAGTTGCTGCAATGTCTGCCACACTATCAATCACAACTCAAAGCTAGGTGCTATGAATAACATCATCTACAAAAAGACCCAATGAAGGAGCTATAGCAAGTGCCCTTTGACCAACAATGGCCCTATGTACTGGCCTCTATCGATTAGATCAAAAAAAAGTATCTATATCAACAAGTTTTCCATGCCCCTATCCTAGATATGTTGGAAAATCATTGTAATTGAAAACCCTCCCTAAAGGAACCTCAACAAAAATTTCCTATGCAAAGTACAATGGAATTTTGTCATTATTTAGATAATGACCATGGGTAGCTAGAAAGCATAGGTATATCAATCTGATATAGTAGGATCCAAACATTTGGTAACCTGATACCCCTTCACATAATTCAAATCTACATAAGATGGGAAAGCTTCCCTTTTCTACATCGCTTTGGGCACTAAAGTCTATATGTCCTTAAGAGAAAGACGAGAGCCAACTTCTCCTCTCTTCCTCTCAAGTATGACCTCTATAACATCTAGGGCATAGGGAGTGGTAGCACGAATGTCATTTCTAATACTAATCAAGCTAGTAAGGATGGATTGACATCTTCTCTAATATAAAACTAGAGCCAGAAGGATTATTTATGGATTCTTGCAACTATTAAATTTCTCTATTAGTGTGTGCAAATAGTTCCGTAGAGGGAATTAGTGCATTTTCCATGTGTGATGTGCAATAATATATCTGATAGATCTAGAATATGTATACCTGAAAGATTTTATTTATTGTCAAATAAAGTCTACATATATGTACATTTTTCTAATTTAATTCAAAATAAAATTAAAGTATGCACATTTCGCTACATTATTTCAAAGTAAAATCAATTACATAAATTGTATTTAAATGTTAATAAATGTGTATAGTACATATGTACACACACATGTACAGGTGCATATATATACATGTACACATACATGTGTACGTATATATATACATACACATGCATATATAATATGACATGTACACATGTATAGGTATGTATGACATGTATACATGTTATATATATATATATATATATATATATATATATATATATATATATATATATATATATATATATATATATATATATATATATATATATATATATATATATATATATATATATATATATATGCATGTATACATGTGTATGCATACATGCATATATGCATATATATATATGTATATATATGTATATATATATATATATATATATATATATATATATATATATATATATATATATATATATATATATATATATATATATATGCATATATTCATGCATATATACACTTGTATACATGCATATATACATGTATACATGAATATATACATGTATACATGCATATATACATGTATATATGCATATATACATGCATATATATACATGAATATATGTACATGTATATATACTAAATCTATATTTCAAAAACATTAAATAATAAAAAATCTATATATATACATGCATATATGCATATATACATGTATATATACACAAATACATGTGTATATTTATAGGCATATATGCATATATACATAGATATTGTTGGTAATTTGGCTATACTAATGTATATGACTTGATATAGTGTTTTCATTATGACAACAAAGTCATATAGCAGTTTGGAGTCAATGCACTTGATGAGAAGATCAGAAATTGGTTAAGTGTTGAAGACTGGACAGTGTATAGAGTTCCTGCAGCTCAGAGCATTAGCGCATGTGTGTATGGAAACTTTATGGTGTGCACCCTGGAAATTAAGTTGGTTAGACTATATTCATGCTTAGTCTATGAGCACATGCTCAAATGTACAAGTATGAGAAAGATACAGCCAGTTGAAGTTGCACAGCTAGAGTGTGGTAGTGAAGAACAGAGTAAGTAGCTGACAGTTATCATTTTGAGTTGTGACTATATTCTAATATTGTAAAGGATATGTGCCTATTGCAATTAGGCTACCAACATGTATACTAGTTTGATTTTAAACACGCTTAAGCTAATTCATTTGGAAGCATTGTATGTAATAGGTTTAAGGGTTGACCTAGTTGTTTATTTTGTATGCACGTATAAATATAAGACGCGCCCATTGTTTTTGGTATGGAAGTTGATAGAGAGTTGTGTTAAGTATAGAAGAAGTATGTGAAGAGCCAATAAGATGTATTATATTTTTACAAGAGGTCAAAGCATCAACACATCAAATGAACTGATCTGACAAGCAGTGTCACAGTGATAGTTCATCTAGCAGATATAGTGTGTATCTGAGATTAGAAGGTTGTAACCTTCACCACTTGAGCAGTGAGATCTAGGATAGTGTGTCCTCTCCCCTAATAGGGACTATTCTAAAAGACTCCTAATAGGGTCCAACCCTTAACAAGATCTACTGTACTTAATGCATTGTAAAATAACTCCTAACAAGGTTAAGGATCTTCTAACAAGGATCACAAAACACTAGTGTAGAATATTAGTGGGTGTCAATTCCCACCGGGGTTTTTACCTATTTGGGTTTTCCCGTAACCATGTCATGTGTTGATTTCATGTTTCATGTTTATGTGAATGTTTATTTCAATTCTTAAGCATTCAAGTTTATTTTAAAGATTAAACTAAAAAGTTAAAATATAGTGAACACTAATTCAACCCCCCCCCTCTAAGTGTTCCCATTCCTAACATTTGGTATTAGAGCTCTAGTCCTTGGCAAAGAAGTTTAACCACTTGAGGAGATCATGGGAAAAGCAGAAATGAAACATCTAAAAAGAAATCTAGAAGCTTCTCTTGAAGACCTAGACAAGTCAGAAAGAGAAACTAAAGAACTAAGGGATAAACTCAGTGATGCTCAATTAGTCATCAAAGGCTAAGGAAAGATTTGAAATAATGCTCTTCCAGTGATCTAGGGACAATGGTCAAGAAGCTAAATGAATAAAATAAATCCTTAAAAGAACAACTTGAAGATTTTGATGATAAGCTAACTAACAATCAGGAAGTCTATGATGAACAGGTCAAAGAGAATCTTCAACTTAATGAAGAATTAAGGTAAGAAAACATGGAAATCTTAGAACTAAGAAACAACAAGGAAATCTTGGAATATAAATTGAAAAAGGATAAGAATCATATTGACAAATTACATACCAGTTCTGATTTGATAGAATCTCATTTGTATGCAAAAAGAGTCAAAGGAGACACTAGCTGTATTGGATATAATGAAGCACAAAATTAGATTGACAACATGCATGCAAGAAAGGATGCACAAAAAGATTCTAATGATACTAGGAAGACTAAAGATCAAACTAAAGATAATGGTGGACCACCTAAGAATGAGTGCAAGCAAGTAGAATGCAGTTTTTTTGCATGTAGCAAGCATGGACACATTGCAAGGAAGTTTATAGAGGTAAGACCTTTTAATGGATACTATTATTCATGCAATAAGTTTGGCCATAGAGCTATGAATTGTAAGACTAGTAAGAAGAATAGGATTCAGCATGATCAGAGAAATTGGAATCAAACAAATGTAAGAAGTTCTCATAATGTTACATGTTAGATATGTAACTATAATGGTCACTCAGCAAGACAATGTAAAATGGTGACTCATGTCAATGAACCAAAGAATATAAGATCTCCAGTCATTTGTCACTCTTGTAACAAGGCTAGACATATCTCAAAGTTCTATAGATCAAGGATGAGAGGTCAAGAAAGCCCTAAAAAGGCCGAAGAACTAGTTTTGGATCCCGAAGGAGAAGTCAAATTTGTGAAAGCCTTAAAGGATGCGAGCTTGATTTGGATAGAAGGAAAGAAGGACAAAGTTGATGAGAATGTATTGGATGCATCCACAGTGGACACACCCTCTACATTTGGATGAATGGCCCTCAGGGTCATAGGGGGAGCTAATTTATCTCTCGACCCCTGTGTAGCTGGTATACTCACTCTGATTGTTAGCAGAAAAAAAAAGTTGGAAATTTTGAAGTGACAACCTGGTTTATGTGGCATGCATTAATGGTTGAATTTTCACTTTAAGTACATAGAAAGTTGTTTGATTACTCATTGCATTCAATTTTAGAGTGATAGGAGAGTAGAAAGAGCTTTAGAAGTTTTTGTGAAGACTTGGAGATTGATCTATCAGTGATTAGTAGAACAATTGATCAATTGTAGAAACCCTAGCTTGTTGTACTAATTCAGAAGTCTTTGAATTATCATAGTGGACACTTGGAAAGTGATAAATCAAGTAAGTGATGGCCACTCCCATAGTATTTGATGTTGCAGAAAAGAAAAGATATGTGTTTAAGAAGCATCCATTTAAGTCTACCCTAGATGACTTAGAGGGAGCATTCTTCTGCATGCCTATGGGCGTTATGCATGTGGAAGACATTACGGCTTACATCTACTATAAGAAGGAACTAGTAGGATTGGACAGGTTAAAGGAACACATGGAAACAATGTTAAAATAGACAAAACCTTCTTGGATGGATATGTGAAGTGGAATGATCACCCCATAGTAGAGTATGCTATGACATATGAATTCTATGAGACATAATGGATTAAAATACTTTTGAGCAGAATTCATGATGACCTATTTTAGATAGGTGATGTGCTAGTCAGAATTACTAGTGACCTAATATATGAGATGATAGGTCTATCTAAGTCTGGCGTCATCCTTCCTATGGGCAAGGATGTTAGTAAAATTGTTGATAAAACATGTAAGTCAAGGAGTGACAGGTGCATGATGACAATTGAGCCTACTGAGCAAGCTAACATCAAATTGATGTCTATGATAGTTGGATACAGGTTTCATCACACCAGCAGGGTGAATAGTATGTCTATGGGCACAATTCTAGCAGCCATCAGACTTGTGAAGGAAGATGGGGAGTTCAATCTCTGTGAGACCTTGTGCGCATAGTTGATTGACAACATCAAGGTAGTTAAGCATGATAAGACCAAGATATTCAACTTTGGGTCTTTGATCATTTACATGTACCTACATATAGTTGGGAAAGTATCAGATTCATATTTGGACAAGTCCATTCCAACCATGCTACAAATATCTTACAAGGAAACCACTAAAAGTACTTTGAGAGATTACATAACATTGGAGTTGAAGACCTTCAGGGTCAAGATGCAAATGAGGTACACAATTCTAGAAAACATAGTTGAGAAATACAAGGATACTATTTGTTTTATGGTTGAAATAGATACAACTTGCATGGAAGCAGTTGTACCTAGAACAAAGTGGATTCATCCACTTGGATGTGAAGTAGAGGAACAAGTTTTAGAAGCATATGCTTATGTATTACTTTCAGCTCCTACTGACCCTAATGAACCTAGATGGGGAACTTATGAGGAGAAGACAAGAGAAGTAGATGATAAGATAAATAGCACAACAATAAAAAGAAAGGTTGCTAAAATCACATCAAAGATCTTGAGAATACATGGTGTGTCTCAAGAAAATCTTGACAAAGAAAAAGAACAAAAGATTGCTTTGGAACTAAAGAGCGCAGATGCAACAAAGGTAGAATCACAAGATTCCAAGTTGAAGAAGGTAAAGATAGAGAAATCTGATGAACAAAAGGATATAACTGATGACACTCCTTCTACACCCAAGGAAACCATTGATCTTACTACTCCTCCTAAGTATAAGGAAATTCCAAAGAGGAAGAAAGAGGCTGGCACCAGTCATCCATCCTCACGAGCAACAAGAAGTAGAAAGAACACTCAAGCACCTCCTGAAGTAAGTTTCAAACCTAGTCTCAGTGTGCTAAGTGCCAAAATAATTGATGAGGGAAGAATTGATCAAGTAAAGAAGTTTTATGATAAATATAGTGAAATAGACAAATTAGAGATTCATAGCATGATCATAAAGCACATGATCAATTTCAAGAGGATAGTCATGGAACTAAAAATAATGATCCTTGACAATGTATAGAATATCCTAGACTTCCAAAAGAGACAAGCTATTGAAGAAGATTTGTGGATAAGGGAAAAGATCTTAGATGAAACTCTTCCTTTATTTGAGCTATAAGTAAAGAAGTTGGTATTAGATCTGGTGAAGCCTCATCTCAGAACCAAGACAAGAACTCTGAATATAATGGATAAAAACTATGAATTAGTTGCCAAAGAGACAAAGAAATCCTTTGAGAAGGTTTTTATAAACAAAAACATGTATCAACCTACTATGCCCACATCACATGTACCCACAATGGTTACCAAAGGCTCAGAGACCATCAAGGTACAATCTACAGGTCCTCGGGATTCAGTGTGTATAGTGGAAGCACAAACAAAGTTAGATAAGTATGTGCCCATGACAAAGTCACTCAAGGACAACACCATTATCATTGATAATATAGAGATAGCCATGGTGGCCACTGATACTAATTTGGACAAGTTTGAGGAAGCTTTTGCGAGCATGGAAGAAGCTAAAATTTTATGCAGCAACACACCACCCATTCATCAAGAAGAGGTATTGATTGAAAATATAACAAATGAGAAAGAAGAAGAAAAGATAGAAGAAAAAGAACAATAAAAAGAAAAATTAGAAAAAGAACAATAAAAAGAAAAATTAGAAAAAGAACAAGAAAAGAAAGAAATAGAAAAATAAAAGCATAATGAACCATCAGTTAAACTAGTCAAGGTAAAACAAGAAGTGATGGATAGCACTCCCATCACTCCCTCTATAGCATTGTTGTCATGTTTGACATCTGACACATCTAGTTTGGACTCATCGAGAGAAGAAGACCTGACTAAGTTCAACATCTTATCTATGGAGAAGGCCAAAGAAAACCAAGTGATGAGGAATCCCTACCTAGTAGAATCAGTAAACATTCTGAATGATTTATTACCAGAGGACAAGAAAGTGTCAAAGACACACTTAGTTCATGATGTGAATACATTCATCTCACATTTCAAAAGCAATTTCTCAAGCCTTGAAGAATCTACATCCCTAGTTGTAGAAGAAAAGTATCTAAAGAAAAGATTGAATGAATTGGTGAACAACTTTGCACTTGACCTAAGCTCACTCATATCTAGTCAAGCATCCCTAAAAGAATGTGTTGATCAAGGAAGAAGAATCATTGTAGAATGCATGGATAGGGACAAGCTTACTAATGCTCATTTTAAGAAAATAAAAGAGGTAGAAGCTATGATTGAACAAGTGAAGAGTTTAGTGAAAGAAAAAATCACAGATCTAAACATGTGCAATAGTTAGACAAAATTGACAAGGTAGAAAAATAGATGACAAAGTTAAGGGCTAGACAGACTCATTTGAGGAATGCTCTTGCACCTTCATTAGACATTCTAAATTAGAACATCAAAGAGATTGATGCCACCATGATAACCTATGATCAAGGTCCTTCCATAGATTTGAAGAAGATGGAGAAGCTTCAGTATGTATTATGCACCCATCTCTAGATAGTAAACTCTTTGATCACATTTTAGAAGAAGGAAATCCAGAACCTAAAGATTGCATAACCGGATGTTTTTCCTCACTGGGTATGTATAGATACAATTTTTGTAACACTTTTATCATTAATGTCAAAGGGGGAGTTGTGTATAGAATATGGATCAAAATATGTATAGGCAGATATAAGTATATGTATAGAAGACAAAAGTTTTTTTGTATTAAGGACAATTAGCAACTTGACCATATTCCTTTGTTGCCATCAATGAAAAAGGGGGAGATTGTTGGAAATTTGGCTATACTAATGTATATAACTTGATATGGTGTTCTCATTATGGGAACAAATTCATATAGCAATTTGGAGTCAGCGCACTTGTTGAGAAGATCATAAATTGGTTAAGTGTCGAAGACTGGATAATGTACAAAGTTCCTACAGCTCAGAGCATCAACACACGTGTGTACGGAAGCATTATGGTGTGTACCCTGGAAGTTAAGTTGGTTAGAATATATTCATGCTTATTCTATGATGCATGATTAGATGTGCAAGTATGAGAAAGATATAGTCAGTTGAATTTGCATAGCCAGTGTGTGCCAATGAAGAATAGAGTAAGCAGCTGATAGTTATCATTTTGAGTTGCGACTATATTCTAATATTGTAAAGGCTATGTGCCTATTGTAATTAGGTTTCTGACATGTATACTTGTTTGATTGTAAACACTCTTAAGCCAATTCATTTGGGAGTGTTGTATGTAATAGGTTTAAGGGCCGACCTAGTTGTTTATTTTGTATGCATGTAAAAATATAAGATGCAGCCATTGTATTCAGTATGAAAGTTGATAGAGAGTTGTGTTAAGCAAATAAGAAGTATGTGAAGCACCAATAAGATGTATTAGAGCTTTGCAAGAGGTCAAAGCATCAGCGCATCAAAGGAACTAATCTGACAAGTAGTGTCACAGTGATAGTTCATCCAATAGATATAGTGTGTACTTGAGATTAGGAGGTTGTAGCCTTCACCACTTGAGCAATGAGCTCTAGGATAGTGTGTCCTCTCCCCTAAGAGGGACTATTGTAAAAGACTCCTAACAAGGTCTGACCCTGAACAAGATCTACTGTACTTAATGCATTGTAAAGCAAATCCTAATAGGGTTAAGGATCTTCTAACAAGGATCACAAAACACTAGTGTAGAATATTAGGGGGTGTCAATTCCCACCAAGGTTTTTACCTATTTGGGTTTCCCCATAACCATATTGGTGTCATGTGTTAATTTCATGTTTCATGTTTATGTGAATGTTTATTTCAGTTCTAAATCATTCAAGTTCAATTTAAAGATTAAAGTTAAAAGTTAAAATACAGTGAATAGTAATTCACCCCCCCTCTTAGTGCTCCCATTCCTAACATATATATTCATGTATACATGCATATATGTACATGTATATATACTAAATCTATATATCAAAAACTTCAAATAATTAAAAATCTATATATATACATGTATATATGCATATATACACATACATACATGTATACATGCATATATACATGTATACATGTATACTTGCATATATACATGTATACATGTATACATGCATATATACATATATACATGTACATATACATGCATATATACATGTATATATACATATATACACAAGTATACATGTATATATGTATATATACATAGATATGCATGCATATATACATATATACATATATATATACATATACATACATATACATATACATACACACACACACACACACACACACACACACACATATATATATACATGTATATATACTAAATCTATATATCAAAAAATTCAACTAATGAAAAACAAAAATTAAAAACTTGAAAGGACATTTAATAAATTGGAAGCCAAGCCATAGCTCTCACTTCCGCCGAAAGTGACAATGACCGTCACTTTCAGCAAGTTCAAACGTGGCCAAAAAATGTAACTTTAAAATTTCGATTGAAAGTTCCATATTAAGGACTTTCAATCAAAAGTTCTTTCTTACTTTTGATTGAAAGTTAGAAAATCACTTCTCATTAAAAGTGATTTGTGATCGAAAGTGTGGAATTTTTGTACTTTCAATTGGAAGTTTCTTACTTACGATTGAAAGTGCAGGTTTGTTTCTATTGAAAGTAGGAAGGGATTTTTTAGTCAGATTCACTTTTTGGGGTGAATTCATTTCTCTGAAAAAGTGTAACCCACTATTGTGGGTTCACCCTAGGACCGATAACCCAAAATAATTCACTCTTCTAAAGTGAGCTCAGTAAAGAGCCAACCCTATTAAAGGTTACAATGCATACATCTAGGTGTGACTTGGTTAGAGGATTTATCACTAGCAGTTAGATTTTGAACAACATTCACTATGCAGTCAACAAGATAACACTTTATATTCAATGAATTTCATAGGGTAGTACAATAAGACTATTAAGTCCACTTAGTTAAGAGATTTTCTTAATCAATGGTTAAACTGATACAATACTAATCTTATCCAAATACAACTCAATTGCAAATATTCAAATATATGCTAAGCTCATAAAATCCTATGATCATTAATCAATTCACTTCCTCAATATTTCTCAACTTACTTTCACTTGGTAAATAGTTATGTGATGCTCAATAATGTCTACAGCTTGGTTATTTCAATAATGAGTTTGATCAAGTATGCATGAATACAATCTTCACATGAAATCTCTACAGTCTCCTTTTGTCCAACATGTTTCAATAATGAAATTCATATCTCTTATATAGACACATAAATTATTTTCATATCAGCCATCAAATTTTGCCTCTTAATCTCCTTCATCCAGTTTGCCACTTAAACCTTCCTCAGTAGATGTGTCCATAACATGTTTCAATCTCATCCTTTAGAGCTTCTCTAAATTTTTTTAGCTAGGGATCTCATTACTAACTTTATCTTTAACCTAGAAATCATACCAATTTCCAGCTCATCAAATTCAGTCGGCCATCCTTAGCATTTAATGTTTTCATCCATAATCGGTCAATATAGAAATGTGTTGGTGATAACTAGCTCGGTTATACTATTACTTAGTATACATTGCACTGGCTTAGTGTATACATAAATCTTCAATTACCAACCACATTGAGTTGTTCAAATTCAAATCTCTTCTTCATAATAGATTAATGTAACATACTCAAGTCAACAATATAAAGCCATAAACTCATCAATAAGTTACCCAATGTTTACCTTATCCTCATCTATCATATCCATCTTTTCCTTATGTAGATATCTCAGTTCTTCATCTTTTTTTCCTTCAATAGATGTTTGGATGTTTGTAACTAACATGATAAGTACTATCAAAACTAGTTAACATCAATGATAACATATTGACTAATTTAATCATCTTACATATCATTTTAGTAGCTTGATGATCTCTAATCATTGCTTCTTCAGTTCATCAGATATTCAATCAATTTTAGTTCATCAGTCTTATCTCTCGTAGGCTCAAGTTTGACTCATACAAAGTCGGAGAACTTAAGGATGGAAATCCCAGTGTAACAAAATATTAGAGGATTTAAAATCACAAAATATGATTGGAGGGTTGGCTTTGTCATTTAGATATTCCAACCTTCTTGTTGTACCTATGACTATATTAATTCTTGTGCTCTAATATGTTGTCTCCTTATCAAGTGGGAGATCATTAAGATGGTCTTCTAGTAATCATATTGACATATACTAATACATGAAAAGTCTCTAATATACATCAACGTAATATCCAATAAGCTTTACAATATTTGGATGATGAAGAGTAATCAACATCAAACCCTCAACAAGAAAATCCCCATTTCCTTGTAATCCATTCTTGTCTAGTGAATTGCCAACAAACAATCTTCCTTGTGCTCTTAAGATTCCTTTCATATAATCTTTCAAAGTCATCTCCACCCATCTGCCAATTCATTGATGTTCTCTCCCAAAAGGATTGTGCTACTATTTAAGACTTTTTCCCATGTAGGTAAAGTTTCACAAATATTAAATCCAAGTGATAATTGTTCTAGCTCCTTAGTCTTGGAATATTTTAGACAACATTGTGAGATATACCTAATTTTAAATAATGAGAAGATAATAGAAGTTGACCATATGGCTCCATTTCAGTATGGTGTCATTGGGAAATATTAGAATCACAAAACAATAATCTTTTTTAAAAGCTTGTGATCCCAATTAATTCCCGCCCCCCCCCTCCAAACAAACCCAATGTGTATTTATGCCTACCAATCATATTAGTTCAATGATTTCAAAAGTTGATTATGAAAATCAATGCATCCCTTGAGATGTTGACTCTTCACAACATTTGACAAATTGTTCATGTGCTTGTGTATGATTTCACCTTTGACATACGTACATCTACAATACACCACCAAGTTGAAAAATTGCCTTAGCTAGATATGCACCTTCAGGTAGTTTCAATTATAATATTTGACAAAAGTAAATCTCTCTACCTCATCAGAGTTTCAACAAACTATTCCATATCTTTAATTTTGGCACGGGCAAGAACATGCTATCAAAGGTTGTGAAATATACCTTTACATCCATACATTGCATTGGGTTGAGAGCTTGGAATGTCTTTAACCAAAATTATATTAGACATACCCTACAATCATGTATTCATGAGGTGATGTTTCTTTCAAGCTATCTGTGAAACAATTATTGAGCCCTGTGTTTGAAGCATAGGATCATTACATTCCATAATGCATCGATCGAGTCTCTTTTACCTCAATGCTTCGATAATAGTTTCATCTACACCATCTAAGAGTAATTCACTTTCAAACATACATTAATGGATGTCCATACCATTTTACAAAAGCTTTTATTATGACACAAGAAGGGACCTCATCATGCATGGCCATGACATTTAGATTTTACTAGTCAATTACATTTATTTAAAACATTTTAAAATTTTTTTGTAAAATCCCTTCGATGGATGTCTTTAAATCATTATTTTTCATGCTCATGAGATGCCATTACTTAGATGTATTCTGTCAAATAGTTATCATGTCTTACCTTTTCTTCATATTCTATACATATGTCTTCTATGATAATCTACAGATACAACATCTAAGAAGACCTCCTTTGTTTATGCTTCAAGGGGTATCTATAGTGTTTTGAAATCTTTTGTTTAGGCATAGGTAGAGATAGTGGCATTCTATCATATTATTCACATGCCTTTGCTATGCTTTCACATATTGCATATGAGTCTACCATAGTTTGCATGGAGATTGGCCTAAAGCCCCCATATTACTCACGTCACTTGAAATATGGATACCATCAATGCACCATGTCTAATCTTCAACGTTCTATGTGTATACTGATAGGCATTTTTTCAAACAATTAACCCACAATCTCGATACATCCACATTCTACAGATATTCCTGTCAAATCATCTTCGATTTGCACATTGCCTTATTGATTGTATTGAAGGTGACTAAAATTGTATGCGTCTCCTTGGAATTATATTTTATTGAAGCTAAGGTATTAGTTCCAATGGTTCAAGAAACTTGTTTATATTTCCCATTTTACATGTCGGTCGATCATATTGTCAAACATTTTAATTGCTTAGTCTGTGCTACAACAATTTGCATGCATATAGAGATTTCAAGACTGGTATTATGAGAATGTTTCTTTTATTCTAGCATTATTATTGTCTAATCAAACCAATCTTTCTTCACATTCATAGTTTCTTAATTTCCTTCATGTTTGCGAAGCTCTTTATCGACAAGTAGCGCCAAGAAAATTGGTTTACACAACCACAATAGATCTAACTATCATTTTCTCAAAAGTTGTCAACATGTAGTTATAGGGTTCTTGAAACCAAAATTTAAAAACCAAAATGGTTAGTTCAATTTAAGGTTAATGGTTAAAAATTTGAAAAGTTTGGTTTTTGAAAATTTGCATGCAAAAAGTGAAGGATTTGACCAAATCGCTTCAAGCGTTAAGATTTTGACAAAGAAGATACAAGAGTTGGAGTTTGAGGTTAGGAATTGCAAAAAGTGAATGTTTGAGAAAGCTTCTTGTGAAAATTTTGGATTTGGAGTTAAGATTGGAAAAAGGTTAATGTTTGGGAAAAATTCTTGCAAAAATTTAATGTTTCAAATATATTTTTGTAAATAAGGGGAACATGTTTTAGAATTTTAAAATTTTCACCCTTCAAAAATATACGCAACAACTAGCTTTAGCTAAGGGCAATGCCTACAAAAGATGCAAGATGAAACTTGAATCTCATCGGGGATCAATGTGTTATGCATGGGCAATAGAGTCATAAAGTGAGGTAACATAGGAATTTACAAAAGAAACTGGAGACAAGCCAAAAATGAGATTGACACAACAAAGACTTCTACTTAAAATATTTACATGGCAGGTCACCCTACCTCTATTAGGCCTAGATGAGTTATGCAAACCCATTGACTGGTTGAGAAAAATAAGTGACATTGCGAGATAATAGGCGACAACTTGGAAGCATCCATGACCTGAGTTGTAGTCTCACTCGTTGAATTTTGGTTTTGAGATTTCTAGTATGAAGAACTTTTCTGGGAAAGGTAATATATCCAAATAACCATGCCTCATTAAAAAATTAAATTTGGTATCTAATCTACTTGATGTTGCATATCATTGCTGAATTCATCTTGAATGAGCTAAAGTATTAGAATTTTAAGTCTTTTATTACACCTTTGATGATTTGTATCCGAAAATGCATTCTCCTTGTACATGACTTGAATTAGTTAACATGTATCATCATATGAGTCTAGGAAAAAAATGTATCTCTTTGCTACATGTATCATCTAATGAGTCCACAGAACGAGAAGTGTGTATAAGAAATACCTTCATGAGATTAGTTTTCTTCAAATCAATTCAAATTGAGCTAATTTAACATGTAAGACATAAAGAATTGAAAGCTTAAAATAATAAACATCTCATAGATCGCTAGTTAAAGATGCTAATGAAAATATCTCAACAAGCATCCATTAAAGATAGCTCTAAAATAAAAATATTAAGCTAATAATGATGCAAATAAAGCCTAATTTGATCAAAATATGCTAAAATTATACATGCAAATCAAATTAACTATAGTAAGGATGCAATTTTAAAATGATAATGGGATCCTTTTCTCCTGATTTTTGGCTTCTATTTATAGATTTCTCCAAGCTTAGGGGGTGGAGTAAGTTTAATCATGAACAAGTTAGGGTTAAGTTGACCATTTCAAATGTTGAGACAATTTAAATTTTTATCCTCAAAGCTTGGGACAATGAGAGAAAATGAGTGGTCAAGATGCATCCTCATGGCTAGTGATTGAGATTTAATTTGGCTTTGATCCATGTGAGTTCAATTCTCAATTCTTATTGGTTGATCTAATCCCTTCCCATGTGGTAGGTGAGAAATTTTAGGAATTAATTAATTGATTTATTTGATTTCTTTAGCCATGTGTACCCCTTGAATGGGTTGGGTTTGATTTAATTAAACTGTAGAATTAATTAGAGTAATTTCATAATTAAATGATTTTCATAATTTAATTCATACTTTTTTGCTTTGATTTCAATTAATCTTTGTTTTTACTTTAATTGCTCCATTGGATTATCTTGACATTTTTAGGGGTCTACAAGAAGTTGCTCAAAGATTGGTATTCATGCAAAGAAGGCCCCTTTAAATGAGCATTGCTATCAAAATGTTTATCATCATATTTTGATTGTGTGTGGAGTGAGGAGGTTTCTCTTCTACTTCATCTTCATATTCTTTTGTCTCTTGATTATCACATATTTCATCAAGTTTTGATCCCTTTGTAAATAGAGATGATACCTCTCTATATTTCATGAACCTAACCTGTTGGGAGCACACGTAGACAAGAAAAATTTAGCACCCAAGCCCCATTTGATTTTCTCAATTTAGGAGAATGTTGATGTGCTCTCCAAACATAATGAGAGGATCCCGGATGCAATTTTTTTATATGATTTAGACTAGAAATGCAAGCCAAGGAGATCCCAAAATGGCACAAACAATAGTATTAGGAACTAGTTTTTCTCCAAGGATTCCAAGAAATGAAAGTGATGAAAATAAAGATTTAAACTAGAAATTTTATGCAAGAAAGCTAAGATTCATTTACCCATTAAGTAGGATATTATGATTTAGATTGAAAAGAAAGAGAAATGCATAAGTAAACTAAGATTCATTTAACATTTAAGATTATGCTACATGTACTAAGAATTGAAAGCAAGAACAAAGAAACTAAGATGATAAAATGATATAGAATTATAGAGCTAAAATAACATGATAAAAATGCATAAAAATGAAAGATGATTTTCTCTTGGAAGGGCCTTTATTTGTAAATTTTGGGAGGGAGAGAGAGGGATTGGATGAGGTGGCACCTATGTGGAATCCACATTGGAGCCACATATGAGACACATTTGAGACAAGATGGGCATTTAAGTTTTGAGTGGCTCAAGGTTTCTCAGACATGTGTGAGAAACTTTGGAGAAGAGTGAAAGGGGAAAAGTTTCAAGATCATTTAAGGAAGTTTGGTGGCTTTCTTGGGAAGAGTTTCTCACACATGTTTAAGCAATGCATTATCTCTAATGAGGATAGGAATCAATTTATAAGTGAGGTTAAAGGGGTGATTAGGTGGGAGAGTAGGTTTAGCAAGTGAGGTGATGGATGTAGGTTAGGCTTTAGGTAGGGTATAAGATTAATTTAAATCAGATTTAGATTAAAACAAGTTTATTGGAATATTATTATGTGGAGAGATTTAAATAAATATAGATTTATTCAAAAGGGTATTTATGGGGGATACATGTATTAAAATAAATTTAATACATTAGAGGGGAGTATTTAAATTAAACCCAAAAACCTTAGATAATGAACCCAACTCAATTAAATAATTATAATTAAATGGGTAGAAGAATATGATAAAAATGATTAATTAATTAAAATTAATTACAATATCATAGGGATTATTAATTAAATAAATTTAATTAATATGAAATATTTTTTAGGTGTCTACAAACTCTATGCTATTATTTGCTCCTTATGCATAGTGTAACATAGCATGATCTATTTTAATTAGTGTAAAAACCTAAGGAATAGATATTTCTTTGAATATATGCATCTTTTCTCATGGTGAATTATGGTAATGACTATGAAATTAAGAAAGACTTTTACTAAAGAAAGAGATACTACCCAAAGTGTTAGGACTATGAGTAGGAGTGAAATTATCATGTAGTTGAGCACTCTTTTGATCTTTAGGTTCATCAATGCTCACATATTTCTTATCTAGTTTTTCAAATTGCCCTTCTAAAACTTCACTCTTACATGCAAATCTATATGTCCTATTATGTCACCTTCACTAAGCATTTTATTTCTGATAACCTACAATTGATTAAATATCTTGAAATAAAGTTTGATAAGTGAAAAATAGTGATTGATGATCACCAAGCTACTAAAGTATATGGAAGACAATTAATTTGTTAATTTATTGTCATTGAAGTCAACTAGTTCTAATTGTACTTATCATGATAGTTACAAACATCGAAAGAATGAAAATGGTAAAGGAATGAGATATCTACATGAAGATGAGATTGATATGGAAGATATGGATATGGTATACATTGGGTAACTTATTGATGAGTCTATGGCATTATGTTGATGACTTGATTATATTAAATGATTCTATTATGTATTAAAGATCATGACTAAACAAGTTTGTGTCGTCATTAAATAAAGATTTCTATATACACCGAGAAAGTATAGTGTATACCGACTATAGTTTTAACCAAGGAGGTAATAACCGATGCATTTTGGTATTGACTGAGTGAAAGAAATACATGGATTTTATAACAACTGATTGTAAATGATGAGCTAGACAATTGCTTATATTTCAGAGGTAGAAGATAATATTTGTTATCATGATCAAATGACTAACAAAATTCAAGATTGATCGAATGAAGGAAAATGAAATGTGTTAATGACACAACTGTTGAAGAAGGTTAAAGTGGAAAAATGAACTGTCAAGATTAAGAGGCAAAATCTATTGATGAGAAAAAAATGGTTTATGATGTTTATATAAGGATACATGAGAATCAATATTGAGTCTAGGATTTCTTGATACTACAAAAGAATTCACTTGAAAAGGATTGCTTTCATGCAAAACTAATCAAACTCATTGAAGATAGAACCAAGAAGAACTGCAGACAACACCAAGCGTTAGAGAAAGGATATGTTAATAAGAAAAGAGTTGGAGGAAGTATATTTGTTGAATTGATTATTGATCATAGGTATTTTGAGCTTAGCATAGATATGAAAATATGCAAATCAAAGTTGTATTTGAATCAGATAATTACTGAGTTAGGATTAGGTAGTACTGAGAGGGGGGGTGAATCAGTACTATAGAACTTTGTTCTTTTTGACTTTAAACAATTATAAACAATCCAAAGTAATGCAAAAATGAAAAGAACATATAAGCATTACACATTACTCATTAAACCATGTTTTTTTCTTGAGGAAACCCTGGCCAAAGGGAAAACCATGCTGGGGATGGTACCCACAAATATGCACTAAAATATAATATCCCTATCAGGACCTAATTGTTACATAGTACATTTCCTTTTTAGAGGAATACAAAACACCTGGTTAAAGGTGGTGAGCACATTGCTCTTACAATCAATACTTGTCTCAAAAAGAGTTCTTAAAAGGGGAACAATACAAGAACTTGTCTTGCTTAGATAGTTCTAGTTATAGGTTGGTCTCTTATTGATCTCACATCTGATATCTTCTCTTAGATTCACAAACTTACTCCATCATCATAATCATAACCATCCATCACTTTTACAAAAGTAATCCATACTTATACAAGATCAGCCTTCCAGTCGGCTTCACAATTACCATACAAAACATAACAATAACTCATGCAAATGATATTTATGGAGTCAGAAATCTTACATTAATAAAGAGTCAAAAATATACTTTATTCACCTATCTTATCATGTAAACATATTCACTGTACTCTCCTTGATCTTTGAAACTGTTCATATGCCCTGTTATGTTATTTTACTGTCTTCTCATATCTTTTGAACATTGGATCTCTTAGATCTAGTAACCAAAACTCATGCACTCTTAATTGAAGCATGCATACATACCAAAATACCTTTAGTTAACTTTAGAAGCTCTCATACCTCATATATCTTCATCGCTGACCAAAACTGTAGTACTGTACCCTATTATCCTGATTCTAGAATTAGTCATTTTCTTGATTGTGACTCCAGTAGAAATCTTCTTATTTTGCAATCACTCCAAACATAAGTGTTGCCATAAATGACAACCCTCAAGTGATTCCAAGTGCTCCAAAGCATCACATGCCAATAATCTCTCCATTTGGCATTGATGGCAACACTTAGAGAAATGACTAAGTGTCACAATACAACTCCCTTCTTTTCTTTTTCTCTTTTCTACTTTTTTTGTTTCTTTTCTACATCTTTTCATTTATTTTATTCTCTACATATAACTCTACATATTTCTTTCTCTTCCTCATTTTTCCTTTTTCTTCCTCTCCCTTTGACATCAATGGAAAAGGTATATTCAAAATTGTAAAACTTAAGCACAAATGGTTTAGTGCTTACTCACTAGATTTAAGACATCTTGGAAAGAGTTTTCCAAGGTCTTAACTTCTTTAATCCATGAATTTATCAATAGTTCACTAACATGGATTAATCCATTCATTGCATATGATGTTGTGTATGCTGCCTTAAGCTTAGTAAGAGTAGGTATAGATATTGAGCCTTCAACTTTTATCATCTCTGAAAGATGAGTCTCCAAAATTGTGAGCTTAGGAGTCAATAGGCTTCTCAATAAGTCAAATCTATCTACAAATCTCCCTTTCTCCATTTATAGTACTCCTATCTCATCCAATAGCCTCGATGTTTCCTTATATATTTCTCTGATAGTTTGTGAAGATGATTTAGAACTATGCATTAGACTATCAAGGATAGCCCTCTCTTTGGCTATGATCTCCTCAATGTTCTTTAAATATTTGCAGGGGTTTATGCAATAGCTATAAATTTTCCTTCCTTGTGCTACACAACTCTTGGCCTTAAGAGTAGTAGCCTTAAGAATATTTAACTCCCATGAAACAGACTTACAAACTTCACTCAACTTCTTCTCCAAAAAGTTATTTTCAGCCTTTTCCTATGTTGTCTTTAGCAATGAGTCAAAATGAATATCAAAGCTATCAAATACTGTACCAAGGTTCTCATCTTCATCTTTGTCTTTGAATATAACTAGTGAGGGGAGTAGCTTTTTCACTGTTTCTACTACCCTGACCATTACCTTAGCTCTTTTGTCTCCTTTTTGAACTGATCTCTCCTTAGCTTTAGCAAAATCCATAAATGATAGTCTCATCAGCTCATCTTCATCCATGTTGTCCACATAAGAACTAACTAGTTTGACCAAACTTGGCAACAATAAAGATGTGTCCAATCTGACCTCAACAAATTTTTCTGATTTTATCTGTTTTGCTTTCTTTTCCTCCTACTGTATTTCCTTCTGTGCTTTTTCTTCTTGTTTCTCTTCTGATTTCCCTTCCTTTATCTACTTATGATCTTCAACCTCCATAACACTATCCACATTATCCAAAAATGGATCATTTACATCTTGTGAAGTGTCAAGGCTAATAGGCACACTAGTGACAAAGAAATCTAGTTGCATGTTAACTTGAGCACTTTCTTTTACTACCTCGGAAATCTCTCCTAAACCCAAAGATATAGGCTTAGAATCCTTGGGAGGTGAAACCTTCTTGGGCATGTCATACATTAGAACTTGGTCTAATGCCTTTTGAGTATCCTCAATCACCTCATCATACTTCCTAGCCATAATCTTGACTAGTTTGGCCTTTGTTCTCGGTAGGGGTTTTAGTTCCTTTATGATTCTTTCTCTTTCCTAAATTGACACAACTAGAAAAATATCATCAATTATTTTACTTCTTATGTTCTCATTCTCTGAATGTTCTAACTATTTTCTAATTTCCTATTTTCTATAGAGGGCTTTGGGAATGCTTCCTTCAATTTCCAACAAATTCTTCCTAAAGACAAGCATATGCTCAATAATAGTATCTTCAATGACTACTCGGTCCTTAGAGTTATATCTCTCCTAGTATCTATTCATGATTAACATATTTCCATCTTTGATAACTCTTTTGAATAGTGATTTTAGGTCTTGTTTCCACAAGGTTTGTGGATTCTTTTGAACTATTTTCTCTTCCTCTTTATCAACTTCCTCTTCTTCCTTATTCTTCCTCTTCACCTCTATCTCTTTTTCTTTGGGACTGTCTTGCTTACTTCTCCTTGTTGATCTTCTGGGAATAACTACAACCACAACTTCTTATGTTTCTTCCTCTTGAGAGGTTGACAAATCAACAATGTCATCAGTAGGAACTAATGCCTTTTCTATCTCCAAGGGAATGGGTGCATTAGTGGCAATGCTGGAAGATGTCTCCATCTTGTTTTTCAAATCTAAAAACTGCCTCTTTGTGATTCCTACCTTCGCAATAATTTCTTCAACAATCTTGCTGACTTTTCTTTTCCTTGTCACCTTTTCTTTCTCTTCTCTGACTTTCTCATATTTCTCCCTATATGTTCCCCATATTTCTTGGGTAGGGTCCTTTTTTTTTCAGCCAATACATGCTCCACTTGCATAGTCAGGATTTTAGCACTTTCCTCCTATCCCATAGGATAACACCACTTGGTTCTTGGCTCAACTACCTCAAAGAAGACACAATCAGTCTCAACCATGAAATAGATAGTGTCCTCATATTTTTCCACTAAATTCTCTAGAATTTTTTACCTTTCTTTCATGTACCTCTAAAGTATCTAGATCATTCTAAACAATTCTCCATCTACCCAGTCCTTCTTCTATCTTCTATAGTATTCTGAGATTTGAAGTCTAGTGGGTTCATTGTCTCTCCATGCTCTAGGATGCATGCCAGGAAAGTTGTGAATGATATGAATGTATATGTGAATTAGCAATGAACCAAATGTAAATACCTTAGATTTATCCTTCTTTATAGCTTTCACATTCTCAATAAATTATTGAGCTAGAATTTCACAAAGATTATACTTCTTGTTCTCTTTTACCATTCTATATGCCATCATGATGACTCTAGTAGATACAAAATTAGTTTTGCTACTGTGAAACAACTTATAGCCTAGCAACATTTCTACCAATCTAACATCTTGCAAATAAATATCATTTACTATCATTTCCCTTGTATCCCACTTAAAGTGTGTTTGGATTTTTGCTAGTTTCTTTTCTCCTCTAGGTAGGGCTCCTTCATTGTTAAGGCTTGTGATATCATGAATCAACTATGCACATATCTTAATAGATTGTTCACCTATCCACAAAAAAGTGGTCATGAACTCTGCTAAGAATGATCTTAAACCCTTCAACTTAAATGAATTTTGTGAGTTGGGTTAACTTAAGGATTGACTAATCCTTTAGGTGCTTAAATTATTCTATCATAGATCCATCAACTTCAATCATATTATTCAATTCACTAAAGATGTTAATCTCCACAATAATCTCATACTTGTAGTGTATGCAAGCCCTAATGTCTTCTATGTGCAACATGCCTACGGGGGTTTGTGAAAATGCTCCATCCAGATCATCCTCATAGGATTTGTATGGATGCCTCTTGAACTTATACCTAGGTCTGTCTACAACATCATAAACTATTGGTACATCCATGACTTCTCAAAGAGATTAGGTCTAAATACCTTAACATGCCTGAATTCAATGCTTTGCTTCACATGATCATGTAACCACTCTCCCAGATGATCGATAACCTTCTCTACTCTGTTCTCCTTTTGCATTGATCAACAAATGGTGTAGCTTTGACATCCTTTAAGTCTTTTTATCCATCAAAAGCTAAGTGTGTGTATTAAACACAAGTAGCTCAACTTTGCATGCCATCTAGTCGATACAAAACTCATGAACACATAAGATGAGTCCTCAAGTGTTGTACTCTCATCCAAAAACTCCACAATGTCTGTACACATCATTCCTAAGCTTGCATGAGCTTACTCCACATTTACAAGGGATGGTTAATTTTTGTTCATTGCATCCAATGCTCCCCATAAGGCCATGCAGCCATCTAGGTCGATACCTCAAAGAACTCCTTATGTGAAGACACAGTATCGTCAATTGTCTCTCCTTGAACCAATGCTTTATTTAGAATTTTTACTTTCTATATCTTCTTATTCTCAGATTTCTTAAAATGGCTCTCAAATTCATTCATGTAGTCATTTAGACTCTTAGCATTGTTAACAATATTCTTCCTTATAACCATAAGAGGTGGTCCTTTTGGCTCACTTGATCTTCTTGGTCCTCTTCTATTGTCATCTCCATTATATCTACAGAACTTCACAATGTGACCTAGATTGTTACATTTGTAACAAATAGGTAGTCTTCTTCTATCTTGATTAGTATGCATCTTACAATAGCTTGATGTATGCCCAAAGTTATTATATTTTTGACATGTGATCTTAGCTATTATTTCTTTTCTGATATAGTCATTCTTATACCTAGACTGATCAAGTTTTCAACAATCCGCTTTCTTGTGTCCATATTCATAGCAATTAAAATAGTAACTAGTAAAGGGCTTAGAGTTACCTTTACTTCTAGAATCTCTTTGGATGTGTCCAACTTTGTTGCATCCGAAAAATCTACCTCTGAAGGGTTTGAACTATTCTCTAGGTTCTTCATTAGTAGGTCTCTCTTTAGGAATAGGTATTTCCTCATTCTTGGCTTCATTTGATTCTTCCTAAGTTTTTGAACTTTCACCTTCATTGAATCCAACTCCAGTCATATCTCCTTTAGGATTTTGTCTTGCTCTTTGTTCATCAATCTTCTCACTACTCATGTGTAACTTCTCAATGTGTAATTTAGCTTGAGTGAGTTCACCTTTAATGATATGATTTTATTTTTACAATTCCTGATATTTATCCTTATATTGGTCAAGTTTAGTCTTCATTTTTCCTATCTACATGTTAGCTTCTTTTAGTGACTCTTCGACTTTGTTTCTTTCATCCCTTTCATGTTGAATCTCCTTGATCATCAAAAGATTGATTTATTCTTTTTCTTTCTCCAACATCTTTACATTGTCTGATGTATCACTGTCTAAACCTTCTTTGATCTTCTCCATAAGGTCTTGTCTCTGAATCTTTTCAATCACAAGTTGTTCTTTTAGTTTCCTCATGAAACTTTATGCTCTTCTTAATTTAAATTTTAGCTAACCATTCTCAGATTTCATCTTATCTAGATCTTCAAGTGGAGCTTCAAAGATCTCTTACAAATCTTTTGAATCCATTATGATCTCCCTTAAGCTATTAGGCTTTCTCTCCAAGGGCCAATAGCTTTTATACCAATTGTTAGGATTAGGTAATACTGAGAGGGGGGTTGAATTAGTATTACAGAACTTTGTTCTTTTTGACTTTAAACAATTATAAACAATCCAAAGTAATGTAGAAATGAAAATAACATATAAGCATAACACATTACTCATTATACCATGATTTATTCTCGAGGAAACCTTGGCCAAAGGGAAAATCCTAGTGGGGATGGTACCCACAAATATGCACTAAAATATAATATCCTTGTTAGGAGATCTAGCCCTATTAGGAGCTAATTGTTACATAGCACATTTCCTTTCTAGAGGAATACAAAACCCTATTAGGGGTATACAAAACACCTATTTAAAGGTGGTGAGCACATTGCTCTTACAATCAACACTTGTCTCAAAAAGAGTTCTCTAAAGGGGAACAATACAAGCACTTGTCTTTCTTAGATAGTTCCAGTTATATCTCAGCCTCTTATTGATCTTGTATCTAATCTCTGCTCTTACATTTGAAAACTTACTCCATCATCATAATTATAACCATACATCACTTTTACAAAAGCAATCCATACTTATACAAGATCAGCCTTCTAGTCAGCTTCACAATTACCATACAAAACATAACAATAACTCATGGAAATGATATTTATGGAGTCAGTGCTCTTACATTACTAAAGATTTAGTAATATACTTTATTCACCTATCTTATCATGTTACCATATTCACTGTACTCTTCTTCATCTTTTCAACTATTCATATGCCCTATTATTTTATTTTACTATCTTTACATATCTTCTGAGCACTATATCTATCAGATCAGGTAACCAACACTCATACGTTGTTAACTAAAACATGTATACATCCCAAAATACCTTCAGTTAACTTCATAAGCTCTCATACCTCATATATCTTCATTGCTGACCAAAACTATAGTATTGTATCCTATTATCCTGATTCTGGACTTAGTCATTTTCATGACTATGACTCTAGTAGCAATCTTCTTATCATACGATCACTCCAAACATAAGTGTTGCCATAAATGACCACCCTCAATTGATTCCAAGTGTTCAAAAACATCACATGCCAACATACTATATAATTTTAACCATTGTTATAGATAATTCTCTTAACCAAGTAGGGCTTAACTGTCTTTATATTTCAATATGACATTCAATGAATGTTGATTATTTTTTTGTTGAGCCATAGTGATTGCATGGTCAAAGGATAACTCTTAGTGATAAATCCTCTAACTAGGTCACACCTTGCAGTGTGTTTTTTAACCTATAATAGGGTTGTCTACTAACCAAGATCACTTCAGAAGAGTGGATTATTTTGGGTTACTCTAGTACCAGGTGGTTTTTTCCCTAACAAGGTTTCCACATTAACAATCTATGTGTTATATGTGTATGATGCATTGAATTGTTATTTTACTTTACACATTTCTATAACTAGATAGTTCAGTAGACACATTATTTAATTTACTAATAATTGGTAGATGTAGATAAAGACACAGTTGATATCTTATTGTGTTGATTATTTTATTGAGCTTAACGGATAATTGAACTTAACAGATTCACCTCCCCTCTAAGTTATCTAACAATTGGTATCAGAGCATATAGTTCTTGAAAGAAGAAAATTTTGAAGGACTTAAGATAAACATCACAAGATGTATAAGAGAGAGGTGCAAGAGATGAACAAAGATAACTTATTGACATAGAAAAGCATAATGAGATTGCATATATCTAGAATTGGAGAATCTTCTATATACTACTTGGATAATAAATTCATCCATCCTATTCGACCTTTGACTATTGATTAGAAAAGAGATAGACATGAACACAATGTTTCAATGATAGAGATTGTTCCTTCCTTATTAGATGTTGAATTTGAAGATGTGAAGACATGTACTTCTGCTAAAAACAATTGGGACAAAGTTGCACTAGTTCATGGACAAGATGCAAATGTCCTCAGGGCTAAAGTTGAGAGTCTTAGAGGACATTTCATAGGAGAAAAGGAGAAAAAAAATTCATAGTACAACAACCAAATTAAGGATATTTTCAATGTGATCCAAAGAGAAGGAGATTTTATTGAAGAAGACAATGTTATAAGTAAAATTATTAGAACCTTGCTGCCTACTTATGCTATTAGAGTCTCTGCAATTCATGAAATGAAATCAGCTCTAGGTAACCATCTTACACTTGATAGTCTAATCAGTATACTAATTTCTTTTGAGTTGAGTAACTATGATAATAGTATTGTTCCTAATGTTAAGTATTCATTTATGTCATCCTTGAAAATTGATAAATCAAGCAGTAAACACATGATAAGAAATGAGAGTGATAGTGAAAGTGACGATGATAAAATTGATGAGCTTGAAGCATTAATGGATAGAAGACTACAAAAAGGTAAAGGAATATATAAAGGGAAACTACCTTAGGTTTGTTTTAATTATAAATAAATTCATGTCATCGTAGCTAGATGTCCTAATAGAAAAGAAGATGACAAAGATAATGAAATACTCAATGAAAGAAAATTTGGTAGGAGAGATAACCGAGAACACAAAGGAAACCAATAGTATGAAAAAAGAATTAACCAAGATTATAAAGATAAAGGCAAGAATGCATGTTACCTTTTTGAAAATGATGATGATGACACGAACACTGACACTGATGAATACATTGAGGTGGTATTCGTAGCTTTGAAAGAAGATTAAGAAGAAGAAGAAAGGTATGTTGAAACAACACTTATTATAAAGTTAGAAATAATGATACTTGGATTATTGATAGTGGTTCTACACATCATATGACTGGTGATGAAGAAAAATTTAAATACCTTGAACATTATAATGGTGGATCTGTTAAAAAGGGAAATGATACTCCTTGTGTTAGGAATAACAGTCCACAATACAACTGAGAGGGGGTGTGAATTAGTTGTATGACAGATTATTAAACTTTAAACTTTAAGTAGCAACAATATCAGATCCAATGAACACAATGAATGCCAACACAATAACATAATATTTTGGTCTCGGGGAAACCTGGGTAAAGGTAAAAACCCTGGTAGGAATTAGCACCCACAAATGATGTACTAAGAGTATAGTTATCCTTGTTAGAAGATATAGCCCTGTTAGGAGCTTATTGAAACATTACAGTTCATAGTCCTATTAGAGGACAAACCCTATTAGTAGTAAAGAACAAAAGGGAGGGCTCACTACCCAAAGAAGGTTAAGTCCACCTTCAGAACTCATTGTTCACAACAAAAGTGTATATGAAGAAATACATAATCTTTTTTAACTGTTCGACAACAACTGTGTTTTCTTGATCAGTTCCAATGAAGTCCACCAACAAACCTCTACTCTACATATAGTAGATGCAAGCTTGTAACATTCACAGTCTCTCTATATCCTATTCTTCTCATCCATATCTTTTCCAAAGAAAAGACCTTTTATTTATATCTAATTACAATTCTCATTAACAGGTCATCCCATGAGGCTTTCCTAATTACAAATAATTACATAAACCCTTGCTAAGATACACATAGTATCTAGAAAAATTATACAATGATTACATTACAACAATTAACAACCAATATCCTTAATTCAAGTTTTCCAATCATAACACACACTACATCTCCCAAGTCAGCATCCAAATAAGTTTTCTTCATAACACACACCATAGATGACATCATCATCCCTTCCATACCTTGCACAGTTCATAGAAAATTCTTCAATACTCTCTATTTCATCTCTTAAGTTTATATACACTGATTCCATATTTCTTGTAAGCTATACACAAAAACATAGAGACTAACTCTGTCATTTTTCACTGTCACAATTAGTGACCAGTCTTCACCAAAACATCTGTAACTCATCCAATATGAAACATTACATGATGAAATCTTGGAAATAAGATCAAAACATCCTCTTGAACTCTCATCTGACTTCACACCATCTAAAACATCCATACAATGTTCGTAAACTCTAATAACCACCCTATATTCCTCACAGAAGCATATGTTGACATCAGTGACAAAACATAGATAACAACAATATGAATACTCATTCAGTAACATAGTGATTAAACATATTAAATGTCTCAATCATCTCCACATGCATTAGAAATATCCAACAAACTCCCCCTTTGGCATTGGTGTCAACATATGGGAATATCCATCATCCCAAAGTTATATCAATCCAAAGTTCTACAACTAAACAATCTCCCCATATAGTAGAGATTTTCTAATAGAAACTCTCCCCCTTTTATAATGATGGAAAATGGTGCTATGAGTCATCAAATACTTTCCAACATCTTTCTTCCATAATAACTCCTCCCAAGGAGTAGATCCCTATATCTAGTCCAGATTATGATAAGGCTCTAAAAACCTCTGGAGTAATGCATCTCAACATCATTTAATTCTGAGTAGGAGGGTCTTGAACCCCAAACATACCTCTGAGATATTCAAAGCTATCTTTTGGTAGTGGCTTTGTGAAGATGTCTGCAATCTTCTCTTTTGTACTAATATATTCTAATTTTATTTCCTTCTCTATCACCTTGTCTCTCAAGAAGTTATACTTGATAGAAATATGTTTAGTTTTAGAGTGCATCACCCGATTCTTTGACATATTCACTGTACTAGTGTCATCACAATGGATAACCACAGGCTCATCAAAAGTTATTCTAATATCTGTTAGCATTTGTTTCATCCAAAAAATTTGAGTGCAATTTATGAGAGCAACAACATACTCTGATTCAACAGTATATTGTGCTATACAATCTTGTTTCTTACTTAGCCAAGAAAATAACTTTCTACCAAGGAAAAAAGCACCACCACTTACTTTTTATGTCATCAATATTTCCTATTGAATGAACATCACTATAAGCATGAAGTTCAAAGCTATCATTTCTATCATACCATAAGCCATAGTCTATGGTTCCTTTCAGATATCTCAATATCCTTTTCACAATAGCTAGGTGTATTTCTTTGGGTTCTTCTTGATATCTAGCCACAATTCTAACAACATTAGAAATATCTAGTCTAGTGTGGGTTAGATAGTGTAATCCTCCAACCATTGATCTATATAAGGTCTGAAAACATTCTTTGATTCATCATCAATTGTTAGTTTATTACCAGTCACCATGGGTGTTCCTATTGGTTTATAGTCTTCCATTCCAAACTTGTTTAGCATTTCTTTGAGATACTTAGTATGATAAATAAAGATAGCATTCTCATTCTAAGTTATTTGCAATCCAAGAAAGAATTTAATTTCACCTATCATGGACATCTCAAATTCTCTTTCCATTTCCTTATCAAATTTCTTATATAGATCATCATTACCTCCAAAGATAATAGCATCAACAAAGTCTTCTATTATTAAGATTCCATTTTCACTAGTTCTTAAATACAAATTATTGTCTGTGTTACCTTTTCTAAATCCAAGCCAAAGTAGGTACTTTTCTAGCCTTGCATACCAATCCCTTGGAGCTTGCTTCAGCCCACATAGAGCTTTCTTCAACTTGAACACCATGTCTCTATCTTCGCATAGAGGAAATACATCAGGTTTTTCTATATATACTTCTTCAAGATCCCCATTTAGAAATGTAGATTTCGTATCCATCTGATACACCTTGAAGTTCTTATGTTCATCATAAGCTAAGAACAATCTTACTACCTCTATTCTAGCAACATGAGTAAATGTTTCTTCAAATTCTATGCCTTCTTGCTAAGAATATCCTTTACATACTAGTCTTTCTTTATTTCTTACATCAGTTCCTTCTTCATTCATTTTGTTTCTAAAAACACATTTTGTTCCTATTACATTTTTGTTTTTAGGCCTAGGAACCAATTCCCAAGTGTCATTATTCTTTATCTAATTTAACTCTTCCTTCATAGCATTTAACTAATATTGATCTCTACATGTTTCATCTATAGGGTATATGCAAGATCATGAGGGGCCAAACTATGCCCTTAAGTGGCAATGAAAAATCAGCAAATCAGGGTTAGTCAACTTGATGTGAAAATTTCAACTAGCTATGAGCCTAATATAAAAAAGTTGTAAGAATAGAATCTATAGAAAATTGAATTTAGTTTATAAAATACTAGGCCTTTTTTGAGAAAAAGTTAGTATGATTGGTGAAAAGTATAGATTTCAACGCAATAGTACAAAAATTTAGGAAAAAAATAAGAAGTAGGTGTATGTTTGACCACCTTAATCATAATCAAATGATAATATTTTATTATAAGATTTTATATATAAGTAGTAGACTCATGCCTGGACATGACACATATTTTTTTGTAATTTTATTCCAAAAAAATAATTAATTATGATTTTTTTGCTACAACATTTTTAGAATATAAAAACTCCCATGTTTGACCACCTTAACTCATTCAAAACTTTACAAAATTCAATTTTTATTTATTTTTCCTTATAGTAGGCGAAGCATAGAATTTGACACATTTTTTGGATTTCAAAAATGTTATACCATTTGAAACTTATAGTCATTTTTCAATCAGTATATAAATAAGTACTTTAGAGGTAGCTCAATTAGAAAATAACTAATAATTACTTACCAAATTCAAAATTTGACAGCAATTATATCAATAGAAAGTTGATAATCTCCTTAAGATACCCTTTTCCTTTTATCAAATTTGGGTGAAAAAAAAGTCGTCAGCTACATTGTCAAAGTTTTGAACTGACATCGCCACTTTTTGGCCCCTCATGATCTTGCACATACCCTATAGTTTTTGGTTCCACTTGATAAATCAAACAAATTTATTCTCTAACCTTTGATCTAGTTAGTACTCCTTGTTTAGTATTGCCAATAATTTAATTTTCAGGATGGTTATTCTTTACATACCTCGGTATTTTAGGAACGTCAGTAACCTCACTTGTGCCAACATCACAAACCTCTTTTTTACTTTCTGCCTCAACAAGTTCTCCTTCTACACCAGTAGTAGCTTCTTTGAACTCTAAAATCTAATTACTATCATAATACTATCATACATTCTTTCTTGTATCTGAAACCTTTCATCAATTCTTACATTGTTACTTTCAATCATCTTCCTCAATCTCAGATTGAAACATTTGTAAGCCTTTCTCTTAACAGAGTAAGCAAGAAAAATTCCTTCATCACTTCTAGCATCAAACTTTCCTAATTCATCATCTCTCTTGATATAAAACTTACTACCAAATATTCTAAAATATTTTATAGTAGGAGTATGATCAAACCATTATTCCAAAGGAGTCTTACTTGTACCTTCTCTAATTTAAATTTTGTTCAATGTATACACTGTTGTTCCAATAGCCTTTCTTTGATGTACATGAGATACATTTCCTTCAAGCAATATTGTCCTACCAGCATCAAGTATAGTCCTATTCCTTCACTCTGCTATCCCATTCTATTGTGGATTCCTAGGAGAAGATGTGTGTCTCTTTATTCCATGCTCTTCATAGTATGAATTGAATAAGTCTGAAGTAAACTCCCCACCTTTATTTGACCTCAAAAACTTAATCTTTAAACCTGATTCATTCTCTACTTTTGCTTTGAACAACTTGAATTTATCAAATGCTTCTAATTTTTCTTTTAAATAAGTGACCCACATCATTCTAGAAAAGTCATCAACAAAGAGTATGAAATACCTTTCACCATAGTATGATTTTGTTCTTGTGGGTCCACAAAGGTCTGTGTGTACCAGCTCTAACTTCTCTTTTGATGTATATGCTTTTCTTTTGTAACTTCTTCTATTCTATTTTCCAATGACACATTCCCTACAAATAGTGTTAGATGGTTTCACATTCTCACTGCATTAGTCATAATTGCCTTTACAATGTTATCAAAATTAACATGACAAAACCTCATATCCCATAACCAATTGTCATCAACCCTCACAACAAAACAAGACGCTCCAGATGTGTTTAATTCAAATACATTACCTCTAGATTTAGTACTGGTTGCAATCATATTACCCGCCTTACTTCCGATAAAACATTTGCCATTAACAAAACTTAATTAAAACTCTTTATCCATTAACATTCAAAAACTCAACAAGTTATGTTTCAATCTTTCTATCTAGATAAATAGATCCTACTCCTATGATAGATTTAGGAAGATTGTCTCCAAATCTCACTACACCACCATCATACTTTACTAGTTTAGCAAACTTGTTCTTATGTCCAGTAATATGATGAGAACAACCACTGTCTATTATCCATTTAGTTTTCTTGTCAATATGAGATACTAAATATTTTTCCTCATGCACTGGCTCATCTCTAATAGCAAGAAATAAAATCTCTTCATAATCTAAATCATCATCATCAAAAATGCCTTCACTAGCATAATAACATTCTTTGTCCCTTTTATTCTTGTCAAAATTAGGTTTGTACTTAGGACCTCTGGTAGGACATCTAGATGCAAAATGACCTACCTTATTGCATGAAAAACATTTCAAGGGTAACTTGCCTTAAAATTTTCCCTTACCTCTTTTTTCTCTTCTAGAAATCAATACAACAAGTTCATCCATCTTTCTTTCTTCTGGCATTATCTATTCCCATTCCTTAGCATACTCACCAAGCTCTTCTTTCAGGTCTTCTTTTTTGGTGCCCAAAAGTGCAGAAAATTTCTTGTGTGCAGATGGCTTAAATGTAGATTCAACTTTAGATATAGCCTCTCCTAATTCTGCAACTTCAAAAGTATCTAGCTTTGCAATCAAAATCTTTGTGTTAAATTTTAGAGTCAGAGGTATAGTTTCTTGAATAAACATAGTCTTGAACTTGTAAGAAGGAGTCAATGATCTAAGGATATTCATATTAACTTTGTCTTCATCATAAGCCCTAATGCTTTCATCCTCATTCATTTGTAGCTTCTCCATATTTGTCTTCAAATTTTGTAACTTCTCTTGTTTGGTATACTTGTCTCCCTCATATAATTCTTCTAATCTTTCCCAAATCTGGTATGTTGAATCCAAGTCTTTAACTTCAGTAAACTCTCCTTTAGAGAGTGTGTTGATCAATGCTTCTCTTGCAATCATGTTAAGTGAAAATATCTCCTTTTCATCCATAGTTTTTGTTTTCAATTCATCTTCGGTCTTTATAGCCTCCTTGTTCCTTGTAATCAACCAATAGTCAATCCCCAAACAAAACATGTGAGTTCATATTTTATTCTTCCAACTATAAAAATTTTCAAGATCAAATTTTGGACTATCCTTCCTATAGTATGCCATCTCCAAAACCACCTCAGGCTATTAAGATTTCTCTCTAAGGACCACTTGCTCTGATACCAATTGTTAGGAATAACAATCCACAATACAACTAAGAGGGGGGGTGAATCGATTGTATGATAGATTATTAAACTTTAAACTTCAAGTAACAACAATATCAGATCCAATGAATACAATGAATGCCAACACAATAACACAATATTTTATTCTTGGGAAACCCTGTTAAAGGTAAAGATCCTAATGGGAGTTAGCACCCACAAATGATTTACTAATAGTATAGCTATCCTTGTTAGAAGATATAGCCCTATTAGGAGCTTATTCAAACATTATAGTACATAGTCCTTGTTAGAGGACATACCTTGTTACAAGTCAAGAATGAAAGGGAGGGCTCATTGCCCAAGGCTTACTACCCAAAGAAGGTTAAGTCCACCTTCAGAGCTCACTGTTCACAACAAAAGTGTATTTGAAGAAATACACAATATTTTTGAACTGTTCAGCAACAAATGTCTTTGCTTGATTAGTTCCAATGAAGTCCACCAACAAACCTCTTCTCTACATACATTAGACACAAGCTTGTAGCTTTCAAAATCTCTCTCTATATCCTCTTCTTCTTATCCATATCTTTTCCAAAGAAAAGACCTTTTATTTATATCTTGTTATAATTCTCATTAATAGGTCATCCCATGAGGATTTCCTCATTACAAACAATTACATAAGCCCTTGCTAAGATACAAACGGTATCTAGAATAAGTAAACATTGATTACATTACAACAGTTAAGAACCAACATCCTTAATTCAAGTTCAACAAGCATAACACATGCTACATCTCCCAAGTTGGTTTCCAAATAAGTCTTCTTTAGAACACATGCCACAAATAACGTCATCCTTCCTTCCGTACCTTACACAGTTCATAGAACATTCTTCAATACTCTTTATTTCATCTCTTAAGTTCACATACACTAATTCCATATCTCCTAAAAGATATACACAAAAACACAGAGACTAACTTTGTCATTTCTCACTATCATAGTTAGTGACCAATCTTCACAAAAATATTTGTAACTCATCCAATATGAAACATTATATGATGCAATCTTGGACATATGGTCACAACTTCTTCCTAAAATGTCATCTAACTTTGCAACATCTAAAACATCTGTACAGTGTTTGTACACTTTGATAACTAGTCTATTTTCCTCACATAAACATATGTTGACATCAGTGACAAAATATAGATGAAAATAGTATGAGTGTCTATTCAGTAACATAGTGATTAAACATATTAAATGTCTCAATCACCTCCCCATGCATTAGCAATATCCAACACCTTGTCTAGTAAAAGGAAAATGATCTATATTGTTAAACAATAAGATCAGATGTGAGAATTCATATTGGGTGAAGGGACTTAATTATAATTTGTTGAGTGCAGCATGGCTAAATAACACAGGTCACCAAGTTTTATTTGAGAATAGAAAGCTGAAAATCGATGATGAGACTAGAAAGTTGGTCAATCCTGGTGAACAATATAAAGGTAATCTATTTTATCTTTATAATGCTGAAACTTCATTTTTATTGGCTAGAATTGAAGATGTGTAGTTATGGCACAAAAGGTTATGTCATGTGAATTTTGACAACATTATTAAAATTAGTAAGAAAAGGAGAGTTAGAGGTTTACCGAGCTTATCTAAACCTGTCGATGTCATGTGTAAACAATGTCAAATAGGAAAAATGTCAAAATCTAGTTTTAAGAGAAAAAACTATTCATCTAATGCTATTTTGGAGTTGGTTCATAATGACTTGTGTGGTCCTATGAGAACTCAAAATTATTATGGAGATAGATATTTTATCTTGTTTGTTGATGACTAGTCTAGGATGATGACTGTTATGCTCCTGAAAGAAAAATATGAAGCTTTGAAGATGTTTAAATAGTTTTAAACTAAAAAGTACACTCTTGGAAAAAAATTTGGCCCTATTTTTCTGCCTACTTTTCCAGCTAATATTTTTTGGCTCTTTTGTCGGCCGACATGTTGTAACCAATTCTAACCCTAAAGCACTAAAAGCTTGTATAAAATCGCTTAGGGTTAGGGATTTCATAATACTGTATGGTTTTTAGTACTTCCAATAGGATTGAGCTGTAAGGGATTATGGATTGTAATCAGGTTGTAATCACTAGATAATAAAATATTGGATTCGCTGTTGGTGGACATAGCCCAAGGATTGGGTGTGTCACACCCAAAATTTACCTAATAAAAATGCAACAATTTTTTTAAAAGGTTCAGATGAGAGAGAATAACATTCAAGAATAAGGGTAATTTTGTCTACGGTTAAGCGGGTCACAACCTAGGGTTAAGTTTGTTCAGATAGTGGAACCCTAGAGGGTATAGTTTCCACTTGGAATTTTCATTCAGGGTGAATTCAGAGATACCTAGAGCATTACATATTCAATTTATCCCAATTAGACTATACCTACAATTAATATGTCTACCTAGGTTATGGCTTTCGAATAGGGTCCAGTTCAACTATTATATATTTAATCCTATGGTGAGGGTTCATGGGATAGTTACATTAACGATTGAATTTTGATTAAAGTTTGACAATGAACCTAATGGTGTTATTAAGAATACAATGTTATCTAAATGTACAAAGTACTATTAGTTATACTACCATGTTCAATACATACTAAACACCTAATAAAATGAGGTTACTTAAGGCTCATCGATTCGATAATCCATAATCCTACTAACCAATGGCAAGTTAACAATTTATCTTAAACCAAATAAACTTCTATTAATACTCTAGTGTTAATCATTTAGAAATAAAATAATTTGACCTATAACATTAAATTGGTTTATTGATAATAAGTCTAACACATTAGACTTTTAACTAATTAATATTGATGATCCTATTAAACTAATTAACCATTATTTAAATAACTATCAGTTTAGCAAGATGTTTTACTACTAGTTGAGTTTGAACACATAATCAATAAAACTATTAATTAAATAAATTGATTCATTACTATTTAAATCTCAACAATAATCCTACTAGTTAATAACCAATTTATTCAATGAGTAGATTGTCCTAATCATAATAAAATCACCATTAACATAAAAGTCCTATCTCAAAATTTAAACTTAAACTAAGCACTAATATTCTACTAATCCACTTAATCTCACCTACTAATCCAATTAACCTACTTATAACATTAGATTACTTAAACAAATTAAATCATTAGATCATATTTCTATTTAGCCAATATCAAATTAGCAATTTACATTAAACCCAAATAACTATTATGAGCGAATGTATTCTAACTAATTAATGATCGAATTAACATAACGGTTAAAATAACAAGTTGATTTATAATTAAATAAATCTAGACATAATAGCAATAAATCTATTAATTAACATCTAATTTATTAATGAATGTTTAAAACAAAATAAAATTAATAATAAATAAAAAAAATATGTCAAATTTAAAAGGAGAACTTAAATCTATTAGCTTTCTAGCTTACTCCCTTCCCATCCCCATGGCCCCACATGCCAAGTGGGTGAGGAACAAGACTAATATCCTAAGGCTGCATGGGATTTTCAAAATTCTTAGGGGGATAAAGTACAAGTCTCAAGACATAAGGATTTGAGGGGCCCACCATGGGTATAAAGTGCAGATTTTCAAACATGAGTTTTTTTTGAGGGACCCACCATAGTATTTACCTCATTCCAATTTGCAAGAAACATTTTCACATGGTAAGGGTGGTTGACTTGTCTAAAGGCAAGTATTAACTTTTTGTCTGCAACAACATTAAGTCATGACAAGCTAGTGTGTGGTACGATGGGAAAGGAGTTGAAGTTGTGGGTCCCACCTCACACAAGCTAAAACTCTTGCACATGCGATTTTTGAAACACACCATGGGGTGGCAGATTTAAGTCAAGGACTTGGGGCCTACCATAAGGCTTTCCCCATTCCAATGCAGCAAATGGGAAACTTTCAAAAAATGGCTTAGTTGAGGAATTTCTTGACAAGGTAGGTTATGAATGCATGTCAAAGTATGATAATTCCTAAAGTGACTTCACTCCCTTGTTTCTTCCACAAGTGGGTAATATGGTAAGTGAAATGTGTGGGATCCACAAGCAATTCAACTAAAAGGTAAGCCATGTTTGACATTGTTTAATAATTCTCTTATTAATTAGGGCTAGTTACTAATGGAGATTATTCTAGGGGATTATTTACTAACCCCTACTTGGAAAAAGCATCTCAGAGAAAGGAAATATTCTCTATGGTAAGGAGAATTGTTTCCCTTCCCATTCAAATTATAAAGAGCATTTTTGCTTTAAAAATCTGGGAAATGTCATTCCTTTTTATTGCTTTGCTCATATTTTGATTTCTTGATTTATTTACCTTGTGATTTTTTTCAAGTTTATAGGTGATGATTTATTGAAATACATACCAACTACAATGCATTTACTTAAAAATTTGGAGAGTCATTTGTGACTATAACATAGATTTAATCTCATGATTCAAGATCTAAAACTTCTACTTTTTAAATCTTACTATCACTTCCAACATGAAACTTATTATTCATGTAATGCCTAATTGAAATTTTTTAAGGAATGAATATTATTAAGAGTTCATATCCTATTCTTACATGCATTTAAATTCTAAAGAGGAATTACACTCACAAATTGAGAAGACTATATTACAACATCAAGGCATGATTCCAACATGTTTTCTATTCTTTTCATTAACTTTCAATTCACATTTCCACAACAAGAAAATACAAATTGGTAGCATTACTCAATGAGAGTTTAAGGGAGGATAACAAAATTTCTCTCTATTACAATTCACATACAACTTCACAATGGCCAATTGAAGTGAAACTAACATTACAATGTTCAATCAAAGATCAATCTCATTACAAAAGGATCCACAATACAACAATAAAGTTGTTCTCACACAACCACACCAAAATGGAGAACTCTCCAAAGCTTTATCCACAAGATCTTGACTTCAAAACCTACAAAAAAAATAATAGAACCATGGGAAGCTCACCTCCCATCCTAGGTCTCAAGGAGACCACCCCCAAGCTTGGAGAACCAAGGCTAAAAGGGTATACATTACAAATGCTCACAACACAAATGTGCACAATAACAAATAAATGTCATCCAAGGTTTTACAAATGAGTTTTCCAAACTCATTGAGAAGGGTGAAGGTGGGCTCTTCAAAGTAGGAGAATGCCAACATATTACATCTTTCTCAAAAGTATTTCCATGCCTCTCAAGGCTACGTGAATTTATATTTCATATATAACTTTCTTCAATAGCATCCTCAAGATGCAAGGTTACAAAGATGGCTTCATGGAGCCCATACCCCATGAATTTATCCCTCTTCTCCAAGAGAAGAGACTCTCACTACAATAGAGAGCCCAACTAACCCCTTCACCCAATGCCCCTTCTTCCCTTCCCAAAGGGTGATTAATGCCTGACTCCCATGAAACAACATTCTCAAAAATAAGAAAATAAGAGATGAAACAAAATCCAAATGCAATCCCATTTCCAACACAATAATGGAGAGATTTACAAGATATACATGCAAGCTCTCACATATTCTTTTAACACAAAAAACAACCAAATGAGATCCAATAACATTCTTTCATGACAAGAAAGATAAACAAGTCTACAATATAAATTGCATACAATCTTCTTCATGAGTTTCAAGCAAGAAATTTCTTTCATGATAGAGCCACAAACCTTCAATCCAAAGAAAAAATGGGAGAATGAAGTTGAGTTGAGCTCCTTATCCTTCTCCTTTCTTCCTTTTCCATAACCTAATTGTCTCTAAAATTAGAGAGTGGGTGAACATCCACTAAGTCTCTCCCATCCCACTAAAAGGGCCTCTAAAATGTAATCAACAACTAGCATTAATTGAGAAAAGATAAAAAGTCCTTGGTCTTCCATATTGTCTCCCCTCTTAATTATGGGTTTGGAAAAGAGTGTGGGGCAAGTTAGAATGCATGTGGCCACTTCCATTTTCGCCACTTTTGAAAAGTAGGCTTTTTGGACTCCCATAATGAGGTTCTAGTCTTTCCTATAGGTAAAAACTAACCCCCAACCCAAGGTACCTACTTAGGGTTAGCTAATTTAGGCTAAAACTACACCCTAGTGTCACTTTTGAACCCTCTAAAGTACCCCTAAAGTCCAAATCCGAGTTCCCAACTTGATGTGATCCCTTACATGACATCTACAAGCAAGTGGGACTTAATACAATATTTTATGGGGTTAGGAGGTTCTTCACAAGCCCTAATTGACATGTCCTCTTCCACATATACAATACAAGTGTCAAGTAAAACCAAAAAAATACACATCACATCCACAATGACATGTCCTAAATGACAACATGAAGTTACACTAGTAACACACATGTAGTACACATTTACAATGAGGTTTTCAATCCAATATTGGATTAAACCTTGGCTTACTCAGTTCACTTATGTTTCACTTTGATTCTCTAAATAATTCCATGGTTCTCTTTCCTACACACTAAACTCGAGCATCAGTAGTCCAAGGTAATAAAATCACATGAAATATACATTTTCAATTCATAATTAATAACATAAATCAATGTGTAAAATTCAATTCTAATTCTAATTTTTCATTCAATAATGTTTAAACATAGTAATTCCATAATCATCATGACATATCATCCATGAAATAATAAAATCTAATCATGATCCCATCTTCTCATCATTTCACATATCTAAACATGCATAATCAAAATCAACCACATGTTCTAGGTCTAATCCATATTAGAATGTAATCCATATAATCATCATCATAAAATATAATATCTCGAGTCTCTGTTAGGATAATCAAAAGTGCATCAATATATCAAAATATAAATTGTCAAAGTGTGAACGAATCAATAATGTTATGATAGGTCGGGGTGAGGCCTCATAGGGTCAACCACGTTAAATCTTTTCTATCTTGTGTTATCTTATGTATGGTTTATTGTTTTCTGATATTGGTTATATTTGCATGTGACTATTATTTCTACCTTGTTAATCCTAACAAGTGGTATCAGAGTGAAGTTGCTTTTTAGTTATCCTCTGTAGGAAGATCTAATGGTTTAGTGAGAGTCTCATGGTTGAGTGGGAGAAATGATAGACGAGGGTAGGCTAAAGGTTCAAAATTTTAATGGGCATAAATTTCAATTATGGAAAATGCAAATTGAGGACTATCTGTATCAGAAGGATCTATGGTGGCCATTGGAAGGAAAATCCAAGAAATTTTCAGCAATGCTTGATTAGGACTAGGATATTCTTGATATAAAGGCTCTTAGTAGTATTCAATTATGTTTGGTACAATCAATGGCATTCAATATTACACAAGAAAATATGACTAAAGATTTGATGAAAACCCTATCGAAGTTGTATGAAAATCCCTTTGCTTCAAATAAGGTATTTCTCATGAAGTGTTTGTTTAATATGAAAATGACGGAAGGTGGGTCAATTGCTGATCATTTAAATGAGTTTAATATAGTTACCAGTCAATTATTTTTTATTAATGTTATTTTTGATGAAGAAGTCAAGACTCTCTTGATGTTATTTTCCTAAAAGATGGAATGGCTTGGTAATGGCTAGTAGTAACTCTGTTTCTAGTTCTAATACCCTAAAATTTGATGAAGTTGTTGGTGTTATTTTGAGTGAGGAAATTCATAGGAAAAGCTCAAGTGGATCCACATTAGGTAGTATCTTAAATGCACAATGTAGAGGTAGAACCAATGAAAGAGGAAAAAATTTTGTAAATCATGAAAAATCAAGAGGAAAATCAAATGGAAACAGGTTTGAATCCAAAGGGCCAAATGATTGTTGATATTGTGGAAAACCAGGCCATAAAAAGAAAGATTGCTAGTCTTAGAAGAATAAAGAAGGAGACAAACAAGAAGGTAAGAAGGAGGCAAATCTGGTAATTAATAAATATGAAGAGGATACTTTGATTATTTCTTTAGAAAGTATTGATGATTCATGGATTTTAGATTTTGGGGCTTCATTTCATGCTACACCCCATAGAGGTTATTTTCTTGACTATGTGCAAGGGGATTTTGGGCTAGTTTATTTGGGAGATAATGAACCTTGTCAGATATTTGGAAAGGAAAAAATTAAGATTAAGTTACAGAATGGGAATCATTGGCTACTACAAGAGGTAAGACATGTTCCAAGGCTAAGCAGGAATTTAATTTTAGCAGGGAAACTATGTGATGAGGGTTGCACAGTTACTTTTAATTATAGAAATTGGAAGGCTTCAAAAGGTTCCTTAGTAGTAGAAAAAGGTGTGAAAGTAGGAACCTTATATCTTTGTATAGGTCATATTGTTCCTTCTACTTTAATTATTTCAGAGGAAAATGAATGTTCAAGAATAGTTGCTGCAGTAGAAATGGAAGAACGTCAAATAGTTGTTGTAGATTCTAACACAACACTTTGGCACAAGAGACTTGGGTACATGAGTGAAAAAGTTATGAAATTAATTCATTTAAGGAAAGTTTTACCTGGTCTGAAATGTGTCAATATGGATTTTTGTGAAAGTTGTGTGTATGGAAAACAAAAGAGAGTTAGTTTTGTAAAGAGTGAGAAGGAAAAGAAAAATGAGAAATTAGAGCTTGTGCATACATATGTCTGGGGACCACCTCAGGTATCTTCCCTTGGTGGCTCTCTATATTATGTTACATTTATAGATGATGTAACAAGAAACGTATGGATTTATTTCCTTAGACAAAAATCTAATGTATTTCAAATGTTTAAGAAATGGAAATGCTTGGTTGAGAATGAGATTAGTAAAAAGCTAAAATGTCTTAGATCTAATAATGGTGGTGAGTATTGTAGCATATAATTTGAATATTATTGTTCCTCTAATGGTATTCATAGGCAGAAAATTGTACCAAGGAATCCACAATAAAAGAATGGAGTGGCTGAATGCATGAACAAGAAAACATGGAGCGTGCAAGGAGTATGCGGTTGCATGCTAGGCTTCCCTTAAACATGTGGGAAGAGGTTGTAAACACTATTGTTTATGTAATCAATAGAGGCCCCTCTACTCCTTTAGATTGTGGTATTCTAGAGAAAGCATGGACTGGTAAGAAGGTGAGTTATTCTTTTCTCAAAACCTTCAGTTGTGTAGCTTTTGCACATATAGATTCTAAAAATAGAACCAAGCTAGAAGCTAAGTCATAGAAATGTGTATTTGTTAGATATGGCATTGATGAATTTGGTTATAGGCTTTGGGATTTTGAAAATCATAAAATTGTAAGAAGCAAGGATGTCATATGCTATGAGAAGGTGTTGTATGAAGATCTGTTGCAGAAGCATGAGAAGAAACAAAATGATTATGTAGTACTGGATGATACTCCAAAATATGATGTTCCAGTAGTTCCTTATGCTCCACAACATCATCAACAACAAATACCACAAACCCCAGTGAATGTTAGACAATCAACAAGGCTAAGTAGACCTCTAGAAAGATTCTCTCCCTCTTTGTATTCTATTTTATTAATAGATGCCGATGAACTTGAATGTTATAATAAAGCTATGCAGGTGGATACAAAGCTTCAGTGGGAGTTTGTAATGATAGAGGAAATGGAATCCTTGCTAAGAAATCAAACTTGGGATTTATGTAAGTTACTTTTAGGTAAAATGGCTTGACATAATAAATGGGTTTACATGCTGAAAGAAAAGGATGGAGGTAAGAAAATATTTAAAGCCATATTAGTCATAAAAGGCTTTGCACATAAAAAATGGTATTTCTTTTGATGAGATATTTTCTCCATTTGTTAAAATGACTTCTATTCATACCATTTTAAGTATTGTGGCTACTAAAGATTTGCATTTAGAAAAGCTTGTCGTTAAAATAGCTTTTCTTCATGGTGATTTGGACGAAGAAATATATATGGTACAGCCACAGGGTTTTGAGGTCAAGGGTAAGGATAATTTAGTGTGCAGATTGTAGAAAAGTTTATATGGCTTGAAGCAAGCACTTGAAAATGGTAAATTAAATTTTACACTTTTATGAATGAGCATAGATATACTTTGTGTCATTCTGACCATTATGTTTATTTTAAGAAGTTGCATGATGATAGCTACATTATTTTATGTTTATATGTTGATGATATGCTTGTCGCTGGGTCTAACATGGATCACATTAAGGGGTTAAAATAATAGTTGGCATATTATTTTTCTATGAAGGATTTGGTGGTAGTAAAACAAATCCTTGGTATGAAAATTTGTAGAGATAGGAAAAATAAGAAAAGAAATTGGCCCTATTTTTCTACCTACTTTTCTGGCTAATATTTTTTGGCTATTTTTTTGGCCGATATGTTGTAACCAATTCTAGCCCTAAAGAGGAAAAAGATTTTATAAAATGGCTTAGGGTTAGGTATTTCATAATAATGTACGGTTTTTAGTACTTGCAGTAGGATTGAGCTGTAAGGGATTACAGATTGTAATGAATTTGTAATCACTAGATAATAAAATATTAGACTTGTTGTTGGTGGACGTAGCCAAGGGATTGGGTGAACCATGTTAAATATTTTGTGTTTGGTGTTCTCTTATGTGTGGTTAATTATTTTTTGATATTGGTTATATTTGCATTTTATTATTAGTATTTTTTCCTTGTTAATCCTAAGACTTGATTCATCCTTGTTATTTTGTTTTTGGGTATGTTGTTCATTGGAGTTCAAGGCATCACTCACCCTTGGGAAGGGAAGTAGTAGCCTTGGGTGAAGGCATTAGTTGGGCTATCCATTGTAGTTGAGAGTCTCTTCTCTTGGAGAAGAGGGAAATTCTCATGGAGTATGGGCTCCATGAAGCCATATTGTAATATTTTCATCTTGAGGATGGTAATGATGAAATCTTGTGTATGAAAGTTTTGATATGGTAGCCTTGGGAAGGCATGAAAACTCTTATTGGAAAATGTATAATGTAATGGAATTATCCTCATTGGAAAATCCCACCTTCACCCTATTGCAATGGATTATAGAAAACAATTTGTGAAGCCATGGTTTTGGGAGTTATTGTAGTTTTGTGGCATGTATGTTTTTTGAGCATTCATGGTTGTATGTACCGATTTAGTCCCTTGATTCTCCAAGCTTCGGGGTGGTCTCCTTGAGACCTTGGATGGGAGGTGAGATCTCCATGGTTTACTCCCTTTATTTGTAAGTTATGAGGACATGTTCTTGTAAAGAAATCTCTTGGAGAAACCTTCATTTGTTGTCATTTGAAGTAAGAGTGTATTTTGATAATGTTATCATGTAATGGAGTTAACACTATAAGTCTTGTAGTTGTAATGAAGTATTCGGTGTATCTAAGTCATGAAAGTAAGGTCTTGATAACCTTTTGGAATAGATTTATTTTTTGTGAAAATATTATATGTTTCTCAACGATAAATGCAAGTGTATTCATGTTGAATTCAATGGATGAAATATTGTTGCATCTCATTATAGCTTCATTGCATTGAGTTTCATTTGTATGGATGTAATAGTAGTTATCAAATTGAACTAGTTGATCTAGTATATGTGTAGAATGTATTTCAAGTTTCATGGATATTATGAAATGGAAATATGAAATAAGTTAACTTTGATAACTTAATAGGCTTGTAAAAAAATTCTATGCAATACTAGTCAAAGAAATAATTAAATTATTGTATTGTGGAAATAATTCTAGGATGAAAACCCAATAAAAAGAAAAAAAATATACATGGTGTAAGAGAAATCAAACAAGAGAAAAAAGAAAACTAATTGACAAAAAAAAAAAAGGTCAAATTGAGACATAAAGGTCTCTGGGAAATGTACGGGAAAGAAAAAAAATTCCCGTACATCTTCCAAAATACCACAGTCATTACTCTATTATAAAAAACTCACCCACTTGTCTTTAACAAATCCTCATTAAATTAAAAAAATACTATATTATTCCCATCTAGGGAAGTCTAATTCAGTTGGTGGGACCCACCTGGGTCACCACTCGAAAAGGCCTCCTCAAAATAATATATATACAAAAAAAAAAATTAACTGCGCGAGGCAGCGGGTGGCCTTGCCAAGGTAGGGTACCAGACTGCCTTGATAATGCGGGCCTGCTGAGGCAGGGTACTGCACTATCGGTAGTGTGGGCACCACCTTGATGGACACCCTGCCACATGTCACTTCGGTGAAATTAAAATTTCTTTATTTTAATTGTTATTTTATTTGATATTAAATTAGATAAGTTATTTTATATTTAAATATATTATATAGTTTAAATATATATAAATCCTGCTTTATATTTTGTTGTAATTTATATAAAGTTATTTAATATTAAAAGTTTATTTATTTAATAAGTTAGATATATTCTATTTGGAAATAATAGCCTTTGTAATATATATATATATATATATATATATATATATATATATATATATATATATATATATATATATATATATATATATATATATATATATATATATATATATATATATATATATATATATATATATATATATATATATATATATATATATATATATATATATATATATATATATATATATATATATATATATATATATATATATATATATATATATATATATATATATATATATATATATATATTTATGTATATAACGACTTTCAAAGTAAAATGTAATAGGAAAGCTAAATTTTTTGTTAGTCAAGATATTAAAATTAACATTTAATAATACATTATTATTAAAACATTGGAAGTGGGTTTCATGTAATGATTTATCATTCTATCGTTTAAACTCGAAATGAACATACAAGTAGATATACAAATTTATCATATAAGATTAATACATGGATTTAGAAGATGTGTAATCATATTATACAGTGAGGTTTATAGTTTTCATGAAAGGTTCAAATGTTTACTTAATTGAATTCCCTAAACCCCGTAAAAAATGTACCAAGCTAATGCATGTTTTTTTTTTATCGAGGGAGTTCCTTTTTACGAATGCTCATATCCTTAAACCTAATGATATTTTTCCTTTTCATATCATAGTAGATTTTGGGGGTGTTACTCTCACATTTAAATCCAAGTTTCAGACAAACATTGACATTTGTAATAAAGCAACATGATGAACGTTTTAGTAAACCAGTGCACTCCTTTAGTAGTCATTATTTTATCACCTCTTGTTGACCTAGAGACCCTAGGGGAATGATTTTTAGTATTTCCTTGGACATGGAATCTATCTCTCATGACCATCTCACTTATGTTATAGAACCATACCTTAATCCTTCCCTAAGCTTATTCTTCATTGTCATCATCGATCGTTGGATAGCATCACTAAGGGTTAGTCAACCCTATCCATGTCAAAGAGGGGAGTTGGCCAACTTAGGGTATGTGAGTGGGATCACCACATGTCCTCATTGGCCATGATGCCCCTTGCATGATTTCTCTTACATTTCTTTTTATAAAAAAATTGTGCATTTTTGTGTGGTCTATTTTTAGGCATGACATTTGATATTAGAGCATAGTTTTCAATACTAGGACCTTAAACCCCTCATGTTTCACTTATAACTTTGCACTATTGTGTAGGATGTCAGTCATCACACACAATGGTCATAGGCATGGATGAGGGCATAGGTGTACTCCTTTAGTACATATGGATAGGGAGCAAGAGGGAGAGGTTCCTAGGGAATCTTAGATTCCCCCACCAAAGCCACCTGCTAATTTGAATTAGGACATCTTAGCTACATTGCAGAACCTAGTGGGAATCATCTAGCAAAAATTACTACCTGTAGTGCAATAGGTAGAGTAACAGCCCTCAAAGGGCCATGTGATAGCTACCAGAGAGAGGAGTAGGAGCCCTCCACCTAGACAATCTGAGGGCCATGTAGATTTTGAGGCTGATTCTGTACAACAAGTAGAGCACCCATGTGACATGGGTACTCATGCTGTTGAGAGAGAGATCTATGAAATTGGGGATCTGATCAAGAAGTTATTGTTGTTAGCTTGTCATGACTAATCAGGAAAGTAATATCCAGGAAAGTTATTGGTGTTAGATTGTAACTCATTCTAACCCTAAAGAAGCAAAATATTATATATTATGGCTTAGGGTTAGGGATTTCAGTATGTATGATTTTAGTACTTGCGACAGAATTGAGCTATAAGGGATTACGGATTGTAATCATGTTTTAATCACTAGATAATAAAATATTGGACTCATTGTTGGTGGACATAGCCCAGGGATTGGGTGAACCACATTAAATCTTTGTGTCTTTTTTTCTCTTCTATGTGGTTTATTATTTTCTAATATTGGTTATATTTGCATGTAAATTGTTATTTATGCCTTGTTAATCCTAAAAATTGTGACTTCAACCACCTCTATTTTTAGGATCTATTTCTAGTTTTAGAGAAGAGGCATGGCTTTTGAGATTACAATTGTTATTTGGATTGCATTCCTATAGGAGAAATCTAAAGGTGAGACTCGCCATTCACCTTCTTCGAGAGGGAACCTCTACTTGGTGGAAGAAAGAGGAGACCATGGGTGGCGTTGATATAGATACACTCACATGAGAGTCTTTTCTTATTGGATTTAGAGAGAGATACCTTTTAGAGCACTTTAGATAGTGGCAGATTGAGGAGTTCCATAACCTCTAGTAGAGAGGCTTTACTGTGATGTAGTATGAGAATAGATTCCTTGAGATTCTTCCTTATGTGGACTACATGAAGGATGAGAAGCTACACATGCATTGCTTCATCAAGGGTCTCATTGCATCTCTTTAGGGGCTAGTTTATCTACCTTTTCCTACCACCTTTAGAGAGGAAGTTGAGAGGGAATTAGTGGATGAGGATATTCATAGGACATAGGACTCTAGGGATCAGTCTTAGAACCAAAACCACTCCACCCAGTCATCAGGACAATAGAGACCCCCTTGGAAGGGGAATTAGGGTCATATAATAGGGTCCTTTAAGGACCAATAGTCTCAATAATGACCATAGTAGGATTCTAGGAAAAAATCATCTAAGGGACAATAGGGCTGTAAGCCCAAGCAATTGCAGTCTTAGCATCCTAGGCAAGATCAGAAATCACAGGCCCCTTACACATAGCCAACTAGGACTCAACAGTCTTCTAGGGGTGGATACAGTGGATCTAGTATGTTTGGAGCTCAACAATAGTCCATACCTCAAGGAGTTCAGATGTAGACAAGTGGTCATATGGGACATTTAGCAAGAGAGTACCCACAGAGATAGGCAGCAGGTAGTCAGAGAGGAGCTACCTTAGAATCGATAGTACGTGATATGGGTATATCTCCTAGGGTATTTACAATGGTTGAAAACTACCAGGTAGAGCATCAGGCCATGGTCATATAGGCCAGAGGTATGATTTGAGGTATCAATATTTATATCTTGTTTGATTTAGGAGCTACAAACTCCTTTATATCTCCATACGTAGTGGAGCATTGCAAGCTAGTGGCAATTAGAGAGGATGTTAGTTATGAGGTCGAGTTAGCCTCTGGAGCTATAGTTTTGGTTTATTCCTTGGTCCATAGTTATCAGATTCAAATTGATGACATGATCACAATGTCTGATCTCCACATTACCCCTCTAGGTTCTTATGATGTAGTCCATGGCATGGATTGGCTATATGTCCACATTGCCATGATGGATTGTTGATAGAAGAGGGTTGAGTGTGTTGATGATCATAATACTCCTATGGTGATATTTGGGGTGTAGAGACCCATATCTCTTCACATGATTTTTGTTATGCAGCATAGGCAGTGCATGCAAAAGGGATGCCAGTTATTTGCCATCACCATTAGTGATAGAGAGGATGATTTAGAAGGGGAGCCCTTGCTTGAGGATTATCCTATTATTTAGGAGTTTGCAGATGTTTTTCCTCCTGATTTTCCTTCTATGCCTCCACCTAGGGTAGTTGATTTTCATATAGACCTTGTGCTAGGAGCTGAGCCTATATTTAGAGCACCTTACAGGATGACCACACATGAGCTCAACGAACTCAAGATTCAGTTAGAAGAGCTCTTGGAGAAAGGGCATATTCAACCCAGTGTATCACCTTGGGGTGCACTAATGATTTTTGTGAAGAAGAAGGAAGGATCACTTAGGTTGTTTATTGATTAATAATAGTTAAATAAAGTAACAATTAAGAATCGATACCCACTCTCCAGGATCGATGATTTATTTGATCAGTTGTAGGGTGCCCGAGTATTCTCAAAGATAGATCTAAAGTCAGGGTACCATCACTTGAGAATTATAGAGAGTGGTATCCACAAGACTACTTTTTATACAAGGTATGGTCACTATGAGTTCACCATGGTGCTATTTGGCCTCACGAATGCTCTAGCTATGTTCATGAGACTCAAGAGTGGAGTATTTCGTACATTCTTAGATAAGTTTGTGGTAGTGTTCCTTGATGACATTTTGATATATTCTCATGATGAGGAGGAATATGAGAAGCATCTAAGATAGGTTTTGAAATGCTTGAGAGAGAATTAGTTATATGACAACTTGTCAAAGTGTGCTTTCTTTAGACCTGAGGTGCATTATCTTGGTAATCTTATATCTGGTGATGGCATCTCTATGGACCCATTAAAGATTAGAGCCATTATGGATTGGCCTGCACCCACCAGTATTACTAAGGTTAGGAGTTTTATGGGCCTAGTAGGTTATTACAGATGCTTTGTGGTAGGATTTTCTAGAGTAGCTCATCCCATCACTTCCCTTTAGAGAAAGCAGAAGAAGTATGAGTGAAAAGAGAAGTGTGAGAGAGCTTTCTAGGAGCTCAAGAGAGCCCTCACTAGTGCACTAATTTTAGTAGTGCCATATCCTTTGGTAGACTTTGTTGTATGCACCGATGCTTCATTGGATGGTTTAGGAGAAATCCTTATGTAGGCTAGTCATCCTATAGCTTTTGAGTCTAGGAAGCTAAAGACTCATGAGATTAATTACCCTACTCATGACCTAGACCTCACAGCAGTGGTTCATGCTTTTGTGAGATTGTGACACTTTCTTCTAGGTCACTAAAATGAGCTTCATTCAGATCACCAGTGCCTACAGTATATCCTTACACAACCTAATCTTAATCCTAGGTAGTGGAGATGGATGAAGTTCTTATGTGAATATGATTTTGATGTTCCTTATATCAAGGGGAAGGAGAATGTAGTTGCAGATGCCTTGAGTAGGACGTGACATGAGCTCTCATCTATGACTTCTAGTATAGATCTGATAGAGCGCATTTTGCATCACTTTCCAAAGGATGGGTTGTATGTAGAGGTTTGTCAGTTTATCCATTCTTAGAGACCTCTTGAGGGGACATTTGTAGATTATTCACTATAGTCTAATGGCCTACTACATCATAGGAGACACGTCTATGTACCTTCTACTGGTGAATTATGAGAGTTTATTATGTTCAAGGCTCATAGAGAACCTTATGCAGCTCATTCGGGGGTTATGAATTTGCATGCCAATTTTAGATAGTTGTATCATTGGCCAGGAATGAGATTATGATTTGATAGCATAGTTGCTAGATGCCTAGAGTGCTAGAGAGTGAAGGTCAAGCACAATCATCTAGGTGGGCTCTTGTAGCCACATGAGATACCAAAGTGGAAGTGGGATACTATCTTCAAGGATTTTATTTTTGGTCTCCCCATGTCCTCTTGTTGTCATGATTCCATCATGGTGGCAATCAACACATTGACCAAAGTTTCCCACTTCTCACTCATTTGTACCACCTTCATAGCGCTAGCAGTGGCACAAGTATTCTTGCAAGACATTTTCAAACTTCATGGCATTCCTTGTAAGGTCATCTCACATAGAGAATCTCTTTTTACATCCTCCTTTTGGAGAGAGCTTAGGTAGCATTGGGCACTAGGCTCAATTTAAGTACAACATACCACCCTTAGATAGATGGGAAAATAGATAGGGTTAATCAAGTTTTGGAGAACATGTTTCACTTGTATGTGATGGACCATCAAGTCAAGTGGGAGGAGTACCTTCCTCTAGTCAAGTTTTTCTATAATAATGGGAATCATTCCTCTATAGGTATGCCACCATATTAGGCCTTGTATGGTAGACCATGCGGGACACCACTGAGTTGGGACAAGATTGAGGATAGAGTATCGATTGGACCTCAGTTGTTCAAGGAGATGGAGTAGCAAGTGATTTTGATTAGGCAGCATCTTAAAGAGGCTCTAGATAAACAAAAGAGGTATGTAGATGTGAAGAGGGTTGACCGAGAGTATATGGTTAGAGATAGAATTTTCCTAAGAGTACACCCGCATAAGAGTCCAATCCATTTTTGAAAAGGCTCTATGTTAGTGCATTGCATTGTTGGACCTTTCAAGATCTTGGAGAGGATAGGACCAGTTGATTATTGTCTAGCCTTACCACCTAGCTTGTCACTCATCCATGATGTGGTTCATGTATCTGTATTAGAAAAATATATTTATGATGAGTCTCACATTATAAACTAGGATTCCTTGCAAGTGGAGTCAGATGGAGAGCTAGCCTTTACGCCCATTTGAATTTTAGCTTGATGGATCCTAGCACTTCGAGGTAGAGAGTTGGACCAGGTTAGGGTCCAGTGGGATTGTTATGATAAGGTCACAACTTCATGGGAGGATGTAGTATAAATGAGATCATAATACTCATACCTTTTTTATGAACTTCAGGAGGAAGTTCATGCCTATAGGGGGATGATGTGAGGCCTCACCCTAACCCATCATAGCACTATTGATAAATTCTCATTTTTATACTTTATGATTTGATACTTTGATACACTTTCTAATCATTTTGATAGAGACTCATGTTATTATGCCTTATGATGATGATTATATTATGTGGATTATATTTATGATGGAGATTAGAATCTAGAGCATATTGATTTTTTTATACATGCTTAGAAATGTGTTTGATGAGAGGGACTTAATCACAATTAGATTTGACTATTTCATGGATCATGCTTTAAAGTTTAGGAAATAACATGGATAATATTTCAGAATGTTAGAATTATGCAAACACTATGTTTGAGCATTACGTTAATGAAAAGTATAATTAGGAATGGAATTTTGAATACTGACTAAGTTTTTGATTTTATTTCCTTAGACTACTGATGCTCGAGTTTAGTGTGCATAAAAGTAAACCGTGGAATTATTCGAAGAATCAAGGCTAAACATTTGTGCAAATGAATAAGCCAAGGTTTAATCTAATAAAGAGATTTAAACCTCATTGTAATATGATTTTTATTTGTAAACATAGTTTGTATGTATGTTAATAGATTAAATTCATGTTGTTAATTGAACATGTCATTTGTGAATGTGATGTGTATTTTATAGTGTCACTTGATACTTGAAATGTCCATGTGGCAAGTGACATGACAATTAGGGTTTGGCAAGAATCACCCAACCTAATAGGATATTATATTAATCCCACTTGCATGTAGATGTCTTGTAGGGATCACATAATGTTGAAATTCGGATTCAAGCTTAAGTGGTACTTTAGAGAGGTTAATAGTGACCCTAAAGTGCATTTTTGGCCAAAATTAGCTAACCCTATGAGGGTAGCTTGAGTAAGGGGCTATATTTTGCCTATGGTAATGTCTAGAACAAAATTATGGCCCTCCAAAAAGGTTACTCTTCAAGAGTGACGAAAATGAATGTGGCCACATGCATTTTGACTTGTCCCAAACTCCTTGTTAAACTCACTATTAAGAGGGGGACATGAGGTAAGGTCAAGGACTAGAGGTCATGTCCCATTAATTGCTAGATGATGAGTAGGTATTGGAGGTCTTTTTAGAGGGCTTGAAGAGACTTAGTGGGTGTTCACTCACTCTCTAATTTTAGAGACACTTAGGGTTGGAGAAAGGAAAAAGACAAAGGAAAAGGATAAGGGATCTTATCAACTTCTTTCTTGCCATTTTCTTTGGACCAAGGTTGGTGATCTTACCATGAAGGAATTCTTATTGAATTTTTAGTTTGATATTTTGTATTGTAGAATGAATATGTGAAATCGTGTATGCAATGTACATTGTGAAAATTGTTATTGTTATGTTGGGTTGGGCATTTTGGATTCTTGATTCATCCTTTTTATTTTGCTTTTGGGTATGTTTTTCTTGGGATTTGAAGGCATCACTAACCATTGGGAAGGGAAGTTGTAGCCCTGGGTGAAGGGGTTAGTTGGGCTCTCCATTGTAGTTGAGAGTGTCTTCTCATGTAGAAGAGGGAAATTCTCGTGGAGTATGGGCTACATGAAGCCATATTGTAATCTTTACATCTTGAGGATGATAATGATGAAATCTTGTGTATGAAATTTTTGATATGATAGCCTTTGGAAGGCATGAAAACTCTTGTTGGAAAATGTATAATGTAATGGCATTATCTTACTTGGAAAATCCCACCTTCACCCTATTACAATGGATTATAGAAAACCATTTGTGAAGCCATGGTTTTGGGAGTTATTGTAGTTTTGTGGCATGTATGTTTTGTAAGCATTTGTGTTTGTATGTACCTATTTAGTCCCTTAATTATCCAAGCTTGGGGGTGGTCTCCTTGAGACCTTGGATGGGAGGTGAGCTCTCCATGGTTTACTCCATTTATTTGCAGGTTATGAAGACATGTTGTTGTGAAGAAAGCTATTGGAGAAACCTTCATTTGGTGTCATTTGAAGAAATAATGTATTTTAATAATGTTATCATGTAATGGAGTTAACAGTCCAAGTCTTGTAGTTGTAACAAAGTATTTGATGTATCTAAGTCATGGAAGTAATGTCTTGATTTCCTTAAGGAATAGATTTATTTTTTGTGAAAATATTGTATGTTGCTCAAGGATAAATACAAGTGCATTTATGTTGAATTCAATAGATGAAATATTGTTGCATCTCATTATAGCTTCATTGCATTGAGTTTCATTTGTATGGATGTAATAGTAGTTATCAAATTGAACTAGTTGATTTAGTATATGTGTAGAATGTATTTCAAGTTTGATGGATATTGTGAAATGGAAATATGAAATAAGTTAAGTTTGATAACTTAAGAGGCTTGTACAAAAATTCTATTGAATACTAGTCAAAGAAATAATTAAATTATTGTATTGTGAAAATGATTCTAGGATGAAAACCCAATAAAAGAAGAAAAAAAAATATACATGGTGTAAGAGAAATCAAACAAGAGAAGAAATAAAACTAATTTAGAGACCAAAAATATTAAAGCTCAAATTGAGACCTACATGTCTCTGGAAAATGTATGGGAAAGAAAAAAAATTCCCATACATCTTCCAAAATACCATAGTCATTACTTTATTATAAAAAGCTCAACCACTTGTCTTTAACAAATCCTCATTAAATATAAAAAAAACTATATTATTCTCATCTAAGGAAGTCTAATTCAGTTGGTGGTAACCACCTGGGTCGCTACTCCAAAAGGCATCCTCAATAAAATATATATACAAAAAAAAAACAATTAAAATTAATTATAAGTTACCTTTTAAAAAAATGTGATGTCCCTTTTCGCATGTGGACAGTTGTTTAATTGTAAGTTATAAAAAAATGAAAATTTTTCTAAAACAAATTATTTTAAAAAAATTGTGAGTAGGATGGGGTGGTCTCCACACCCCCCCTCACGGGCTCCCTATGCAAGGCAGTCGGTGGTGCTACCAAGATAGGGTATTGCACTGCCTTGATAGTGCAGGCCCCGACTTGCTAGCCACCCCGGTCACATGTCAGTTCGGTGACATGTAAATTATTTAAGATGTAAAAAAAAAATTATAAATGTTTTCTTTATTTTAATTATTCTTTTATTTGATATAAAATTAAATAAGTTTGTTTATATTTAAATATATTATATAGTTTAAATATATATATACATCTCACTTTGGATTTTCTTGTAATTTATATAAAGTTATTTAATATTAAAAGTTTTTTTATTTAATAAGTTGCATAAATTCTATTTGGAAATAATAGCCTTTATCATGTGTGTGTGTGTGTACATTGTATATTGTTTAAATGATATATTTATGTATATAACAAGTCTAGAAGTATGGTGTAATAGAAAAGCTATTTTTTTTGTTAGTTAAGATATTAAAATTAAATTTAATAATACATTATTATTAAAACATTCGAAGTGGGTTTCATGTAAATATTTATCATTCTATCCTTTAAACTTGAAATGAACATACAAGTAGATATATGAATTTATCATATAAGAGTAATACATGGATTTAGAAGATGTGTAATCATGTTATGCAATGACATTTATAGTTTTAATGAAAGGTTTAAATGTTTGTTTAATTGAATTCCCTAAAACCCCTAAGAAACATACCAAGTTAAATGCATGTTTTTCATTAATTAGTGAGTTCCTTTTTGCGAACACTCACATCCTTAACCTTGATGATAATTTTCCTTTTCATAGCATAGTAGCATTTGGGGTTGTTACTCTCACATTTAAGTCCAAGTTTCAAACAAATTTTGACATCTATAATAAAGCAACACGAGACAGTTTTAGTAAACTGGTGCAGTCCTTTAGTAGCCATTATTTTATGACCTCTTGTTGACCTAGAGACCCTAGGGGAACAATGTTTAGTATTTCCCTAGACTTGGAATCTAGCTCTCGTGACCATCTCACTTATGTTATAGAACCATACCTTAATCCTCCCCTAATCTTATTCTTCATTGTCATCATCGATCGTTGCATAACATCACTTAGGGTTAGTCAAACCTATCCATGTCAAAGAGAGAGGTTGGATAACTTAGGGGATGTGAGTGGGATCACCACATGACCTCATTGGCCATGAAGCCCCTCACATGATTTCTCTTATATTTCTTGTAAAATAAAAATTGTGCATTTTTGCGTGGTCTATTTTTCGGCATGACACATCCAACTTATTGTGAGGAGAATTAGAAGGGATACGAGGAGATGTGCAGGATGGAGGAGATATGGATAGAGAGAAGGAGGGATGTTGATAGATAGGAGATGTGGGAATGTGCCTTTGTTGATCCTGACTAGGAATGTAGGAAATGTGATTGTATGGTGGGTGTTAGGGGGATGGGATTGGTGGATGAAGGATTGAGTAGGATAAGATGGTGGATAATATTTTGGGATGTAAGGCCCAAAAATGGATTTGGTATGTGGAGGACATGTGCTGGCAGATTTCAGGATATAGGGACAAAAAATGGATTTAGAGGATGAGGGAAGAAAGTGATAGGTTTTTTTGGTTTACAATGATGGAGGAGGAGGAATGACATTGTATTATTTAGAGGAATGATGGGAAGATGCAATGGTGTTTTTGGAAGGATGATTGAATTTGTCTTTAGCTATACCAACATCTCTAGAGGAAGTGTCTTAAGATGTGTGACCGATACCACATGATTGTGGATGTTTTTTTGTCTTGTATGGGCTCCATATTTCCTTGTTCATGGGCACCCAAGCCTTTACCCTCATAATTCCATTTCTTGAGCATTTTATCCAAGAAAGGATACTTTTGACTTGGGGAATAAGATAAACATCCATTATTAGGTGTTGTGGTGTAAGATATGGAACTCATTTCTTCTTCTTTGAGTGGGTTTCTATTGACAAATGTAAGTGGATCAATGGGATATAGTGATGATAGTGGTAAAGGTGTTAAAGGATCCCCAAGTGGTAAGGATGGGATGATGGGATCTTGACTTTGATTCAGAGGTAGTAATGGATTTTGGCATGAAGGAATGGATGGGACAAATGGATCATGCAATAGAGGAAGTGAAGGGATATGATCTTCATTTAAGCCAATGGATATTTCAATGGGATTTTGGACAAGATCTTTACTTGATAGGAATGGTGTGGATATAGTGATGGGGTATTTATTGATGGACTCTTTAGATGGAATGGATGAAAGCATGGGACATTCTACAATTGTCATGGATGGAAAAAGGATGGACTCATGAGGTTCACCGGATGTGGATTGGATAATGCTAGGAGAAGGAGATGTATATTGGGATTGGATGGAGTCACCAGATGGAAAGGACTCAATGATGCTAGGAGATGGAAGAGGATCAATAAGTGGGGTATATGGAAGAAGGATAATAGGTGTGGGTGATGGAGGAGGATTTTGGGATGTAGGATGTGGATGGGTATCATTACTGGTGGTTTTGCATGTGGGAGGAAGAGGACATGACTCATCAAATTTAGGAGAGGGATTTTTTTTTGGCTTTCTTGCGAAACTCCTTGGAGACTTTTAGGATGGAGATTAAGGTGAAGCATTAGAATGTGTAGATGGAAGAGAGATATGATAGTCTACAAATAGAGGTGGGGTGGTGGACTGTGAATTTTGTTGAGGGTATGATAGTGTAGAGGAGGAAGGGGAGGATGTCATAGTGAGATAGTTCACGTAAGAAGGCATGGAGGTTTCTTGTGAAATGGATTGACTAATTGATGGGGTAGGGGTGATGGATTGAGGTATGGGATATGAAGTGGATTGAGGAATGCATGTTTCTTGTGGAATGGGATTTGTGGAAATGCCAAGAGGAATGGAAGATAGTGGATTGAGATATGATGGAGGAGATGGAGGAGAGAGATAAGATATAGTTGATAATGGATTGAGATAGGATAAAGGATTATAGTGATGGATTGGAAGACTAGGATCTTGGATTTTAAGGTGGGTTGGAGGATAAGGAGATGTAGGATTTGGATTAGGAATGTAGTGAGGAGTGTTGTTATGGAAAGTTGCACATTTCGATATGACTATGGGAGAATATGGAGGTAGGAAAGATGTATGTGGAGGATATGAGGGATCAATATAGGAAGAAGGTATGGGTAATGGATTTCCCTTGTCAAAGGTATGATAAGGAGTATTAGTGGATACGTATGGAGAAATGATAGGATAGTTTGGAGGAATGTTTGGATATTGGAACGTGCATGGAGAAATATTCCTAAGGTTTTCAATGTACTCATAATGATCAATAATACTCTCATCATCATTAGAATAGGACACTATGGGAGAAAAAATATGACAACCAAACTCATCATAATAGATTTGAGACACGTTGACTTGCAGATGAGCTTGCATGGTGCTGGAGGAATGAGGATGGAAGGAAATAAAGACAAAATGTGTGTGATGTGAACCTAACCTATTGGGAGCATGATGAAACATTAAAACATTAGTCTAAACTAAACATGAATAAACATATAGAAAAATCATTCGTAGGCCACCTCAGATTGAATTGAAATAGGAGCACGTGGTCACCGTTTGATGTGCTCATTTAAGAAGGATATGGATGTTCTCTCAAAGAACAATAAACCTATACCTAATAAAGATAAGGGAATATTAGGATCAATTGCAAGCCATAGAGACCCCATAATGGTACAAAATTAGGTATAGGGAACATGTTTTTCCCCTAGTTTTCTAAGGGTGTAAAATGATAAAATATAGTTTTAAAGCTAGAGATGTTCAATGCAAGATTGATTTTAAATTCAAAATGGATGTGATATTATATTGAAATGATATGAAAATATTGAAAATGAACTAAGTTAATCCATTAGTCTATGCTAGAATGAACTAGAAAACATGAAATATGAAGTAAATCTAACAATATTAGTTGATGCTATGATAATCTAGATGTAAATGCACATTATGTTGAAACAATTCTATGAAGATGATAAGTGAATTGGTAAATTTCTCTTGGAATAAGGGCTATTTATATATTTTGAGGAGAGGCTTGTGTTAGGAAGTCTGGTCAGGGTTTAGGACTAAGGGTTAGGACCTAGGGTAGGAAACACTAGGTAAGTATGCTAGGAGACAAGGGTGGAAGGAGATACATAGGATTTCATTAAGAGGTTTTAAGAGGCATTAATGATGGTGTAAGGCCTCATTAATGAGAATGTAAGGCTCATAGATGAGGGTTTTGACCCAAAGTCAAAGGGAGAGGGTTTAGGTTTAAGGGGTTAAGAATCACTCATTAAGAAGGGTTTGTGAGTGGTTAGGGATGAGAGGATAGGTTTAGGTTTTTCTAGAAGACATAGGGTTTTAGGAATTTAAATAAATTGTTAATTTATTTAAAAAGGGTCTAGGTTGAGACATAATTTATTAAATATTTTAATAACTAGGAGGGATAAACATTTAAATTGGATTTAAATTTTTTTGGCTAAAGTTATTTAATTAAATGTCTTTAATTAAAATAGGAGAGTGGATAATGAAAATAATGATTAATTATTTAATTAAATAAGAATGATGTCATCGAGACTTTTATCAACTAAAATATTTTTAATTAATAAGTGAATTTTTAGGTGTTTGTATCGTCTTAAAATAAAAGCAATTCCATGTTAAGAGCGTTTATCCCTCCAAGTAAGTGGTTTAGGGTCATGTTTGGTGCCTTGATGGGATCTTTGCATGTACTTGGCTTTCTTCTCACTTTTACACTTGATTTCTTCATTCTAGGTGAAATTAGGGTTAAGGTCTTAAGGACTTTCCTCTTCCATGGCTCTATTTTCTAGGTAGGATTTAGAAATGAGACCTCCTAGTCCTTCATCACATCAAACAGATGATTTTCTATCTATTCCAGACATCTAGTTCTATTCAAATATCAATTTCCAAGTTTCTAACATCTCTGGGACCTCTACTACAGAACCTGACAAAGTTAGGGTCTAAGGTAAAAGTTGACCTCGACCCTAACTAGGTCAGGGTTGACCTCAAACTTGACCTCTTCCTGCCAGGATTTCAAATTTTCATTTGTCAGCAATTTGGCTTTCGGGATAATTATTTCTCGATCTCTGGGTTGGCTGTTACGGGCTCTAAAATAGTAAATCCTTTAATTTTATTTAATCAAGGTATATTTTTTAAAGGTGAGGACCTAATTGGGATTTAATTCTCCAAGGTGGCCCATCTAGACGAGTGTGCCCAAGATCACTATAAAAGGAGGCCTTCCTCTCTCATTTACATCATCAAGTTTTCTCATCCCATCCACACTCAAGAAAATTCAAGTGCTCAAGTTCTCAAGGTGATCAAGAAAGCATTCAAGTCTTCTTCTCCATCCAAGTTCTCCATTGAAGATCAAGGATTCAAGGATTCAAGCTATTGAAGGGATTTGGCTCAAGCTCTATCATTCAAACCCTAGATCTAGCCACAATGGTGGTGTGATCTTCCTTCAAGATCCTCTTTTCATCTTCAAGATCCATATCATTGTTTCCTCAAGGTGGATTTCAAGCATACAATCATGGAGGTTTGATGATGTTATGTTCAAGCTTTCATATCAATATATTTGATTACATTCCAAATACATTAGCATATCTATTGAATTGCATAGCTTCATTGTTAGATTCATTTCTACTACTTGCTAGCATTCTCCTATTTCAATTTCAATATTAAGGTTTATTCCAATCGGGGTTGGACCAAGGCAAACCCTCCCAAACAAACAAACAAAACCATTTTTCTTGTAGCTACAGGTGCAAAATCTCAGATCTGAGAGCGAATTCAGATACCCTTTTTAGTAATCTTTTAGGATCTACAAACAAAATCGAAATCAAATTCAAATAAATAATGTGGTCTTTGACCTTTTAAAAGGTCAAAGTCAACCTATGTGAATTTGGAGAAAATATTTATGGGTTTTGTCTGTGTTGACATTTACAGTCCAAAACAAGTGAGAAAATCTTCAGAAAGTTCATATAGAAGCCATAATTCAATATTTTCCAGATCTTCCCTAATTCAAGGTTAGTATTTGCACTTCAATTATTTCAATTTCAAGTATAACACATTCTACCTAGGGAAACATTAGATTTATTCTTTCTTTCATATTCTCCATCAAATTGATATGATTTTGCATTAGCCTTTTTGGTTGATCAAATTGGATCTCCTTGTTGGGAATTTGGGTTTGAGAATAGATCTCATATTTTCCCCCCTAAAACATTTGAATGATATTGAACCCATTTTAATATCATTCAGTGTCTACATGAATATTATTGTGTGTTGTTGTAGACTTTTTCTTGGGTAATTTAATAGATTAGGCAATAGCTATGATTCTTTATATGGTCACTAGTTGACCATTTTAATTTCTCGTGATTGAGATTAGAAAAATGTGGATTTTAAAACACATGCAATAAACACAAATTGAAACTAAGGACATTAAACTCTTAAAAAGATAACTCCTTTATTATAAATAGATTACATATTTGTCAAATTTGTGATACATTACAATTTAGAAGCTTGTATAAAAGTTGCAATCTCAAAAATAGATCCTAGCATCAAATTGTTGAGTGTCATTTTTAGATGAGACAATTGCTAGGAATCGATAGTAAAAATTCCCCTCTTGAAAGAATGATATAATAAATCACAAGGTTCCTTTCAATATGGATCTCAACCATACATATAGCTCAATTGAAGATAAATGTGAAACTAGTCATGAGGAGGCCTTTGCTGGTCCAATTCTTGGAGAGGTTGGAAAACAAAAGTTAACAAATTTTTTTATTTGTATTTCAATATTTTAAATGAAATACAATTTCATAACATGAAAATTTAATTTAATCTATTATGATTGATTTCTCAGAAAATAGAAAAGAGTAAAGTAACAAGAATTGAATAAAATTGCAGAAGGTAAATCCTAATGGAGATAAACCACCATTGCAAAATCTTGTAAACTAAATTATCACAAAAGTGGAGGAAGCCCACAAAATATAGATTAGAATTACTCACAACCCTAGCTTTGTTGATGCAATAATCAAAGAAAATTAACACCCATGTAAGATTTGTCAAAATTCATCACATCATGAAGCTACTATGAATCTAGGCACACATGAGAAAAATTTATCTTCAAGACACCGATGAACAATTTTCACAATAATTTGTCACAAAAAGCTAATGCAACAATCATAAACACCAGACTAAAACATTCATAGATTATAATCACCACAAAATCAATTGGCTCTTTGAAATAAATGAATGAGAAATCACACATTCAATAACTTCACAAAGATAATAGAAATCTCGACACCATGATTGAAGCACTAATTAGAGATAGTTGTATTGCAAAAGTATTGACCCTTATTACATTATTTTGAAGCCTTTAGTAGCACTTCAATTTTTCAAAATAATAAATTCATAGCTAGGGATTTCAACTACAGAATAAAATGGAAATAACTTAAAATCTAGCTTTGATCTCTTGTTTACTCGACAGATTCAACTTTAATTTCTTCTTGTAAATGTAATGCATATGGATTGAATCCATGGATGGTTGTTTAGAGCTCACCCAAGATTAGTTTTCTTTTAGTTAGCTTTAGATTTTAAGTTATTTCCATTTTATTCTGTAGTTGAAATCCCTAGCTATGAATTTATTATTTTGAAAAATTGAAGTGCTACTAAAGGCTTCAAAATAATGTAATAAGGGTCAATACTTTTGCAATACAACTATCTATAATTAGTGCTTCAATCATGGTGTCAAGATTTCTATTATCTTTGTGAAGTTATTGAATGTGTGATTTCTCATTCATTTATTTCAAAGAGCCAATTGATTGTGTGGTGATTATAATCTATGAATGTTTTAGTCTGGTGTTTATGATTGTTGCATTAGCTTTTTGTGACAAATTATTGTGAAAATTGTTCATCGGTGTCTTGAAGATAAATTTTTCTCATGTGTGCCTAGATTCATAGTAGCTTCATGATGTGATGAATTTTGACAAATCTTACATGGGTGTTAATTTTCTTTGATTATTGCATCAACAAAGCTAGGGTTGTGAGTAATTCTAATCTATATTTTGTGGGCTTCCTCCATTTTTGTGATAATTTAGTTTACAAGATTTTGCAATGGTGGTTTATCTCCATTAGGATTTACCTTCTGCAATTTTATTCAATTCTTGTTACTTTACTCTTTTCTATTTTCTAAGAAATCAATCATAATAGATTAAATTAAATTTTCATGTTATGAAATTGTATTTCATTTAAAATATTGAAATACAAATAAAAAAATTTGTTAACTTTTGTTTTCCAACCTCTCCAAGAATTGGACCAGCAAAGGCCTCCTCATGACTAGTTTCACATTTATCTTAAACTTGAGTGTTTTTCTTAAAATTGGAGTTCCTCCTTGGAATCTTCCTTTTTTTATCCTCTTTGTGAGTGTAATTGATTGATATCTTGTAGTAAAGAAAAAATGACCCCAAACATGTGTGTAATCTAATCTAGGATAAACCCTTTATAAAAAGTATCTTCATTACGAAATGGCCCAAGAATTTCAAACCCCGACCACAAATTTTTAGACTTTCAATATTTGAAAGGAAGTAAATTTGATCTCAGAAAAATGACGAAGTGTCAAAATTCCCCCTAGTGCAAGATTTGAGTAAGTCCAAAATTGAACACTCAACCACTTGGAAGGATTTCTTGATGATCTCTTCAAAGTCTTTTCACTATCTCTTGCACTTGTTCAAATTCCATTGTTTGAATTTACCAAGGAATTGTTGTTGCTTCTCCTTGAAGGAGACCAACTTTGTCTAGAAAAATATTGAAACACCTCCTTATGACCTAGTATTCTCTGCATATCCTCTATTTGGTAAAATAATTGTTGGAGGTCTTCTTTTGTTTTTACACAAGCCAAAATTCCCATGAACTATTATACAATGTTTTTTATTGGGTAAATCATGTGATTATCTCAATCATCATAAATATCAAGATCAATCTCCTTAAAGGATTTATGTATATCCTCGACCGATGTCATTATTTCTTTCTACTTCTTTATTATTTTACTTAGACACTTTTGATAGAATTTTAGGGCTTGAGCTATGTCTTTAATCCAAGTTTCAAAATTATCCATCTCTAACCCCTCATAAATCTTCACCAAGATTTGAAAGCATTTCTTCCTTATTATTTTAAGGTCTCTAAGAACCGTTTTCTCTATTTCTCAAACTTTTCATCTAATCCCACCTCATTTCTTACCATATCCACCAATTTGGTGAGCTCCTGAGGAATAGCTCATAACAGTCTCAAAATTACTGAGATAGTGTCCTTCATGAATTCTTCAAAATATATGTTCCAATCTAAGCTAGCTTGAATGAAAGAATGTGGAACATCTACTAGTAATTCAGGGGTAGTTTTGTTCTCTAGGAGTGCCTATAATGAGGCTTGTAGATTACTAAGGTCAATAGAACCTATTGTATTAAGAATGATCCCCTTCATGGCCTCATTTTTCTTAGTTAGTACCTTGATTTTCTATTCATATTTTTCCATGAATCCTAAGCTATATTTCAAATCATGTGTAGCCAATATTTTAATCCCTTCCTTTATAGGTTTAGCTAAATCAACATATTCAAAAGTGTAGTCCTCAAGATTTATCATTTCCATGCTAGCATTTATTATTTGTGCAACTTCCCGTGCCTTCTATTGGCCCCTATGGTCCTGAGTGACATATGAAATTGTTTTTGCTAGCATACTAGATTCTCCCTGATAATAAGTCTAACCTCAAACAACCATTTTTGTTTCCTATTCCTTAGTGTATACTCTTTTCTTTGGTTGTATTTCCTTAGTGAACTAGGTGGGCTTGGAGAATATGGTGATTAGCTCGTATGGAGAAATCAAAATAGATGTCATTTATTTTTTTACATGTTCTTCTCCCTCTTCAAAGTCCTCTTCTGCCTCCCAATCTTCTCTCTCTTCTAAGTTATCTTCACCTTCTTCTAGAATATTCTCACAAGGAGTAGTTCTCTCTTCCCTTTTTGATTCTTCTATAATTTGTGGGTCTTCTAAATTTTTGGTGGTCAGATTACAAGGTGGAGGAGTAGGAAAAGTTGGTACAGGAGTAAGGGTGGGAGAAGGTGTAGAAGATTGAGGAGTAGGGAAAGTTGGTGGAGGAGTAAGTGCAAGACATTGAACCATACGTGGACGTGCTGGTGCATGAGGTTGAACTAGAGGTGGAGGAGTTGGTGCAGGAGGTTAAACTATAGGTGGATCAACTTCACTCTCCTTTTCCAATGGGACTTGATGTGAAAGTTTTGATTGATTTGGATCCTCTATTTGTAGTTCTAGGAAGTCCTACATAGGACTATCTTCAAACTTCATTAGATCTCCTATTGGAGAAGGCATTGGTAGATATAAATCCTTCTTAGTAGCCGGTTATTTCATTATTTTTTCAAAAGAGGTAATAGTAAATTAGGATGAAGGAGGTAAAAAAAGTGAATGGCAATTGTTCTTCAAATTTTTTCTCTATAGTTATAATAGCTTTCTCTAGAACTTGATCCTTTAACCCACATTTATCCTCAAAATTGGAAACATATAATTCATTGAGGCAAAGGGACTCTTGGAAATCTATTTCCTTGTCATGGAATCCTATAGAAACATTAGTTGAAAGGTTCTCTTCTTGACCTCTGCTCATCATAGAGGTTGTTCCTGACTATGCTCTTTGAGCCAATGGAACATTATCTTCTCTGATCCTTTCTCATCTCCCTTCTCTTCCTCTTATAAGGTTTCCAATTGAGGGGATGTAGACAATCTCTTCCTTGTGTATACTTTCCCTTTCTCTACTTTGGTAGTCCTAGTCATAGGTCCTGTGATTTTTATTGTTGGGGACCTTCTCGAGGAAGATGTTTGTCTCTAGACATCTAAGGGCTTAGTAGGACATGCAGGAATTCTCCCTATCATTGTTCTTGTAGTTGATTTTACCTTTGTGTTGGAACCATAAATAGTTGGGCAATCATGCCTATAAACAGTCTTTGGATTTTGAGGAGCCATGCCTTTAATCCTAGGAATTGATAATTTCTCTCCTTTCCTCTTATCCCCCTTAGAAGTTAGGCAAGGCTACTAATTTATTAGAATAGGATCCATCTTGAATGGTTGTCTATTCCAATCTTTGGTAGTTTATATTATGTGTCTGGCCTTGAATTCTATATTATCATTTTCTTATTTGTGTACTTTTTGATTTAGTATGACCCTTCCATATATCTTATCTTCATTATACAAATGGTCTAAAATATCTTTAGTGTCTACCTCCCATACTTTAGGTGGGATGCAGAGGAGTAGGGTATCTTGTGAAAGTTCTAGAGACATCTAGAAATAGGCTAAAATTATAACCTCATAATTATTTATGTAGTTCATCCAATGATCTTCAAAGTGACATTCATGAACATAATGTCTTCCCATGATGCAGTTGTAAGTGTCGATGGGGTCAAACTTGGCTCTAATTAAATTAAATGATTTAAAGGGGCATTCATCCCACTCAAAAGAGAAATACTTACACACCATATATTGAAGAGAATGAGGGACAATGAAAATGGGAAAGTCACAACATTGTTTCTTCTTGAGGTTGATGTTCTCATAGGCATTAGAGAGTTTCCTCAGCATCTCTTAAAAAATTATCTCGTTAGATGGATATCCTAGAATATTTTTAGTTTTAGAGTTCTTCCTTCCACTCTGATGTATGTGAAGGTCTTGAACTAAATATAAAAAGCTCCTAACACCTTTACTTTAGCAACAACTTCTTCTGAGAGTCTTTTCGCATAATCTCCCTCAATTGATTGCATGATTAAAAAGACAAAAGTATCATTAACTATCCTCTATTCCATACTATCTTCACTCAATATATATTTCCTTATAAGATGTGGATATATAGTGAATGTCCATACATTAGGTTGGCCTATAGATTCCCTTTTTATTACACCTGAGTAATTTGCCTTGGCGGCAAGTACATAGATAATTTATGAAGTCATATAAAAATGAGGATCAATCTTCACTATAATCAACTTATTATCTAGGTTATCACTTAGGAAAGTGGCCCAGTCAAATCTAGTCCTTCTTCCCTTAATTCTTTTAGTTAGAAACATCATCCAAGGTTCAAGTTGGATAGATTGGGGGAGACCATACAATCTTCTTATCAAGGTTTTTGCAGCCTGAATGTCATCTTTCAAATACCCCTCCTCATGTCTATTCTTTCCAGCTTATTTTTTAGTGTGGGGTGTACCAGGTACTCCTTGTTGATAATTTCATAATTCATCTGAGTATTATTATTGAACCATTGCTAACCCTTATTAATGGAGAAAGTATAGATATTATCAACTCCTTTTGGAAAGTGGAAGACATCTTAAATGTTGTTTTCCCTGAGATCGAGAACCACATCGCTTATTCTATTCTTCACCACCAACTTTGTAGGAAAATAGTATTGCATGAGGGTTATGATCAAATTTGATGATACAATTAACACTATATGTTCCGTAGTAATTACCATGCATGAAAATACCAGAAAAGTGTAGTAAGCTAACCTTCTATCTAGATTGGCACACCTCCGTAGGAATTTATTTCACATTCCCTATATCACTATCTGAGATTTCACTATGCAAATTTATGACATTCAAATGAGCATGGTATCCCTTGAATAAGAACTTCATGGTAAGGGAGGCTGTATATTTCTTCATTCTGCAAGAAAACATGCCACTAGTCATTAAAAATTACTAAAAAATATTAAGAATTAAGAAAGAATGTCCTAAAAGACCCTACAGAATCAAAACCAGAAGATTGAAAACACAAAAGGAAGACTTAAACTCCATTTTTGGGTTTCATAGGTACAAAAATTGAAGAAACCACCAGCCTACAAAATGGAAAAAGGAAAGTAAGGTCAAGGTAATTGTTAGTGTAATTAAATATTCCTAATTACACTCAGCTTAATCTTACTTAGGATAATGCATTGCATAGTAGTTTGTGATTGAGACACCTAGGAGTGTGCACATCTATTAAGCACATGGTGTAGGAGAAATTTCACTTTAGGTGTGATAGTTGTCATCACATACCTCATTGTGTGTGAGATTCACCTTTCATGCTCTTATCACATTATCATCCTAATCCAATGCACATACTTTATTGCATATTGGAGGATGATCCACATCTGGTGGACATGTGATTACACCTAGCATAGGTGATAGCTTATCAGCTCCTTATCATTGTCTCCTATTTCCTTTCCTCTATAAGGAGGCCTATTATGTAATTATTTCATTGAACATCGATTGAGCATTGAGCATTCATCATTCAATCAAGGTGAATTCATTAGATCTATTCAATCCATCCTTGCATTCATATTTTCTCTCTCTTGTGCTTTTCTTCAACCTCTAGATCCTTGGTTCAATATTTGCTATTTGCAAATTCTTACATGGTATCAAAGCCATTGGAGCGTTTAGATTAGTTGATTTGAAGAGAGCTTGATGCAAGCTTTGTAGGTCCAAATCTCAGATCTGGCAACCAACATGTGATAGAGGTGTCTTGGAGCAGATCTGACCTCACCATTGCATCCAGGAGGCTGTTTCAGTTAAAATCGTGTATAAATTCACCCATATCCAGCGAAAGTCAAATTTGAGGCAAAATTTTTTTGCAAATCAGACTGTATGGCCCGATCTACCTCTACGGTATGATTTTTCAAAAAAAATATTTTTTTTAAATTCTGCATTTATCAGAATATTTTTTTCCTCTGCAAAATTTTGTTGGGTGAGGTATGACACCTGTCTATCAGTACCAACATTGTGGAAGGTGACATCATCAAATCTCAGGGACCAGATCATGCAAGCAGAAGCCTAAGCCAATGCCCAAGCTCATCCACAGAGCTTCCTTGTTTTGATTTACATTGGGGGGCTTTGCATATTAAAAGGGTTGAAACCTCTCTCATGCCATCGATGTGGGATTAAATCCAAAGAGAAACTCAACCACCGTGGACAGCAGCTCTACCGTGGTGCAAGCCTCCTCTGTGGCTCCCCACATCCATAGAGCCATCGCCCAAGGGCTTCCCTCTATAGTGGCCATGCCTCTCTACCTAGATCTCCCTCTAGCCACACTCCTCTATGGAACCCCGGTCTCCACCCACCACTCACCTCTTTCCGGCACCAAGATCCGCCACCCGCCGAGATCTCCCTACCTCCGCCCGCAGCGGCATAGCCATGTGGACATAGTCTTTTTCCATGTGAACATAGTCAAACTCAAAAACTGGCCACATGGCACTCTCCACCTATGATACATGGGCCTGCAACCCTGCCACAGGGTACCCCACAGTTGCATAATCAGGGCCAGGTGTTAGTACACTCAGCGCCATCTCAGATCCATAGGATGAGTCAATGCACACCATGTGGCAACCCTACCATGACTCAGGACATGTCACTTGCCTCATCTTCCATTACCACATCATCATCCATGTGGAATGTATGGAATGGTATGGACGAGCCAGTTAGCAGACACATCACCGAGGGTGCAAATTTTTGTGTTGATGTCATCCTTTTCTGAGCCTAAATTTGATGGCTATCCTACCGTCATGACAGGCCAAATTGGGAATTTTTTATGTCCTAAAAACCATCAATTTTAATATAATGTTTTTCTAACATCATCAGGGTTTGGAAAATTTTTTGCCTTCACCATTTGCATTTTTTATTTTGTAGTTCAACTTTGAGAGGCCTTAGCTTGGTCATTCGGGCTCCAAATCGGGTGCAATTTTTTTTTAAATTGGGTAGAATTTCCTGAATTTTCTAGTTGTGGTGTTGATTTTGCATTTGGGTGGCCTCATTTGTCAGAAATTATAGATCTTATTGACTATTCCTATTTGTTCCTAATTTCTACAACTTCCAAGGCTTCGTTTGGGTACATATAGTAACATTTTGAGGTGAATTCTTTTTTGAAAGTGCATAATTTTTCATCTACTTTCCAAATTTTTAGTAAGATTTGAGTGATTTTGGGTAGACATATCACTTTTAGAAATCAGTCATTTTGGGGCTATATTTTGCATGTGGTTAATCCTTGGAATTCAATTTTCTAATTTGCATCAGTCATTTGAATGAGTTATCAGTAGTTATCAGTCATTATTTGGTGTTAAAATGGATAATTCAAAGGTTAAAATCCTCACTCCATATAACTACCATGAATGGAAAGTTTCTTTAAGTGATCATTTTTTGAGTCTTGGATTGCTTAGAATGACTCTTGGGCAGGATCAAGAACCTCAAAAAGGTGCTATAGATTGGAGAAAATGGTTTGATAGAAGGGATAAAGCACTTGGCTCTCTTAGATCATCCATCTCTCATGACATGCACTTTCATATTGCATCTTGCACACATCCTCATGATGCTTGGATCACATTGGAAGGACTCTTTGGTAAAACTAATAGAATGAGAAAATTCAGATTAGAGAATGATCTCATAGGTCTAAATCCTAGTGATTTTGACAATATTCAAGATTTTTTCTCTAAGTTCAATACTATTAGATTGGAGCTTTCTTCATGTGTCATTGTTAAAGGGGATGAATAATTGATCTTTTCTATTCTTTCCAAGCTTGGTCCTAAATATTCAATCTTTGTTTCTACATTCTATGCTACTATGGATGCTCTTGGTAGTGCATACAAATTTCCATCTCTTGATGAATTTACAGCGCAACTCATAAGGGAACAAGCAAAGTTGGCACACATGGGTCAGTTGAAGCCTTCCACACATCAAGCATTGATTGCAAGTGAGTCTACATCAAAGGCTTCTAATGGAAAAGGAAAGAAACACAATAAGGATCCTAAGCCTCAAGAAAAAGGTAATGAATCTTCTTCACCAAAAAATATTGAATCCAAGTCCTCTTCAAGAGAGGAATCATCTAGAAGAAAGAGAGATAAATGTGCATATTGTCAAAAGTTAGGACATGATGAGCACAAGTGTTTTCAAAAGAAGATTGATGAGCTAACTCACATTATTCAGAAACACAACCTTAAGTTTCCCTCATCAGTGTCTGCTCCTTCTTCTACACAATCAGCAGCTTCTACATCTTCATCATCATCCAAAGATAAAGGTAAAGGACAAGCAGTCATGGCTTCCACACATCCTGAGCAAGGTAAATGTCTTCTTGATTCAGGTGCAACACATCATATGGCATCTTCTATGGATATGTTTTCTTCTTTTGAACCTTGTAATTCTCCTAATATTTTGATGGGTAACAACACATTCATTAGAGTTTGTGGGAAAGGTTCTATTCCTATGGGAGAGGGGACATTTAATGATGTTCTTTGTGTACCATCCTTAACCACTAATATCCTTTCTATTTACCAAATTACTCATGGGGCACAAGGTAAAACTGTTGAGTTCACTCCTGATTATGTCTACATTAGGGACATGGAGACTAGAAATGTCATAGCTATGGGAGTTGTTGATCATACATCCCGCTTGTATTCTTTTTCTACTTTCTTTGATAATGATGATGATATACATGATGTACCCATCCCTTTTCCAAGGGATAATTATGAGGAGAATTTTGGGCACTTGAATCATTTTGTTGTTGAGACAAGTGTTGATCTTCCCACTCCTCCACTTCCTACTTCTTCAGACATGGGCTCTACTATTCAGTAGGATGATCATAGTGTTTCAGATCTTGTAGAATGTGATAACCACTTGGATGCATCTTCAACATTTGTTGATTCTCATGATGCAGATTTGGAAGACATACATGAGGGAGTTTCTCTTTCCCTTGATGATAGTTTCATCATAGATGGGGACACTTCTTCACCTTCTTTAGAGATTGGTGTACTTTATTCTTCTCATTCTTCACTTGATTTGTCACATAAAGTGATAGACTCTTTGAGCTTGGAGATTCCTACTTCGTCTTCAGAGATTCATGCATGGTGACCTTCATCTTCTTCCTCGTTCCACTTGAACATGGATTGGCTTCTTCATCATTTGATATATCTATTTCTTCCTAAGGGGAGGCATGTTTCTTGTAAGCATTGGTTGAACTATTGTTTACAGGTACTCTTCATCAACATGGGAGCTTCTACATTATGGGGGGGATATCATGTCTCCAACTATCCTTCTTATGGGTGGATAATTATTTGTATATACATGATGTATGTAGTTCTTGGGGGGGTCTTGAGCACTCCATCCATCCTTGCATCTTGTTTTCTTCTCTCTTTTTGGGGGAGGGTTTTTCCCATGAGGTTTTGCCTCTTTCTCCACTTTATGAGAGTTATGCATTTCATGTATTTTGTACATGGGTACCTAACTTGGCCTAGTTGCTGGGACCCATCTTGCATTGTGAGTTTAAGTGCATTACCCTAAGTTGCACTTAAGGGGGGGTGTTGGTGTAATTAAATATTCCTAATTACACTCAACTTAATCTTACTTAAGATAATGCATTCCATAGTAGTTTGTGATTAAGACACCTAGAAGTGTACACATCTATTAAGCACAAGGTGTAGGAGAAATTCCACTTTAGGTGTGATAGTTGTCATCACATACCTCGTTGTGTGTGATATTCACTTTTTGTGCTCTTATCACATTATCATCCTAATTCAATGCACATAGTTTATTTCATATTGGATGATGATCCACATCTGGTGGACATGTGATTACACCTAGCATAGATGATAGCTTATCAGCTCCTTATCATTATCTCCTATTGCCTTTTCTATATAAGGAGACCTATTATGTAATTATTTTATTGAACATTGATTGAGCATTAAACATTCATCATTCAATCAAGGTGAATTCATTGGATCTATTCAATCCATCCTTGCATTCATATTTTCTCTCTCTCTTGTGCTTTTCTTCAACCTCTAGATCCTTGGTTCAATATTTTCTATTTGCAAATTCTTACAGTAGTAATATCAAAGGATTTTTAGTGTTGTGAAGTGTGGAATTTGACTCAGTTGATTAGAGGTCAAAAGGTATAAAAGGTGAAAAGATATTGTTAGAAATAGGCAATACTGAGAGGGGGGGGGGGGTGAATCAGTATTCTAAAAACTTTTAATTTTGCCCAATTATAGATATAACAGATTAACTTGATACTTGCATAATAGAGTAATCTAAAGAACATGGATGACAATAAAGAAAATGAACTCATAACACATTATTTGTTCTTGAGGAAAGCCTGGCCAAGGGAAAATTAGGGTGGGGATGATAGCCACAAAGATGACCCTGTTAGGAGCTTGTTATAGACATATAGTGTCTCAGTACTGATTAAGGGACTCTAGGCCTTGTTAGAAGCCTCAACCCTCCTAAGAGCTACTAGTACAAATTCAAATGATTACAAGATGAGCCCACTACCCAAACATATAATGTACAATAATTCTTGATTAAAAAATAGGGCAAGGTACATAACCTTATACTTCTTGCTTGACTTTCACAACTTTGCATCAATATCTTTGGCATACATATGTTCATCTATATTTTTCATACTCTTCTCTGCATTACATATGTCTTACATTTATACAAGTTATTAGGAATAATAACTTTTACAATTGGCTTTACTAAACATAAAGAACTTTAAAAAATACATATTAACATGCGCTTCCCAATGGTTAACATCTAGGATGTCATCCCTTTATATGATTAAGACAATATTTGGATAAACAAAATAATTCCTTAACTATTTACCAATTTTGTCTTCTTCTTTGTCCTATCGGCTTTAACACTGTCACTGGCAATACTACAATAACTTCTTTCATACATGTCATATAGAGTTGTTCTCTTAGGTGAGTCATCAATATATATCATAGTATCCATGTTCAAGTGTGCAAGCAATGAACTTGCTTCTATCGACATCACCAATCAAAATTGTCTCCAGTAACACTGGCAAAATTCTGCTTACACTTAGACTATTTTGCTCTGCGCTCCGCCATACTTTCTCTCCATCATATGTGGTCTTCACATAGTTCATATGTTTCCATAATGACAACATCTAGATATTTAACTCAGCCAAATTTCCAACAATTTCCCCCTTTTTCATTGGTGGCAACATATGAGAAAATTGGCTATCTCAAAATTGCAAAACTCAAAATGTGTGGCCATAGAAAAAATTATATCTTCACTATCCTTATGACTCCATATATCTTATCTATGCTCCCCCTAGGAATATATTTCCTTATCATATATCTATTAATTTTCTTCTATCACTCCCCCTTTGACAACAATGACAAAAAAGGGTGCCAAAACTATGTTCTCAAAATTGTTTACCTGGATTCAAAATTGCAGAGTTGATAGGCTTCTAACACAATCTATAAATTTCACTTTTATGCTCTCTAATTATTTCTCCCATGCCTTCTTAATGGTGTTTTCAACATTGAGTAGTGCACATAAACCATAAGATGTGATCTCACATGCATGAAGGTTTGCAAAACTAAATTTCTCATAAGATGTCTTGGATGAAAGACATTCTTCCAACTATCCTTCAATGATACTTATCTTCATTGAAATGTGCTCTCTTAGGATAGAGAATCTTCTTAATTTCCTATCTTTTTCATCATTAAGAATCCTTATATCATCTTTCAATTTTTTGATTCTTTTCTCAATATCTAGTATCTTTACATTAGGACTGGCTAATAGATTTACCTCTATTTGAATTTCAGTCTCCTTTGCTCTTATCTTCTCAGTCACTTCTAATACATGATTGTCTATATTTGTAAATTGTATATACAAAGCTTTTCCTCTATCCAAATTCCTTCTCAAGTCTTTTATGCACACATCCAAATTATTGATATAATTTGTGATATTTTAACTTATATCAAGAAAAAGTTTAGCCTCATAGGCTTCCTGAACCTTCACTATAGCTATATCAAACAAATTAGTGAATTCATTGTCAAATGTCTTCATCACTTCTCTAGCTTTTATCTATGGATCTACCTTTGTTATCTGATTAGTGACAACACTCTTCAAATTCTCTATTACTTCCTACAATAATACTTCAAGGCTTTTCACCTTCTTATTCTTTCCAATTATCTTGTTTAGGGATGAGATCAACTCCATTTGATCATCATCATCATCAACTTCTTTTCCAATATTAGAAAAAATTGATTCAATCTATGGTTTCTTTGCTGCAATCTCAGGGGTAGGTCTGATTTCCACTTTTCTTGGTGTTTCTTTTTGTCCTTTAATATCTGTATTTACTTGATTTTCTGATTGTTTTTCTTCTTCTTTCCTTGTTTCCTTCCTTTCTTCTTCAATTTTTATGTCCTGTTCTTCTAAAGCCGAATTGTCAACAATGTTCTCTAGGTTGCTGAAAGGATTATCATCACTATCTAGTATGATATTAGTTCTTTCCACATGCATTGATTCATCTTCAATGTTAATTGATGGTGGTGGAAAAGGACTCTTCTGATCCTCAGCTTCCATAGCTTGTTTTTCCACACTAGAGTACTTACCAACACTTTTTATCATCACCTTTAATATTGCTTGTTCATTTTCTTTATTGATTTCTTCATAGTTACCTCCCATTATCTGAATAGTTCTCATTTCTGTCCTTAGATGAGTACCAAGTTCTTTCATGATTTCATTAAAGTGACCTTCATCTCTAATATCACATAGCTTCCTCACAAAGTTCTCTATGATCTTTTTATCTTCTTCAACTGCTCTCTTGTTCCTATTTACTAGCTTCTCAAATAGTTCATCAGGTATCTTTTCTTGAATTGTATCAAATTTATTGTCTTCTAGGATCATATGTCTTACAACTACATTTTCCAAGTTTAATCTCTCTAAATAGTTATATCACTCATAATACTTGTTCATCTTTGAAAAATCCCCATCATTAATTACTTGTTCATTTACCTTTTCAATCTTAGGCTTCCATTTCTTCTTCTTGACTTCATTATCTTCATCATCTTTAATTTCTGCTACTTTCCTTTGCACTGGGGAAACTAGTGTCTTTTGTCTCTTACCTGGTCCAGTAGCTATTTCCTTTACTCTTTTACTTGGTGGAGTAGTAGAAGATCTTGTAGATTTTCTTATTTCCTATTCCATCTCTACTTTCTCCACTTTCACCACATTCTACAAATTTCCAGTCTCATTTGCAACTGCTGACAGGGGTGGAATAGACAAAAATTCCTTTTGTCCAACATCTCTTAGTATTGTTGTTGTATTCTTTGCAATTACAAATTCTTGTTTTGTCATACCTGTATCTTTTAGAATTTTCTTTATAATGCTTTCCACTCTCTTCTTAGATAGCTTTTCTTCCTCAATAGACTTTGTATAGTTGAAGTTCTCCTCATAAGTCCCAAATCTATTGTTGTTTACATCCAACTTACATTTCAACAATCTATTCACATATTCTTTTTCTTCAACTTCAGAAATTTCATAACCAAGAGGGTCTATGAATTCTATTCTAGGTTCAACTACTTCAATGAAGGTAAAGTCAGTGTCAACCATAAAGAATACTTCATTTTTATACTTTTCAACTATAGCCTATGGAATTCTTGTTCTTTTCTTCATCTAGTTATGAAATTATTTGATCACTAAGGTTACACTCTCATTAACCTTATATATGGGATATCATGAATATACTCTCTTAATTCTCTCCATGGTGGTTCTATTATCATGCCAGTCTTCTCTAATAGTAAATGGAAATCTTCTCAACAAATGGAAAAACATATATGTAATCAATGGTGAGAATCTAAACTGGGAATTCTTAGTCTTCTTAATCTTTTCTAAGTTTTGAAATAATTGAATTCTCAAAATTTCACACATATCCACTTGCACTTTATCAACACACATCAAATAGGCTACATGAATCATCCTAGCTTCCATGTCATCTTCTCTAGAGTTGGCACAAAACTTAGATGTTAATATCTTGCATAAATATCTAACATCATATTTTTGAATCTTACTAATCACTATTCCTCTACCATTGTAGGATGACTTAGTGTTGTCCAATACTATTTTCTTTGCATTCTTCTCATTGAAAGGTATAACTCCAGATTTAGATAAGCCATTTACTTCATGGATTAGGTTTGTTGTTATATCAATCACTCTATCATCTAACCAAAACTTTCCATTATGAATTATGCTTAAAATGATTTTGGTGCATTCTTCATCATCAAATTCATGTTGTAGTGAATACTTTACAATTTCATTATCATTCAAATGTTTAAATCCTACTTTCAATGACATATCTTGATTGTATAGCTTCTCATATTCCTTAGTATAATCACTTTCACTGAGGGTTTCAGGTTTGCATCCCAAATACTTTCTAACATTCTCTAAATGTAAATCTCCATCTAGTATGAATGATAATGCTAGTTTAGGGTCTTCTTCTAGGGGTTCTACCGGTTCCATTTTAATCTTAGGTCTAATTTTATCTCTTATACTATGAACCAATGAAACATCCATATCTTTTTCAAATTCTCTAAATGAACGATAGATTTTCTCACCTTAATTTCATAATTTAGGGCTTTGCATAGATCTGGCATGAAGTTCTTTCACCAAATCTTTGCAAACTACTTTCAATCACTACTGGTTCAATCTCCTTAACACTTGTACTTGCTTTAATGATCAAACAATACCAATCATAAGCTTTTAACTTCAATATTCTAACATCACATTTAATTCTTTTTCTGCTTCTTTCCAAAAAGTTGTTCCTACTTTCCTGCAAAAATTCAAACTTCTTGCAAACTTGCATAACTTCATATTAGCTCATGTGCTCTTAACCATAGCATCATTACATCAGATACTACCTTACATTAACTGCACAAAACCCAATTCATCCCATACTAACTTCTACACTAATCTAAGATCCTATTCTACTACATTCTTTACGAGTTAAGTACATTCAGATGGGTTAGGAAGAGATTCACTCTTACCATTAGATGCTTCACCTTTCTAATTACCTTCATTGTTGAATGTGTCTCCTTGATCTATGACTTTAACAAACATCACTTCTTCTAAATTAGTACAACAGCCTCTTTAACTATTGCTTGCATTCTCATTTATCCTTGTATAACTTCTAGGATTAGGGTTTCTCAGGCTATTCATTTCACAAAAGCTTGTTGTATGACCAAATTTGTTGCATATCTGACAAACTACTCCACTATTTCCATATCTCGGTCCAGTCTAGTTAATTTGTGATCTGCAATTCCTAGCAATGTGTCCAATCTTGTTGTATATATAACATACTACTCCATTTCTTTTGTTCATATCTTTCGTAGGTCTCTTATCTGCATGGTTAGTATCTCTATACCTTCTACTATTACTATTATCATTAGATCTAGGCTTCTAACATTCAATAGCTCTATGTCAAAAACCATGAAAATTATAACAATAACCTTTAAGAGGTTTAGATTTCTTACCTATACAATATTTCTTCATATGACCAAAATTATTACATGAAAAACATCTACCTTTAAATTCTCTCTGTGTAGATTTAGGTGATTCTTCTTGTTTAGGTGGTTCTTCTTCTTTAGGTGCATCCTTAGATTTGTCAGCTTCATCAGATTTCTTTTCATCTATGTTTTTAGAAACTTTCAGATCTGGTTCCTTGCTTTCTTCACTTACCTTAGATGAGTTAGATCCAAGAACATTTTTATTATAGAATGGCTTCTGATAAGACATTTGTTCATCAATCTTCTCACTGGTGGAATATAGTTTCTCAAGTTGTTGCTTAGAGTGAGTCAGTTCACATTTCACAATTGTATTGTACTCTTTAGGTTTAGCATACTATAATTTTGTTTTCTCAAGTTTAGATGTCACTTTACAAAGTTTAGATTTCAGATCTTCATTCTTAGATTTCAGATTTGCTTCATTCTTGTTGTTTCTATCTTTCAAACTCAATTTCAGGTTTACTATCTTTAATTCATGTTTAAAGATCTCATTTTATTTTTCCATATTTTCATCACAATATTCAATTTGAATTGTAGATTCCTTCTCTGATTTTAGTTCTTCCAGTATCTTTTTCAGTTTCTCAATAGGCTCTTTGCATCATCATATTTTTCTTTCATAGTATCTCTTTCTTCACTAAGTATATCAATATGTTCAAGAGCTTTTTCAAGATTATTTTGTAGCTGATCCATATCCATAGACAGCTTACTCAAGCTACTAGGCTTTCTTTGAATGATTCTTTTCCAAGTAACTAATCTCTAATACCAATTGTTAGAAATAGGGAATACTAAGAGGGGGAGATGAATCAGTATTCTACAAACTTTTACTTTTTCCCAATTATGGATATAACAAATTAACTTGATACTTGCATAATAGAGTAAACTAAAGAACATGAATAAAAGTAAATCAAATGAACTCATAACACACTATTTTTTCTCGAGGAAACCCTGGCCAAGGGAGAACCCCAGTGGGGATGATACCCACAAAGATCCACTAATCAAAAGTATCATGTTAAGGATGTTGACCCTGTTAGGAGACTGATACATACATATAGTGCCTCAGTCCTAATTAAGCAACTCTAGGTCTTGTTAGAAGCCTCAAACCTACTAAGAGTTGGTAGTACTAATTCAAATGATTACAAGATGAGCCCACTACCCAAACATGTAATGTACAATAATTCATGATTATAAATAATGGGAAAGGTACATAACCTTATACTACTTGCTTGACTTTCACAACTTCGCATCAATATCTTTCACATACATATGTTTGTCTAGATTTTTCATACACTTTTTTCGCATTACATATGTCTTACATTTATACAAGTTATTAAGAATAATAACTTTTACAGTCGGTTTTACTAAACATAAAGCATTTTAAAAAATAGATTTTAACATGCGCTACCCAAGGGTTAACATATAGGATGTCATCCCTTTATATTATTAAGACATTATTTTGATAAAAAAAATAATCCCTTAACTATTTACCAATTCTGTCTTCTTCTCTGTCCTGTCGGCTTTAACACTGTCACTAGCAATACTGCATTAACTTATTCCATACATGGCATACAAACTTGCAGTCTTTGATGAGTCTTCAATATACATCATGGTATCCATGTTCAAGTGTGCAAGCACTAAACTTACTTCTATCAATATCGCCAATCAAAACTATCTCCGGTTATACAGGGAAAATGTTGCTTACACTTAGACAATTTTTCTCTGTGCTCTATCATACTTTCTCTCTTTCATATGCTATCTTCACATAGATCATATGTTGCAATAATGACAACATCTATATATCTAACTCAACCAAATTGCCAACAGATATTTCCTTTCTTTCTTTGGTGTTGTAGAGCATCAGAGTTATAAAGGTTGGTTGAGTCATAATAGGTTGAAAGGCCCAAAGGTGGAAAGAGTGAAAGATGACTTGGACTTGGGAATTGGGGAGATTGTAGAGCATGAGGGATGAGACTTCCTTTAAGATTCCAACACGATGATAATTTTTTATTACATGAGAGGGTGCATAGAATATTCCTTTTGGACCCTTGGGAATTGAGATGACAACAAAAAAAATGTGCTCAAAACTTAGCAATCCCTAAAACTGAGTGAAACCCTAACCTAATATCAATACAAACTAAAAAAACCCTAAAATAAGAATGAATGAAACAAACCAAAACCATAATCTAAGAAATAAAATAAAAAACTAAACTAAAATGACAACCAAAACAAAAATCTAACCTCACAAGAAGCTAAAGATGCAAGACACCTATCAGGTGAAGAAATGAAAATGCTAACAAAGCTTGAAGAAATTCACTCCACCAAAACACCTGATCAAACACACAAGAAAGAAAAGTTGCATAGTGAAGAAAATGAATGCTCTAATCACTTTAATAATCCTTGGTTTGAGTGATGCCACCATTAGGCTTTGCACTGTTAGACACCAAAATCCTTAAATATAACCTTGGTAGTGAACGCATGGGGTTTTTTATTTTAAGAGGTCCAAGGACCCAAGGTAGTCTAAAAATGCCAAAGTACAAAAACACTTGAAACTCTCTTTGAAGAAGGGATTTCCCATAAAGAAACCTAAATAAGGGGACCAAATAAAAAGAGAAAGGTACCAAGGGGAAAAACAAGAAAAAAACAAATAATAAGGGGGGGCCCTTGGCCAAGTGGCCAAACAAGGGTGTGTTGTTTGGAACCACAACAAATAGCCCCTATATAAGGAAAAAATGACCAAGGCATTTCTTTATCAGCAGTACTTTAATCAAAATCTACATTGCAATAAACTGAACACAACTATCCTTCATAGAGATAATCTTTTCATCAATGCTCAAAACCAAAGTTCTTTTCTATCACTTCTAGTATGTGCATTTGCACATTAATTCTTTCAACACCTTGGTGAAGATTTCTTGGATAAAAAACCAACAAGAACTAAACTTTACCCCTAGAGAATGGATTAGTCAAACTCAATCTAAGATTTCTCTACTACCAGTTAGGTGTTAATAGCCTGATAGAGGTTCCTAGGGTCACCCTCCTCTTTCTTCTCATGATATTTGAAGTTATTAATGTTTGGAGGGATCTTTTAGACTCAACATTGTCTTCATGGAAAGAGATCTTCCAGAACCATTATACTCTGAAAATGTTTTTTCTTCAACCATCTTTATATTTCAACACGTTTTGATATGCTAAAGAAGTATTTAGGCAATGCTACTTTAGTACTTAAACCCTTGACAGTTTTTAATTTTTTTGATATTAAACTGGGTGACGATTACGCTGTGCTACCCAAGCATTTGATTTCTGATTTTCTAGTTTTTATTGATATTTTCCTTTGCATTGCTCCTTTCAAGTTCACTCCTTTTAGACAATATTAGATAGAGAAGGGTTCTGAGATCTAAGGTCACCCATAACTCTGGGTTCCAATTAATTTTGATTGACATTTCACCCAAAAAACAACAATTATGATATTGTTCTTAAATTGTGTAATGTATTGAGGATGACTAGCTTTGAAAATCATCTTGATCGCCCATGAAAGATATCACCATTCCTAATACATGTATATAGTTTCTTGCAAGAAAAATTTCATTAAAAAATTTGACTAACAAATACATCTGCCTCTAATTGAAAATACACTCATTGTGGGACACTTACTCAAAAGAAACACCGTAGAAACAAAATAACACAAAAAAGAAATAAAAAAGGATAAAAAAATATTTAAACTAATATAATACAAGGGTGGAGCATTTTTTTTAAAAATCCAAAATAATGTTTGAGGAACTAGTCATTGATGCAAAATGGAACTAATTCCCCTTCTAGAGAATCGATCCTAAATTTGTTTTCTCTCAAGGTTTTTTCTATTTGATATGGGCCAACCCAGGGTCATTGAAATTTGGTATGGCTTCCCAAATTTTCTTTTGCCTTGTCACACATAAGGACTAAGTCAGAAATCCTAAAGGCTTTTATAATAGGTCTCTTTTAAAACTAGTGTTTGACAATAGATTGATGTCTGCATACATATTCCAAGGCCATGGTTCTTTTCTCTTATAAATCTAGGAGGTTCATAAGTAGTATCTACACCCTATCATCACCTTCAATGTATTGGTCCATGAATTTCAAAACTCATATTTTAAGGTTCATAGGAAAAAAAGATTGCAATCTATAGACTAACTGGTAGTGGGATGTTTGTGAGGCATTTTTTATTGTCCCTCGATATGTCCATAAGGTGTACTTCAACTATGTGTGTCAACCCAAAGGATTGTCATCTAAAAGATGTTTAATTACCATCATCATGTTTTTGTTGGTGGATTCAACAACTCCATTATGTTCAGTAGTAGAATTTGGGAAATAAATGACCAGGTGACTAAAACTTTTAGTCATGTGACTAAAAATGATCATGTTCTACCATTTTTTTAGTCATGTGACTAAATTGATCATGTTCTACAAATATAAATGACTAAATAAATGATGAATTTTGTCATCGGGTAAAATCACAACTAAAATGACTAAATAATTTGTTAACCTAATAAGAATGACTAAATGAATGATTAATACTCCTTTACACATTAGCTTTTGATAATATCATATACTTATATCTTAGAAGTTGTATTTCACCAATAATGTGTGTTTGCCAATAGACTTATTGTGCGAACATTATTGCAGCCACTATTTGCCAATATCTCTAAATGGTAACTATATTTAAAACTGATCATCTAAGCATTTTGCAATTAGAATTTGGTCATGAGGTAAAATCACAACTAAAATGACTAAATAATTAGTTACCCTTCAAAAAATGACTAAATGAATGATTAATACTCCTTTACACATTAACATTTGTTAATAACGTATAACTTTAGGAAGTTTGGGAGTTTTGAACCCAAAATAATGTTGGGAGGGGTAGTAGACCTAGATTTGTTGTTTAATTGAAGGAATAAGTAAAGGTAATGTTTCCATGAAAAGGGTAAGTGACGCTATAGTGTATATTTGATCTTGATCATTATAGTGTATAGTGTATATATACTCGAAAGCTTAAAATTTTTAAAAGTACTTCAAAAGCTTAAGATATCTAAGAAAAAATTAACATTTTGTCTTAAAAAATACAATATTATTTTAAATATCTTAAAATTTAAATTATTTAAATTATCTTAAATTAAAAAATAAAGACAAAAAATTTGAGAACTAGTTCTACACATCACCCTAAATAGATTTTTATTATACTTACTAATTACTCAAAACTAAAAATTAATTAATTTAAAATAAAATCAATTAATTAAAAATTAAAATAGAAAGGGCATTTTTAATTAATTAAATAGTAATTAAAGGGAAGATCATATATAGGACATTTTGGGTGGGTATAATTAAAGAACAATAAAAAATAATGAACATAACGCTTTGCAACTCATGTGCGGAGGAAGGGTAGGATTAAAATATTTGTGTCAATAGTCATATCAAAATAGTGATAACATTATTTCACTGTATATCGATTCTAACTCTCCACTCTTTGTCTTTTTTTAACCATCACTACTACATAGTAAGGTCTTTTAAGACACTTTTTTAAGACACAAATTATTATTGTCTTAATTTTATTTTATTTTTATCTTACCAATATTTATTTTTATTTTTATGTTTCTAAAGAGACATAATGCTAAGTTTGTAAAAATAAAATTGAAGAGGGAAACTAATTTCATCTAGCAGTAAAATGTATCAATTGAAAAGGGGCAAAATATGGCCATAGAGGGTTTCAAAATATGTATCGGAATAATGGAAATTCAAGCTCTATATGTGATCAGATGCTTTCTTGCAGAGAAGTAGCCTACTTCAAAAACATGACAACAGGCTAAGTCTTTGCATGAAGAAGCAGTATCCACAAAATCCAATAGCCACAAATGGAAAGGAGAAATAGAAGTGCTTTATGTTTGTCCAGATGATCAAAGAAGTTTTGGCTCAAATATCACACTCAAGATTTGTGAGGAGGTCGCGGGATCAATTCCTACTAGACTACTAGATGCTCTTTGAAGCCTCAGAGGAAACAAAGCTAAAAAGGTTTTCACCTCTAGCTTCTGGGTTCAAAACTCTCTCAATTATGGAAGTTGTTGTTGATCAGAATTCTTCTGTAAACTCTAACTTTTCAATGAAAATCTTGGTGTCTAACGTCTCATTTTTAAACATGGAAAATCTGCAAGATTCTTACCAAGCTATAAGGAGGCTGAAAAGATTGAAATAATGAGGGCATGAAACTAAAATCTTGACTCGATAGAGAAAGCTCAAGAAGAATTTTCCAGAAGTAATTTTCAAACCCTAAGCAAATTATCAACAATAAAAAAGAACTGAAATTTTTCATACAAAGAAGACGATTCAACATGGTTCGAAGCTTAAGCTAAAACCGCTTTAAAAACTGAAGTAAAGGATGATGATTTAATAGTTCAAGCTCTTTGAGATAGAGAAGTGCAAGGGACTGCAATATTTCTCCTGAAGATGTGCTTTTGAACCCTCATTTGGGTTCAAGAAAAGAAAAGAAATTTCCAGCCGCTCAAATTTGTTGCCTAAGGTAACTCTAGGGAAAAAAGGATTTCCACTACATTTCATTTACTACATTCTCATTTTAAAGTTCGTTCAAATTATATGATAACTCATTAACAACAATTTTTTTATGTCTTTTGTTTCTTCAAAAGTCAGCATTACTAAATTATAGTTTCCTTTAGCATGTTTGAAACTCGTCTATCTAATTGAATAAGAGGTGCCTATTGGAATTCCACCAACTTCGGGTCATCCTCAACAACTAGGATAGAAAAGAGAATATTGGGGGTCTGAAGTAATTTTTGCACTAAACTTGAGAGGTTTAGGTTCATAATAAGGCATGCCAATAAGCTAGAATCTTAACAACAATGGCGTCCATTTTCATACTCCTTTTTCCTGAGTAGGTAATTCAAAATAATTTATTTTTAGTGAGCATGAATTTTGTTACTCATATAGATAAAGCATCATAATTTGAGAGTGTATGTGACAAGTCTAAACTCATGATGTTCACATAAGAAAAATATTGGGATTTCTTACTTCCCCTGCCAATTCTACTCTAGTTTAAGCACTCCTAGTTTGTCTGAATCCTAAATAGGGAGACTATTTGGCAAGCTTCCCTTGAATTCTAAAATTGTTGCCTATCATTTTCCAGTTCTAATGGTAAGATTTGTCCACTTTCCACAAGTATATGATAGAGAAAGAAGCCTGAATCAAATAGAACTTTCCATTCCATGCTTAATGGGGCTAGTTTTTTATCTTCAAAAGCCTAAATGCTTGAAAAGAAGCTTTGAAATTAAAATAATTTTTCTATTCATCTTGTTTGAGCTTTGAACTGCTTGTTAGATTTCTTAAAGAAGCTTTGAAATGCTTGTAATTTCAATTCCTCTATTTATCGTAAAATTTCTTGAAAACTGTCAGATAATGGAAAACTCTAAAGAATCTTAGACAAACTACTAAATGTTTGAGGGATATTTTTTAGTAGATCTGGGTGCTCAATTTTCAACTTCTCATTACATGTGGAGAAAGAGATGCCATCCAATGCCCAAATATCTTGTGCATTATCTATAACTGATAGGTTATTGAGATAGATAAATGTAGACACTATCAAATGTCAAACATCAACATATATCTGGAATATGAAGATTTTTTTTTTTTAAGTCAACCTAAATATGTATGATTCATTGCCTAGTACCCATGCATTTTTTTTTACACTCACCCTTTAATTAATCACATTGCACTTATTTAAAATCATCCATAGGTAGAGAATTCTATCTACCTCAAGACAGATTAAAATATTTTGTAGAGCATTTTAAAAATCCCATAGGTCACTAAATTCCTTAGCACCCTCTGTCTGACATTAATCAATCTTTTGAAAATAGTGATTCTATTTGGACAACACTTCTACATCTCTTTTTGACATCAATGACAACTTTATTTTTAACAACATCCTCTAGGAGGAGGAATTCAAATTATGGGCTCTTTGTCATAGTGTCTCTGGATGTATTTTTTAAAAACTGGGAAAATAATTGGATAACCATTGTTACATGCATAGAATTGTATAAGCTTTGTTTTGATTTTTGAGCTGGTAGATTTCATCCTCCATTTTCACTTTTGGGGCTCTTGTGATCTCACTTGGAGGCGTGAGGGATGGCCTTTTTAAGTTATCATGATAGGTTATTGTGTGCCTTTGCACTTCCCCTTATCACAATTTTCTTTGTGACTAAATATTTTCTATTTAATTGCATCGATTTATTTTCTTGAATTTCCATGAGGCAAGTTCTTCCATATTGATGGAATGTGTGGCTCATTGCCTCTATTCAGATGGTTTGTTGTTGAAGCTTATGAGAGTGGACATATATGTTCTTGTCGGATGCACAAGTTTCCACCTTATATTTTAATACTTGAAACTAGCGTAGAGTCATATAAGCCCTGCTTGACATTTTATGTTTACATGGTTCTGCTCCTACTGTGTTATTAGAGCCCTCCGTAACCTTCCTTCACAATTGTCATGTTTGGTGCAAATCAGTGCTGTCTCATTTCATTTTTTAAATACCCTTTGCATTTTAATTATAGTGATGACCGACCAACAACTTCAATATTTCTGTGTTAGGCTACTTCCACAATCATTTTAAATTAATCGTCCCCTTCTTTTGTTGAATATATTATCTATTTTTGTTGCAAAGACCATATTTAATAATGATTTGTTTTATGATTTGGAGTATTCCCATATGCATATATTGGGGTAGCATATCCAAGGGGTAGGAGACTGAATCGACACACCTAACAAAAAATGATTTTCATAGATTTAAATTAGTGTGTTGAGGTAGCACGTATGAAGGTGTAGGAGAGTGAATTGATACACCTAACAAAGAATAAATTTATAGATTTAAAATAGTTTGTTGAGGTAGCTTATATGAAGGTGTAGGAGACTGATAGAGACACCTAACAAAAAATTGAAATAAATTTTGCAGAGGTTTACAAAACAATCTCTAGGAGTTTGCATTGTTTTAACAGAAGTGAGATTCGCATTAATTTTAAAGTTCTAGTAGCAATAGTTGATCATCTTTGTTCCTATCATATGAAATCCTTGCATTGTGATAATAAAAGCACATATTTTAATATATTTGTTTAAATTTTACTTTTTCCTACCCAGTATTTTGGTAGGTGGTTCTTTTTACAAGCATATAGTGATGAGGATAGGGGCAATACCTCTCCTTGTAAATGTTTCAAGTTTAAAATAATTAGAGATGGTGTTCTAAAATTTATTTACAGATAGCTTTGGTTTGTAGAATATACAGTACTTGATCCTTTCCCCAAGGCCCTGAACTACCAATTTCTCTACACTAGTATCATTTCACTAAATATAGAATGTTTAATTAGAATTAGAATATAGAATGGGGAATTTTGTGCTTATATTTTAGTTTTAGTTCATGGGAGGAGTATAGTTTTTATATTATTGAGGCATTTTGAAGCACTAAATTGAAGAGAGAGGGTTTTGGTTGAGGGAATTAGGGAACTCTTGTTGAGGCTTTTCAGTAAGTCTCTTGGCTAGCTACATTATTGAGCTAATTTGAAAGAATTTATCTTAGGTTTGATAGTTACATTTCAAAATACTAATTCTTTTGTTTTTTTTCCTCCTAAACAATCTTTCTTTTCTTTTTCAGGGAACCGGAGGAACCAACATCTGCCAAGGAGGAAAAGATACCAACATTAGAGAAGATAGAGGATGAAACTAATAAAGAAAGTTCTCCACTAGATGAAGAGAAGAAATAGGAGGAGGAAGATAAAGTACTAATGTTTTAAAGTTTATATTATTTATTTTTTCAATGCATCTTTGATTTGTTAGCTATTGTTTAGCATGTTCCCTACTTTTGGTGTTCTTTGATGTTGCTGGCTTCATAAATTGGCTAGTCCTACATTCGATTATGTTTGAATGTTTGTGAAAATATTGTTGTTTAGATCTGATGTCAAATATCTGGCATGACAAGAGATGACACTTGATGAGTATGAAAAGCTTCTAGAGGAGAAACAAAAGAATCTTTTGGGAGTGCAGAAGGTAGAAGAAAGAAAATTTGATGCTACATCTTTTGAATCAAGGAAACAACTTTCTACTAAGAAGAAAAATGAAGATCCTATGTTTATAAAAGTGGTATACTGTCTATTGCTTTGAACTCTTTTTTCTTTCTTCATGAAGAGGGATACCTTTGTTACACATAGTAGTTGTTGTTGCACCAAAAGATCGACCTATTAATGCCCAATACAACCACTAGACTTATAGAAGACACAGGAGGCTATTAAACCATGTCACAAATCCTGAGGGGAGCAATGCCTATTTTTCCAACAATCTCCCCCTCAGCATTACCCAAGGGGATTTGAACCTATGAACAAGCTCTGATACCACTTGTTACATGTAGTAGTTACCGTTGCACCAAAAGATCAACTTGTTAATTTCCGATACAACCACTAGACTTATAGAAGACACAGGAGGCTATTAAACCATGTCACGAAACTTGAGGGGAGCATTGACTATTTTTCCAACAACCCTCCACCATATGTAGAGTGCTCGTACTACATTTTTGTGCTTATGATTCATAATAGCCACCGTTAATAACTTGATATACTTTGATAGTCTTTAGACAAGGACAAGGAAAAGAAGATTGATGTAGGGGAACAAGATGAACAGATGAGAAAGGTAAGTCAAAACAATTCTCTTTTTGCATTAACTCCAATTTACTCATCTTTGGGTGTTTTCTAAATCATTTTTAAATTTTTTTATGTTAAAGCCAATGAGCATCAACAAGTTTCTGAAAGTTGTTGAACGTGAGAGGTATTATTGTGGAGGCTAAGGTAGGGGTCGTGGTCATGGTAATCAGGGAGGTTTTACATGTGGCTTTGGTGGTAGTGATAATGCTCTTCAACTTGAGGCTCGAAGCATTGAGGATCCTCAAAATTTCCCTACATTAGGTAGGAATTAATTCTACTCATGATGAAGGTATTGTTGGAAACAATTGTCTGAAGGAAATTGCTACTCAATTATGTATTGTCTTTGATGTCACACTATGTCATAGTCCGCAGCAATTAGCTTCTACCGAGCTCAGTCGGTCTACGAGACAGGAATATTAATGCTTACCGAGTCCACTCGGCTATCGAAGAAAAGTAGTATTTACCGAGTTCACTCGGTTGCCGAAGAAAGTTTAGTGTTTACCGAGTTCACTCGATTGCCGAAGAAAGTTTAGTGTTTACCGAGTTCACTCGGTTGCCGAAGAAAGTTTAGTGTTTACCGAGTTCACTCGGTTGCCGAAGAAAGTTTAGTATTTACCGAGTTCAGTCGGTTATCAAAGGTAAAGGATTGTTGGTGTTTACCAAGTTCCCTCGGTCTCCGAAAAATTATATTAAGATATGGTCACCGAGCACTGTCGGCCCTTGAAGGATTTTTGCAAATAGAGTTTACTTAATTCAGCCGACTGTTATACTAAATAATGTCGATTTGACTAATCCAAAATCATATAAATAAAAGGTCAAATGTGAAAAATAAAAATAACAAAGCAGAAGATTTACAGGAGAAAAGAAGGAAAGGTATATGCGAATTTGTGAAGGATGTTCAGATATCCTTGAGGAGCAGCAGAGATTTATTTGATCAGAAAGGATCAGACTTATGCAGAACAGAGATCTATAATCAGCAAGACAGTTGCATTATTATACAGGTCACTTTTTCATTGTTACCTTCTTATCATTGTAACAGTGAATTCAAAATCTCTTAACCAAGTTGGTTTAACAGCCATAATATAAATCCTCTAACAAGGTGACAATTCCATTGAATTGTTTTCAAGACCTCTTACCAGGCCACTCCTAGCAGGGTGTTTTTAAATCCTCTAACAAGGTCACACCTAACAGTGTGTTTTGTAACCTTTTACCGGGTTGGCTTCTAACCGGGCATCACTTCAGAAAAGTGAAAATTAGTATCTAGATACATTGGTGGTTTTTCCCATATTGGGTTTCCATGTTAAATCTTGTGTCTCTTGTGTTCTTAATTGCTTTCTCAATCATATACATGTGCTGATGAATATCTAAAGATAATATTGATAATACTTTCTGCATCTTCAAAGTTACTGCAATCTATTTACCGAGTGCTAAAACAAATAACAGTATTAAGATATCCTAAGGGATCTGCAAAAGAATAAATAGTGAAGTGTTTTATGGTTGACTGATTCACCCCCCCCCCCTCTCAGTCACTTCATCCATATTCCATCAATTGGTATCAGAGCTTTTGGTGCTTGCAGGAAGGGTTTCAAGGACCTAAGCTAAAGATCAGGATGTCTTACAAGAGGGAAATTCCAAAGCTTAACAGAGATAACTTTTCAGCATGGCAAGGTCTCATGCGACTTCATCTGGCTTCCATTGGTGATTCAGGATGCAAATACATTGATGAAGAATACACAATTCCTAATGGCGCATTAACTGTTGAAGACATTGCAGATAAAAAGACTCACAACACCATGATGATAGACATTGCATCTGCTCTCAGCTATGAAGAATTTGATGATATTAAAGACTGCACCACTGCATATGAAATGTGGGTGGCACTGAAGAAAATATATGGTGGTGATGCAAATGTGAAAAGAGCCAAAGCAGAAAGCCTAAGAGGACAGTTTGACAAAATGAATATGAAGGAAGATGAAAACATTGCAAAATATGTCGAAAGAATCAAAGCAAGTGTAAGTGCAATTAGAGCTTCTGGAGGAACAATCTCGGATGAGACTGTTATAAGTAAGGTACTTAGAACACTACTCCCTATCTATGCAATAAGAGTATCAGCTATTCAAGAAAGAAGATGTGAAACAAACCACAATATAACTTTGGATGCTTTAGTTGGAAGATTGACAGCTTTTGAATTAGACAACTATGATAACTATGTTCCTAGTTCCAAAAATATTGAATCAGCATTTGAGGCCAAGTTTTCACTAAAGAAGAACAAGAAAATTAAAGAAGTTCAGTCAGAAAGTGAAGAAGAATCAGAAGAAAGTTCTGATAGTGATCTTGAAATTGTAGAAGCATTACTTGCAAAGAAGTACTCTAGAGGGAAAGGTAAATATAAAGGTAAAACTCCTTTAATCTATTTTTCATGTGAAGAAATTGGACATATTGCAGCTAGGTGCCCAAACAAGCAAGTCAAGGAAGAAAAGAGAAGTCACAAGTACTATGGCAAAAAGAATTTCAAATCATACAAGGATAAAGGTAAGAAATCATGTTTTATGGCTAAAGATTCTGATGATAGTGAAGAAGAAATTGTCTTTATTGCTATAAAAGATGAATCTGATGATGATGAAGATAAGATGGCACTTATTTCTCATATAAGCAAAGATGATATATGGATAATAGATAGCGGATGTTCACACCACATGACTGGTGATAAGACAAAATTTGAATATCTAGAAGACTGTGACAATGGTAATGTAAGATTTGGAAACAATGAACCTTGTTGTATAAAAGGAAAAGGAAGAATCTCATTAACCAAAGAACTCATATGTGATAATGCTTACTGGGTTGAAGGACTAAAACATAATCTTTTAAGTGTAGCACAGCTAATCAACACTGGCTTCAAGGTTGAATTCATGAATGGTCAAGCAAGACTGCTGGATGGAAAAGGAAAACTCATTGGATCAGGCAAACAAACAAAAGGTAACTTATTTTATCTTGATCTCAATGAATATTCATGCCTTATTGCTCAAATAGAAGAAAGTTGGCTATGGCACAAAAGGTTATGTCATGTGAACTTTGATAACATGATAAAAATAAGCAAATTCAAGAAGGTTAGAGGCATTCCTACTTTGAAGAAACCTGACACTGGTCTATGTAAGAATTGTCAGATTGGCAAAATGAGTAAAACTAGTTTCGAAAGTAAGAACTATCAGTCTAAAGAAATTTTGGAAATTGTGCATACTAATTTATGTGGACCTATTGGAATACAAAGCTATACTAGAGATAAATTCTTTATTCTTTTCGTTGATGATTATTCTAGAATGATGACTGTCATGTATTTAAGAGAAAAATTAGAGGCATTTGAAAAGTTCAAATGGTACTTAGCAAGAGTAGAAAAAGAAACAGGGAAAAGATTGAAATGCTTAAGATCAGACAGAGGTGGTGAATTCATCTCCCATGATTTTAACAACTTCTGCATTGAAAGAGGAATCAAAAGGCAGGTATCAGCTCCTAGAACTCCTGAGCAGAATGGAATAGCAGAAAGAAGAAACAGATCTATTATGGATTGTGCAAGGACTCTAATGATAGAAAAGAACATCGCTATAAAGTACTGGAAGGAAGCTATCAGCACTGCAGTTCATACCTTGAACCGAGTACAACTGAAGAAAGACACATTCAAAACTCCTTATGAATTATGGTATGGCTATAAACCTAATGTAAGTTACATGAAAATATTTGGTAGCAAGTGTTATATCTTAAAAGAATCCAGAAGAAATAAATTTGATGTGAAAAGTGATGAAGGAATATTCCTAGGATATTCTAGCAAAAGCAAGGCATATAAATGTCTGAACTTATCTACTTACAAAGTCATAGAAAGTATACATGTAAAATTTGATGAGTTTGCAGAAAAGATTGAGGAAGAAAGAAAAAGGGAACCTAAGAACTACAGAAGATTCGTTTACATTGAACCTGAAACATTGACAGACACAACTATCAATAAGGAAGCTATATCTACTGAGTCGAGCATAGTTACCGAGTCACAGACCGAGTCACAGGAAGAAGTTCAAACCGAGTCACAGGAAGAAGTTCAAACTGAGTCACAGGAAGAAATTCAGACCGAGTCTCAGCCTGAAGTTACCGAACAAATATCTACCGAGCCCGAGCAACCTGAAGAAGAGATCCTAGAAGACAACAGCATGAATCATTCAAAAGGCAAGGAACCTATACTAGCCAAATATGTCAGAAGACATCATACACCAGATCAAATCATTGGAAACAAATCAGATGGTACTATGACAAGAAGCAAGCTAAAAGGTACATGTCTACTTACTGATTTTGAACCTAGAAATATCAAAGATGCATTGGAGAATGAAAGTTGGATTGAAGCAATGAATGAAGAATTAGAACAAATACAAAAGAACAAAACTTGGACTCTTGTACCCAGACCTAAAGATAAGAATGTAATTGGAACAAAATGGGTATTCAGGAATAAGCTGAATGAAGATGGTCAAGTATCTAGAAACAAAGCTAGACTGGTATGTAAAGGTTATTCTCAAGAAGAAGGTATAGATTATGGAGAAAATTTTGCTCCTGTTGCAAGATTAGAAGGTGTAAGAACTCTACTTGCTTATGCAGCACACAAAGGATTTAAGGTATATCAGATGGATATAAAATCTGCATTTCTCAATGGAATTCTTGATGAAGAAGTCTACATTGAACAACCTGAAGGTTTTGTTGATCCAGATAAAAGGGACATGGTCTGCAGGTTACACAAAGCATTGTATGGTTTAAAACAAGCTCCTAGAGCATGGTATGAAAGACTCCATAACTATTTGATTCAGATTAATTTCAAAAGAGCTAATGATAACAGCAATCTGTATATTAAAGAAGGACCGGATGACAAAATTGTATTGGCAGAAATATTTGTGGATGATACTATATTTACAGGGAATGAGGATCAGTGCAAAGAATTTTCAGAACAAATGAACAGAGAATTTGAAATGTCTATGTTTGGCTTAATAAAATTCTTTGTTGGTCTTCAAATTCAGCAAAGCAAGAATGGTATATACATTACTCAATCCAAGTACATTAAGGAGATACTTAAGAAGTTTGGTATGGAAGATTCAAAACCAATTGGTACACCCATGTGTACTGGACTGAAACTTACCAAAAATGATGATTCAAAAGAAGTTGATCAGACCCTATACCGATCTATGATTGGAAAATTGCAGTATGTGGTACATACAAGACCTGATATTGCCTTAGCAGTCGGTATAGTAGCTAGATTCTCAGCAAAACCTAAAGAAAATCACATGATGGCAATCAAAAGAATCTTAAGATACTTAAAAGGAACTGAAGAATATGGTTTGTGGTATAAATTTGGAGGCAATCTAGACTTGAAAGTGTTTACTGATGCTGATTGGGCAGGAAACATTGATGACAGAAAAAGCACAAGTGGTGGAGCATTTTTTCTTGGAAAAAGACTGGTATCCTGGACTAGTTAAAAGCAGAATTGCACATCTCAATCCACAGCTGAAGCAGAATATGTTGCTGCTGTAGTAAACTGTTCAAATATTGTTTAGTTTAAACAGCTATTAGAAGGTATGAAGGTTGAAATCAAAGAACCAGTTGTTATATTTTGTGACAATACCAGTGCAATAAACATTTCTAAAAATCCAGTGATGCATTCCAAAACCAAGCACATTGCTATTAAATATCACTTTGTCAGAGAACTGGTGCAGGACAAGGAAATCAGATTAGAATATATTCATACAAAAGAATAGATTGCAGACATTTTCACCAAACCATTACCTAAGGATGCATTTATGTATCTAAGAGGTAAGTTAGGGGTCATTCCCCTATCCGAGGCTCACTAAATACATTTTTAGTGATGCATCAACCAGAACATGATTGAAAATCAACTTGTTGATGCAGCATATTAAAGGAATCATTGCATATGAATCAGTACTTGAGGTACATTAATTTTCACCGGTAATATGTGAATTATCTTTGGCATGTGTTGTCAAAGAGGGAGTGTTTTCTATGTCTTTACTATTACTTCAAGAAATTTTTCAAATAGTCAGAAGGAAGAATTTTCAGGATACAGGAAGTTTGCTGACAGAGGGAGATTTGAATCTAAACTGAGCTAACTCTTTCAAATTTCTTATGATATGACATATTGTGTTGCCATCAATGCCAAAGAGGGAGATTGTTGGAAACAATTGTCTGAAGGAAATTGCTACTCAATTATGTATTGTCTTTGATGTCACACTATGTCATAGTCCGCAGCAATCAGCTTCTACCGAGCTCAGTCGGTCTACCAGACAGGAATATTAATGCTTACCGAGTCCACTCGGCTATCGAAGAAAAGTAGTATTTACCGAGTTCACTCGGTTGCCGAAGAAAGTTTAGTGTTTACCGAGTTCACTCGGTTGCCGAAGAAATTTTAGTGTTTACCGAGTTCACTCGGTTGCCGAAGAAAGTTTAGTGTTTACCGAGTTCACTCGGTTGCCGAAGAAAGTTTAGTGTTTACCGAGTTCACTCGGTTGCCGAAGAAAGTTTAGTATTTACTGAGTTCAGTCGGTTATCAAAGGTAAAGGATTGTTGGTGTTTACCGAGTTCCCTCGGTCTCCGAAAAATTATATTAAGATATGGTCACCGAGCACTGTCGGCCCTTGAAGGATTTTTGCAAATAGAGTTTACTTAATTCAGCCGACTGTTATACTAAATAATGTTGATTTGACTAATCCAAAATCATATAAATAAAAGGTCAAATGTGAAAAATAAAAATAACAAAGCAGAAGATTTACAGGAGAAAAGAAGGAAAGGTATATGCGAATTTGTGAAGGATGTTCAGATATCCTTGAGGAGCAGCAGAGATTTATTTGATCAGAAAGGATCAGACTTATGCAGAACAGAGATCTGTAATCAGCAAGATAGTTGCATTATTATACAGGTCACTTTTTCATTGTTACCTTCTTATCATTGTAACAGTGAATTCAAAATCTCTTAACCGAGTTGGTTTAACAGCCATAATATAAATCCTCTAACAAGGTGACAATTCCATTGAATTGTTTTCAAGACCTCTTACCAGGCCACTCCTAGCAGGGTGTTTTTAAATCCTCTAACAAGGTCACACCTAACAGTGTGTTTTGTAACCTTTTACCGGGTTGGCTTCTAACCGGGCATCACTTCAGAAAAGTGAAAATTAGTATCTAGATACATTGGTGGTTTTTCCCATATTGGGTTTCCACGTTAAATCTTGTGTCTCTTGTGTTCTTAATTGCTTTCTCAATCATATACATGTGCTGATGAATATCTAAAGATAATATTGATAATACTTTCTGCATCTTCAAAGTTACTGCAATCTATTTACCGAGTGCTAAAACAGATAACAGTATTAAGATATCCTAAGGGATCTGCAAAAGAATAAATAGTGAAGTGTTTTATGGTTGACTGATTCACCCCCCCCCCCTCTCTGTCACTTCATCCATATTCCATCAGGTATTACATCTCCTTATGTCACTGACATGGGAGATGAGTAATGGTAGGGAAGGAAATTTCCTGCTTTGAAGAAAGTTTTCTAGGAAGAATTAAAATGAGTTATTGGCTTTTTGGAACTTGTTTGAGAAAAATGATATTTATATTAAAATTGTGAGAATTTCTTTAATTGAAGAGGTTTCTCTTTATGATTGATCAATGAGCATTGAGAACAATATCATTTGGGAATATTAGTTATTTGTGATTGAGCAACATTTACAACCAAAAGCATTATTGATTCATTTCTAGTTCATTTCTGTGTGGTTAATTTCTAGAAATCCTCACTAGCTAAATTTATCAGATAGTATTTTATATTCTCCCTGGAACTTATGAATTGCATTGTTGAATTGAAAATAGCAGTAGCTAAATTATGGTATTCAAGTGTTCCACTGGGATGCGCTCTCATGTTCCTTGCTTGGCCTCGTCCACATCCCCATGTTTTTGGGATAGATATCTTAATATGTGAGGGCTTGGAGCGAACCACCTAAGGGATTATTTTTGGGCAATCCCCCTCATGTAGGGAAAATTGGGGAACTTTTGAGTGTCTCTAATATTCCTGGGGTCTCCAAAATATTTTTTAGGAGGTTTGTAGGCATCTCTTGTAGTGGGTGGATTCAAAAGACCACTTAAAAATAATGTTTGTTTAGAAATGTGTGCCACAAGCTTAAACCCTAGTCGGTTATGGGCTCCATTAAAACTCTTAGCATTTGTGCAAAAATGTACAAATAGGCCATCCAAGTTTCATTCCAACGCACACATGCAGATTTATGAATATCCCATCCGAGTTTCATTACAACTCATACGTGTAGATTTACAAATAGGCATGTTTCATTCCAACTCACTCTAAAGTGCAACAACAAAGTAAAAAATCTATTGAAAGTGTCATAAACAAAGATAAAATTTGACACCTTGCTTAAGGAATATTGCAAGGGTATCAATATTGAGGAATATTGTGAGGAAGAGCAAGAGGGAGAGACATCAATCTATTGGTGAATCAAATTTTCCAAAGCATTTTTCATGTTTAAAGGTGGGCTTCTTATGAGCTTTTATTGACTTTTTAATTGTTCAATTTTGCAAATAATAACTTTAGGCAAGAATTTGAAAATGACACTAGCATGTAGGTTATTCCTTAGCATATTTTGAATATCATTTAAATGTATTTTCAAAATCTATTTCTACAAGAGATAGACTTCTTAATATACTTTCATATGGATTTGGAATCACTCAAATTGGGCGTAAAATGAATATTTTGTCCACAAAACATTGTCAAGTAGTCTAAGGTGGCCACCACTCCTCAATAGGTTAAAATTAAATTTATTTTGATCATATGTCCCTAGATTTTTTTTATATGCACCATTTGTGTTTTTTTACATATTTCTAGGATGTAGAGAGACCAATAAGCTCTCTTCTTCCATGATCTCATCTTTTATTCCAGGTAAGTGCTAGTTTTTGCAGATCTTTGAAGGATCAAGAAGGTAAAATTTAAAAACATGAGATATTGATGTTGAATTCTTGTGAACAACAATATGCTATTTAGAGAGATCTTGTTTGTAAACTAACTTGTTGGCAGATAAGGTTTGTAATTAAACTATGCAATAAAGAATTCCATCCAAGTTTCTCTTCAAATAGTGATTTGCAATAATTGGTACTCTGTTAGAGGTTTACTTTTAGCTCCAGATATTAGTTTACATTCTTCATGCTACAAGCTCCACATTACTCTTTCTTGCAAATATCTTTAAGGACCATGTCAAATTTTATGCTTCTTTCTTTTCTACCACATATTTCTTGATATTGTTAGGTAGGTATAGGTATGCTTCTTTTTCCTTATTGTTAATCAAGCTCATTAAATACTTTAGATCTATATTTGGAGAAACACTTGAGTATATTTCCTATTTTGTATTTAGGAACCATTAGAACTTGGAATCAAAATAGTGTGCTGCTCCAACATAGCCACCACAACCAAATAGTTATAAAAATAAATGGTGTTCACAAGATCATAAAATCCCATGATCAAGTTGGATAGTTTTAAGTTTCTGCTCCTCTACAAGAACAAGATAGTTAATTATTTAAGAGTTACCAAATTTGTTTCTAAGACTGATATGTTGATGCTTAGTGTGTAGATATGAAGCTTTATCGACTTTCTAATTGACAAGAAAAAAGAACTTCTACCATCTTGGTGATAAAGCTCATAACATTAGCACTTCCAAATCAACTCAGGTATGGTTTACTAGAAATGAAATTAGCCACTAAAAGGGGGGAGGCTATCTTGGCTTCTACCTCTATTTTTTCCACCCAAATTTTCACTAAAGTCCTCAATTCTGATTTAGAGAAGAGAAATATTTGCAAGATTCATATTTTATAATCATCAATCTTATCAATGTTCGTAAGATATTATGGAATCCACAACTCTATCTTGGCTTCTACCACTATTTTTTCCATCCAATTTTTCACCAAAGTCCTCAATTCTGATTTAGAGAATAAAAATATTTGTAGCATTCATATTTTATAATCATCAATCTTATCAAAATTCTTAAGATATTATGGAATCCACAACTTCATTGGGCTTCCAACAAATGACCATCTAGCTACATCTTCAGTTCAAAAACAAATTTATAGGCTGAATTTCTTAGTCTCTTAGAGCTTGGGTTCTTTGTCACCTCCCAACAAATATCATTTTCATTTTAAAATTCCTTTCTCTATCTTTTCTCTTGTCCTTCCAACGTATTTCCAATGACAGAAAACCATGTGACCACAATTGATGTCTTTCATCTTCTAAGATTCATGTTTCTCATGCACCATGTATTGAAGAAAGAAATGAGATTAAATCTTACTCAATGAAAATGTGGTAGCCCTGTGGATAGATAAGATTATATTTTTTCTTAGTTAGTGATGTTGAAAACCTTAGAACTAAAAGATCTTTTTACAGGACTACATGTTAATTAAGTCTTTCTTTAATCTTGCAAGTTTTTATGATATTTTATGAAAGCTATTTTGAATTTTTTTACAAGATGGAAAGATAAACCAATACTCACTAGTTGTAACAATATTTGATTTGAAAATAGATCCATTTTTTTCACAACTCTATGGCAAGCCTTTCATAGCTCAAAGGACATTTTTTCTCTAGGAACAATTCTTATAATTTGTCAAAATCCAAATATTGTTGATTTCTTTTATTCTTCTCAAAAAACCTATGCAATTCAAAAAGGTAGTAGAGCACCTTGTTTTGATATTTTCAATTACTAAGTTTGTCATTGTAAGCATTAAACTATATATAATTTAAAATTTTAAACATTTTCTGGAACTGTTGATATTTTGAATGTCCACTAAATTTTTTCACTTAATGTCAACTATTAACGCTTTGTTTAGGTCCTAGTTTTACTTGATGTTGTATGCAAAGTGAACCTACCATATCACTTTTCTTCTTATACCAATTCTTTTGTTTCACTCCTTTTAGTTCCTGCCATGGTAGGAAAACTGTAGAGGATGGTTGATACATTAAACAATGATTAAAAGTTTCTTTGGCATCCAATAATATTGTTCCATTTTCCTAGTGTTACATTTTTATCCTATGTTTGTTAGCAGGAGATGATCGAGTTTTAACATATTACACAAGCCTTTGGGACTGAAAATTTTGTGCAAGACCAAGAGCTCCAATTCAGTCAATCAAAATCTAAAAGGCTAGCATCTAAAACATCTCCTACCAAAAATGGAACAGGCACAAGTAAGAATGATTTTTCTTCTCTTTTCAAAACTATGCTTGCATTGTCAACTTCAAAATCAAAAGATTTTCAATGGCTAAGAATCAGTAGAAAAGAAAAATTACTACAGAAGAGTGAACATTTTCTAGACATACATAGTAATTATATAAATCTTCCAACATATTATCGTGTCTCTCCTATTCTACTCGATAGTGTTTTCTTATGTAGAAGAAAAGCTAATGCATTAGATTAAGATGGGATCAATCAAAACAGAAAATGATTCAACAAATTTGGATGTAGAAACTAGTCTAATGAAGTGAGTAATGGTCATTCCTTTCAAACCATTGGCTATGTCTTTTATTAATGTGAATTACTTCATTGACATGCCTCAGATATAACACATGTTTAATCCACTTGTTAAGTTGGTAGCTATCAGTATTTGTAACTAATTTGAACTATGAAATTGAGTGTTTATCCCCAAATTGGTTAATAACTGTTGGAAACAATTGTCTGAAGGAAATTGCTACTCAATTATGTATTGTCTTTGATGTCACACAATGTCATAGTTCGCAGCAATCAGATCCTACCGAGTTCAGTCGGTCTGCCAGACAGGAATATTAGTGCTTACCGAGTCCACTCGGTTATCGAAGAAAAGAAGTGTCTACCGAGTTCACTCAGTTACCAAAGAAAATTTAGTATTTACCGAGTTCACTTGGTTATCGAAAAAAAAGTTAGTGTTTACCGAGTTCAATCGGTCATCGAAGAAAAGTTAGTGTTTACCGAGTTCAGTCGGTTATTGAAGGTAAAAGATTGTCGGTGTTTACCGAGTTCCTTCGGTCTCCGAAAGATTATAGAAAGTTATGGTCACCGAGCACTATCAGCCCTTGAAGGATTTTTGCAAATAGAGTTTGCTTAATTCAGCCGACTGTTATACTAAATAATGTCGATTTGACAAATCTAAAATCATATAAATAAAAGGTCAAATGTGAAAAGTAAACAAGAAATACAGCAGAAGATTTACAAAAGAAAAGCAGGAAAGGTGTATGCGAATTTGTGAAGGATGTTCAGATATCCTTGAGGTGCAGCAGAGATTTATTCGATCAGAAAGGATCAGACTTATGCAGAACAGAGATCTGTAATCAGCAAGACAGTTGCATTATTAGATAGGTCATTTTTTTCATTGTTACCTTCTTATCATTGTAACAGTGAATTCTAAATCTCTTAACCGAGTTGGTTTAACAACCATATTGTAAATCCTCTAACAAGGTGACAATTCCATTGAATTGTTTTCAAGACCTCTTACCAGGCCACTCCTAGTAGGGTGTTTTAAATCCTCTAACAAGGTCACACCTAACAGTGTGTTTTGTAACCTTTTACCGGGTTGGCTTCTAACTGGGCATCACTTCAGAAAAGTGAAAATCAGTATCTAGATACATTGGTGGTTTTTCCCATATTGGGTTTCCACGTTAAATCTTGTGTCTCTTGTGTTCTTAATTGCTTTCTCAATCATATACATGTGCTGATGAATATCTAAAGATAATTTTGCTAATACTTTCTGCATCTTCAAAGTTACTGCAATCTATTTATCGAGTGCTAAAACAGATAACATTGTTAAGATATCCTAAGGGATCTGGGAAGAATTAATTGAGGAAGTATTTTATGGTTGACTGATTCACCCCCCCCCCCCCTCTCAGTCACTTCATCCATATTCCATCAAATAACATGGTTCAATTTAAATTTTGAATAAGCTTACCAAAATAATGGAATTTTCAGTAATATTATTACTTGTGGCAATCAACCTTCCACTGAAATGAAAGTGTGGGAAAAAATAGGGGATAAACTTCAACTACTTCCTAATGTAACCAGGGCCTTTAGGCCAGAAGTTGTCACTGCTTTGATGGGGGTTAGTGGGGCTGGAAAGACAACACTTATGGATGTTTTGGCTAGAAGGAAAATAGGAGGATATATTGAAGGGGAAATTAGGATCTCTGGATTTCCCAAAAATCAAGAAACATTTGCTCTAATATCTCGGTATTGTGAGAAAACTAATATCCATTCTCCACAAGTAAAAGTGAGAGAGTCCTTAATATATTATTTTTTTCCTCATCTTCCAAAGGAGGTTGATAACACCACCAAAATTGTAAGTCCCAAACTCATCTTTCGTATTGCATATTCAATCTTTACATTACTTGGTGGGATTCAATTCTTTAGCCCTGACTGAATCGACTCATTTGAATTGCCAAAGGCCTTTGTGGATGAGGTTATCGAAATGGTAGAGTTGGATGGTTGAAAGGATCTATAGGTCTTCTTGATGTAAGTGGTTGTCGATAGAACAAATAAAAAGGTTAACAATTGTTGTGGAGCTTTTTGCGAATCCATCTATTATTTTCATTAATGAACCAACTTCAGGACTAGATGCCAAATCAACAGCTATTGTCATGAGAACTATATGCAGTACAGTTGATACATGGAGAACCATTATCTGTACCATTCACTAGCCTACCATTGACATATTTCAAGCCTTTATAATCCATCTATTTTTGAGTTGGCTCCTAATTTCATAGCTCAAAATAGGGAATATGGGAGCTGCCATAACATTGAAATTGTCTTTATAGTTACCTCTCATTGATCAATTTATCTATGTCAACTATGGGGGCTGCCCATTAACTTGGAGAGGATTTTCTTGAGAGTCATTTGTGGACCTCTGGCCTTTCATCAAGTTGTCTATGGCTTTAGGAGTAATGCTAGTGTGAGTATCATGCACTTTATTTTGGTGTAACTTCGTATTTACAAGTAAACTACTCGAGCAAGTTCAAGTTCTATCTGGTCAAGAATGGCAGCCTCCCTTTTACTAAGTCTCTGCAATATCTATGCTTTTATGAATAGTTTAGAAATATAGTATTACAAAGTATTGATTCTCCTTACTGGGTAACTAAAAAATGCACAGGTTGTAGTGGATTCACTTGCCATTTGGTATATAGTCTGATGTGTTATGCCCTATATTTACCAAACAATAATGTTGCATATTATGGGACCATTTTCTGACTTTTTCTATGTTCCTTATTTAGCATGAACACCACAAAATGATAATGTTACATATTCTAGAGGCCATTTTTTTACTTTTTATGTAGTGCTGAGTATCATATTAATAAAATAATGATATAACAGTCTATGAGTCTTCACTCTATCTAGTGCATGTGTTAAAGAATGAAAATGTATCTTAATGATTTCAAAAACTATTTTAGCTTATTGGGTAACTGACTAGTGCCTTAGTTGAGTTGGGAGGAATGAAATTTTATGCTTAAAGCTATATTCTCTTCTTACCCAAAATCTATTTCCATGGGGTTAAATTGGTTAAGAACTAATTTATTTTTACACATGACTTTGGGTTAAGATTTTGTGCTTAGATTGACCATATAGTTACCAACTTACAAATAATATTTCATTGATGTTATGATAATAGCATGGAAAAGAAAAAAATGCATAACATTAATTTTTTGCAAATGCCAAACTTTTTGAGGATGTTTTAGGGACTGTGGCTGGGAATTATCTATGAAAATTGTGTACAATCAATTTTACAGACTAAGAACTAGATTCAAATAATTTCAATGAGATTTTTATTACAGCATTAAAAGCATTGGTATGTGGTCACAGACAAGTTGCAAGGTTCCAAAAGTTTGACTTTAGAATTATAATATTTCTATCCCACTATTATGAGGAAGGGAAAATTATTCTCCATTTTCTATAATACAAATCAATTCTCTTATAATGCATAGTTTGTTTTTCATATGAAATCATTCTTCTAGTGTAGCAGAACATTTAATATAATGTCATCTAGTATAGCCATTTTTAGCGCAATTGCAATAATCTTCCTCTGGTACTACAAAAAAAAGTATTTTTAGGGCCTCACATGTTTCTTTCTTCCTATGGTTCTTGTTGGCCTGAGTAGTTTTAGGGATCCCTCTATTTTTATGGTAGCACAAAGTGTCCTTGGATGATGTGGGTAGGGTTGTGCAAATTACAAAGGTCTTAAGTTTTAAGAGTCATTATTTGTGTATTTGTTCTTTGGACAATCTAGCCCATTGTTTCACTTCATACTTCAACAAAAAGTACTAGCATATACACTCGTTCATGTTTGTTGACATACTAATTGCTTATAAACATAGAGTTGAAAATTTTGCTTAGCCTTTTTTTGGTATAACTACAGACCACCTGGATAGAGGGAGAGTGTTTTGTATTTAAGGTCTGGTCTCTTGTTTAACTATAATATATATATATATATATATATATATATATATATATATATATATATATATATATATATATATATATATATATATATATATATATATATATATATATATATATATATATATATATATATATATATATATATATATATATATATGATCCATAGCAAGTCAAAAACAAGAAATTGGTCTTTCTAACTTCTTTTTCAGTCTGCTTTGTTTGGGATTTTTAGTGTGCTTGATCATTACCTATGTAATCTAATGTGTTAATTTTATCTTTTTGTAGAAATGTATTGATAAACTCAAAGAAGGGGATATAGTTAATGTGTTAGATCCATATGATGGTCTTGTTGTGGTTATTGTGCGGATTCACTCCTTGTCTATTGTACATAGAGTCAACTTGAAAGGAACTGGAGATGCAAATGTAAACATTTTAAAGGTCACAAGTAATGTACCCCTTGCTTATGAAGACAAAATAGATGGGGCTATTCGACTGAAAGAGAAAGAGGTAACCTTCAAATGGTGGCCACTAAAGTATTTGAAAAAAATGACATAGTTGATCAACAAGTTTATTATGTGTTATTTGTTAGAAATTTTGGGTAACTGCTCTATATTATAATATTTTGAATCTGTTGTTTAGAGATTTTAATCATCAAGGTGTATTTGAACGAGTTGGAAACTCTTAGACAAATTTGACATTTTTTTATTATATTTACATATATACTCTTTAGACAACTTTGACATTATAATTTGATATATATTTGCATTAATTTTTCTTATTGGAGATTACCTGTATTTATCATCATGATGTTGAATCAATGTTTTAATTCTAGTCTATCATAGCTTGTTCATGTGTAATACTCTTATTTTCTTTTATGATTTAGTTCAAGTCTAATACTATGTTTTTTTTTTTGCATTTTAAAATTTATTAAATTATTCATTTCGTAACTACACTTACTACCAAATAATAGAAATGACTAAATAAACTACCAAATAAATGACCAAATAAACTACCAAATGACCAAATAAACTACAAGATGACCAAATAAATGACTAAATAAATGACCAAATGACCAAATAAACTACCAAATGACCAAATAAATGACCAAATACACTACCAAATTACTAAATAAATGACCAAATAAACTACCAAATGACCAAATAAATGACCAAATAAACTACCAAATGACCAAATAAATGACTAAATATATGACCAAATCAATGACCAAATAAATGACTAAAATAGTTTAGTCATAAATTTGGTCACGAGATAAATGAATAGAAATAAACTACCATTGGTCATGTGATGAAGGGTGCTCCCCTTAATACCACAAACACATAAATGAAATAGAGAAACAACAACAATTTACAAGAACAAAAAATGGGCTTCTTATTATCTCCACAAATGTGGAATTACAAATTTTAGAATTACAATATTCTAAGCCACATGAGCATTCCCTTTACAATATTCTGTAGGACAAAGCCTTGAATTATTACCCAGAACTACTCTGAATTGCTCCAAACTGCCCTAGACATCACTACGGCCTTCCTTATATAGGCAATTTTCCATTGCCTAGGAAGGTTCCTTAATTTTAGCCAATAAGGCCAACCAAACTTAGAATTATTTTATTTTTCATTTTATTACATCATTGTTGGCTCAAAATAACTTCTGAAACCCAAATAGAAATTTTGAAGAAAAATCATTTTCTGCTATTTCAGGTGACCCAACTTTCAGAGACCATAAGTCATCACCCATTGACCTGATTGACTATTGTAACCCCATTTCAGAAAGGACAGAAAGTGCTCTACAATGCTTAAATCAAGCAATCTTCATTTAGGGAAATTTTTGACCTCATCCGGGGCCTCTAAAGCCTTCAAAATTGAGTTCAAAGTTTATGTACCCTACTGCCAATACCAAAAATCTTGAATATCTACAAAGCTATACTTGATCTGTCAAAGAAACCTTACTGGCAAGTTGATATGACCAAAATAAACCTCTAGAAAAGAAAATATACCATTGTGAGCTCGAACAAAAAACTTACTAAAAATAGTAATTTTCCAAAAATAGCAGCTCTGCACAAGATAACCCCTATTGAAAAGAAACCAAAAATGTTTTTGGGTGATGCAAGATTGCTCTTACACCCAGGATGCTCCGGCATTATCATTTGACCAAATTTGGTCATTTATTTGGTCACATATTGATGTTTTTGTACTAGTGGTTGCAGATAATAATTGGAATAAAAATTAATGATTATGTATGATTTTCAAAGCCCCATTGCATAAGCAAAGAAAATGAAAAGGAAGGTGCATTATAAAAACCTAGAAAGAAATGCATGCCAAACTATGCTATGATGTATTCCTCCAAAAACTTGTTTGTCACTATGGTGGTACAATTTTTAAGAACTTGAGCCTCAAACCATTGTGTGCAAATAGTTTGTTGCTATAAAAATATACCTATAATGATGCAGGAGCATCCTGGGTGTAAGAGCAATCTTGCATCACCCAAAAAATATTTCTATTTTTATTTTCAATAAGGGCTATTTTGTGCAGAGCTGCTATTTATGGAAAGTTACTATTTTTGGTAATTTTTGTATGTGCTCAGAATGATCTGATTTCTTTCTTGGAGGTTGATTTTGGTCATATAAGTCTGCCAGTAAAGTTTCATTGCCAGATCAAGTGTATATTGGAAGATATTGAAGATTTTCGGTATTGGCAGCAGGGTACAGAAACTTTGAACTCAGTTTTGAAGGCTTTAGAGGCCCCAGATGAGGTCAAAAATTTGGGTGACGAGTGCTTGCGCCAGTCAAGCCTGTAGAGCGCTTCGTGGCATTTCTGAAATAGGGTTATAATAGCCGAGCGGGTCAACTGGTGATGACTTATGGTCTTCGGAAGTTGGGCCACCTGAAATGGCAAAAAATAATTTTCTTCAAAATTTATGTTCGGGTTTCAAAGGTTATCTTGAGCCAACTATGATGTAATAAAATGTAAAATTAAATAATTCTAGGTTTGGTCGGCCTTATTGGCTAAAATTCTGGAACCTTCCCAGGCGGTGGATAATTGCCTATATAAGGAAGGCTGTATTATTGTCTTAGGCAGTTCGGAATAATTCTGGGTAGTAGATCTGGGTAATAGTTCGAGGCTTTGTCCTACAGAATATTGTAAGGGAATGCCCATGTGGCTTTGCATATTGTAATTCTGAAAGTTTGTAATTCCACATTTGTGGAGATAATAAGAAGCCAATTTTCTGTTCTTGCATATTGTTGTTGTTTCTCTATATCTGTAATGTGTTTGTGGTATTGAGGGGAGCACCCTTCATCAGGTGGTATCAGAGCAGGTTTTCTTGAGTGTGTAAACAGATCGCCGACTGTGAGGCAGTTTGCACCAGGACCGTGGTTAGGGTTTCAGCGCGCATCGCGAAAATGCCTCCATGAAGAGAACGTGGCAGAAGAGCTGGTGCTGTGACACCTGAGGTTAGAGAGCTGCAGAGACAAGTGCGAGCATTGCAAGAAGAGATTCACAGAGGAATGAATCTTAATGTCAGAGATGAAAGCGAGGATGAAGCCGAAGAAGAATATCAAAAAGGAGAAGTCAAAATTGTGAACCAGGAGGAAGAAAGACTTTTTCGGGCCATTTCTAAGATTGGGAAAAGACCTAAGATTGAGGTTCCTACATTTTCTGGAAATCTTAACCCAGAGGAATTGATCGACTGGATCAATGAATGTGAGGAGTATTTTGAGTATGAAGATGTTGAGGATCCTGATAGGGTCAAATTTGCGAAGGCCAGGCTGAAAGGTCATGCGAAGATCTGGTGGCAAGAAATTCAATTGGAGTGAAATAGAAAAGGGAAAGATAAAATCACAAGATGGGATCGGATGGTGGATAAATTGAAGAGGCAGTTCATTCATGTTGATTATGAGCTTGACCTACTAAAGAAAATGCAGAGTTTGAAGCAAGCAGGAAGATCTGTTCAGGAGTATACAGAGGAGTTCTATCGACTTCTCATCAGAACAGGCCATGCAGAAGCTGATAAGGAGAAAGTTGCCTGATACCTTAATGGGTTAAGGCCAAGCATTCAGGAGGAGTTGAATCTAGTTTGAATGAATAGTATTGAAGAGGCATACCAGTTTGCCCTAAAAGTAGAGGAAAAGCTGAACAAGAGGTTTGAGAGCCGACAAAACGGAAGAGGTCGAGGTGGACGATCTGGTGGACGGTCATATGGTGGCCGAAATGAAGATATGAAAAAGAAGGATGAGGCCAGTAGCAGTCAGAATCAGCGAGGAAATAATTCCAATCGCTTCCAGGATTAGAATAATAGAGATCAGAGAGGAAGAGGAAGAGGACAAGGATCTGGAAGAGGTGGCTTCCGTGGAACATGTTTTCACTATGGAGAAGAAGGTCATAGGGCATTTGAATGTCCTCAGCACCAAGGCAGAATGGACAGGAGAAATGAAGGCCAGGCCAGAGTTGCACATGTAGATGAAGATGCTAGATCATCAAATTTTGAAGATGCTGAAAGAGGAGAAACGTTGATTAACAGAAGAGTCCTGTTGAGTGGTGAGAATGAACCTGAGCAAAGAAGGAGCCTGTTTCGCACCAGGTGCAAGTGTGAAGGTAAATGTTGTGATGTGATTATTGATAGTGGAAGCACTGACAATTTGGTGTCAGAAGAGATGGTGACAAAGTTGAAGCTCAAGAGACAGAAACACCCACATCCATATCAGATTGCCTGGGTGTAGGATGACCACAAGGTCATGGTCAGTGAACAGTGCCTGGTAAAGTTCAAGATCGGTGGGTACCAAGATGAGGTATTATGTGATATCATCTCTATGGATGCATGTCATATGTTGTTAGGTAGACCATGGCAGTTTGACAGATGTGCTGTACATGATGGTCATGCGAATACCTATTCCCTGACAAAGGATGGAGTGCGACATAAGCTAAAACAATTGAAGGAGACCAAAGAAAAGGTATGTGGTAATGCAAGGATAACTTTTGTTGATGGAAGAAATTTCCTAGATGGTATGAGGCATGAGCATGTATGTTTTACTTTAATTCCAAAAGCTGGTAAAGAGGAAGTAGAAGATGTTCCTGTAGAAGTTGCAGATTTGTTGAATGAGTTTCAGGATATTGTATCCGATAACGTGCCTGATGGATTACCACCAGTCAGGAAGATCAGTCATCAGATGGATTTGATCCCAGGAGCGAGTTTTCCAAATAAGGCAGCACACAGAATGACACCTGCAGAAAGTGAGGAGTTGAATAGACATGTACATGAACTGTTACAGAAAGGTTTGATCCGTGAGAGTCTGAGTCCCTGTGCTGTACCAGCGGTATTAGCACCAAAGAAGAATGGAGAATGGAGGATGTGTATAGATTCCAGAGCAATAAACAAGATCACAATCAAGTATAGGTTTCCATTGCCACGAATGGATGATATTATGGACTGTTTGAGTGGAGCTATGTATTTCTCAAAGATAGATCTGAAAAGTGGATATCATCAGATTCGGATCAGAGAAGGAGATGAATGGAAGACTGCCTTCAAGACAAAGGAAGGACTATATGAGTGGTTAGTCATGCCTTTTGGGCTAACCAATGCACCGAGCACTTTCATGCGGCTCATGAACGAGGTTCTGAAAGAATTTCTGGGTAAGTTTGTCATTGTTTATCTAGATGATATTTTGATCTTTAGTAAGACATTGGATGAGCATATGATGCATATTCGTATGGTATTTGAGAAGTTGAGAGAAGAGAAATTGCTGATTAATTAGAAGAAGTGCAGTTTTGTGAAGAAAGAGTTGGTGTATTTGGGGTTTGTAGTTTCAGGAGAAGGTCTAAAAATGGACCCAGAGAAGGTACAGGCTATCCTTGAATGGCCTACTCCAAAGAGTGCTACTGAGGTAAGATCTTTTCATGGTCTAGCTAGCTTTTACAGAAAGTTTATCAAAAATTTTAGCAGTATTTGTGGACCCTTGACTGAAACAATGAGAGGGGATAGAAAAGAGTTTAAGTGGACTAATGGGGTAGAAAAGAGTTTTCAATTGTTGAAATGAAAAGTTACAGAACAACCTGTTTTAGCACTTCCAGATTTTAATAAGGTGTTTCAAGTAGATTGTGATGCTAGTGGTACTGCAATAGGAGCTGTTATGAGCCAAGAAGGTAAACCTGTTGCTTATTTCAGCGAGAAGTTAAATGACGCCAAGAGGAAATATTCTGTTTATGATCAGGAATTTTATGCTATAGTTCAGGCATTAAAGAAGTGGAGACATTATTTGCTTCCTAAGGAGTTTGTTTTGTATACTGATCATCAAGCTTTGCAATATTTGAATAGTCAAGGAAAATTAAATCAAAGACATTTGAAATGGGTTGAGTTTTTACAAAGTTATACATTTGTTTTGAAACACAGGAGTGGAAAGTCTAATAGGGTTGCAGATGCTCTTAGCAGAAGGCAACTATTGCTGACAGAAATGCAGATTGAAGTGGTTGGGTTCAAGGAACTCAAGAATTTGTATCCAGAGGATCCTGATTTTGGTGAAGCTTGGAAAGCTTGTACAGAACCTGTTACTCTAGACAGGACGAAATGGCTGGATTTTATCATCCAAGATGATATCCTATTCAGAGGGAGCCAGTTGTGCATACCACGAAGTTCCATGAGGGAGAATCTCATCAAGGAGAAGCATAGTGGAGGATTGGCTGGACATTTTGGTCGTGATAAAACCTTTGCTTTGGTTGGTGAGAATTATTATTGGCCACAATTGCAGCAAGATGTGAAAAAGTTTGTACAGAGTTGCAGAGTATGTCAGATGGCGAAAGGAGTGAAGCAGAATACAGGGTTGTATCAGCCATTACCTGTACCAGAGAAGCCTTGGGAGGATATCAGCATGGACTTTGTTCTGGGTTTACCGAGGACTCAGCGGGGACATGATTCAATTTTTGTGGTGGTTAATAGATTTTCAAAGATGGCACATTTCATTCCCTGCAAGAAGACTAATGATGCTGTTCATGTAGCAGAATTGTTTTTCAGAGAAGTAGTGAGACTTCATGGTTTGCCAAAGACCATAGTTTCAGATCGGGACACTAAGTTTGTTGGATATTTCTGGCGTACATTGTGGAAGAAGTTGAAGACAGATTTGAAGTTCAGTTCATCACATCATCCACAGACTGATGGACAGACAGAGGTGGTGAATAGGAGTTTGGGAAATTTGCTGAGATGTTTGGTTGGAGATAAGCCAACAGGATGGGATTTGATTTTACCACAGGCAGAATTTGCATACAATAATTCTGTCAACAGGAGCACTGGTAAATCGCCATTTCAGATTGTATATGGAAGTAGTCCAAGAAATGCATCTGAATTGAGGAAGATAGATAAAGGAGAAATAAGTAGTGCTGAAGCTGAGGATTTTACAGAACACTTGAAGAACATCCATGAAGAGGTGAGGAAGCATATTACCAAGATGAATGCACAGTATAAGGCTAAGGCAGATGAGAATAGGAGGTATAAGGAATTTCAAGTTGGTGATGAAGTCATGGTTCATTTGCGGAAGGAGCGGTTTCCAGTTGGTACATATAACAAGCTGAAAATGAAGAAGTTTGGACCATGCAGGATACTGAAGAAACATGATTCAGGAAACGCATATGAGGTAGAATTGCCTACTGAGCTAAATATTTCACCAGTGTTTCACATTTCAGATCTGACAGAGTATCATGAAGGAGGTGTTGAAGATGAGATCACAGCAGCACAGTGGAGTATTCCAGCAACTAGTTCAGACACTAAGGAGATCGAAGACATACTGGACAGTCATGTTGGTAGAAGCACAAGGAATAGGACATATGAAGAGTATTTGGTCAAATGGAAAGGATGACCTGTAGAAGATTCATCGTGGCTAACAAAGGAGGAGGTTAACCATCTTGGTTTTCCTCTGCACACCTAAGTCGTGACAGGGTCACTTCTCAAATTACCCTGGGTGTTTGATGCAGGAGCATCCTGGGTGTAAGAGCAATCTTGCATCACCCAAAAAATATTTCTGTTTTTATTTTCAATAAGGGCTATTTTGTGCAGAGCTGCTATTTATGGAAAGTTACTATTTTTGGTAATTTTTGTATGTGCTCAGAATGATCTGATTTCTTTCTTGGAGGTTGATTTTGGTCATATAAGTCTGCCAGTAAAGTTTCATTGCCAGATCAAGTGTATATTGGAAGATATTGAAGATTTTCGGTATTGGCAGCAGGGTACAAAAACTTTGAACTCAGTTTTGAAGGCTTTAGAGGCCCTAGATGAGGTCAAAAATTTGGGTGACAAGCGCTTGCGCCAGTCAAGCCTGTAGAGCGCTTCGTGGCATTTCCGAAATGGGGTTATAATAGCCGAGCGGGTCAACTGGTGATGACTTATGGACTTCGGAAGTTGGGCCACCTGAAATGGCGAAAAATAATTTTCTTCAAAATTTCTGTTTGGGTTTCAAAGGTTATCTTGAGCCGACTATGATGTAATAAAATGTAAAATTAAATAATTCTAGGTTTGGTCGGCCTTATTGGCTAAAATTGTGGAACCTTCCCAGGCGGTGGATAATTGCCTATATAAGGAAGGCTGTATTATTGTCTTAGGCAGTTCGGAATAATTTTGGGTAGTAGATCTGGGTAATAGTTCGAGGCTTTGTCCTACAGAATATTGTAAGGGAATGCCCATGTGGCTTTGCATATTGTAATTCTGAAAGTTTGTAATTCCACATTTGTGGAGATAATAAGAAGCTAATTTTCTATTCTTGCATATTGTTGTTGTTTCTCTATATCTGTAATGTGTTTGTGGTATTGAGGGGAGCACCCTTCATCATATAACCTACTCAAGAGAGGTGATTAATCATTCCAACAAAATCCTGGCCCCATTGGTAAAATGGACATACCTTATATACTAGTTGCAAAGTCATAGTGGGATGTCTCTCACGGGTAGCACTCGTTTGACATGTGTGACATGATCACACCTGCTCATTAGTATCCTTAAAAAAAGTTGGCCAATATTATCTGAATCTAAGTATTTGGTGTGTAGTGGCCTCAGAGCACCCATGACCTGTGCCATATTTATCATGAAAATTAGAAAGGATTATTTTTGCCTATATCGTGTCTAGACATCTTAGGTGCTAGCTATCATAATTGCATTTGTAGAGCTTCATGTTCTTCAACAGATAGGAGGTACTCTAAATTTTCAAGGCCCTTCTTCGGTAAAAATTTAGCCCTTTGGGACATTAGTTTTGGAGGAGGTAATAAACTATATCCTAATACCAAACATCAATTCTAATTCCTTGAGTAGTGTATACTTGGCATACCAGACCTACTTCTATCTTAGCTACCATTTTTGTTAGACCTGGTGGCTCTTGGTTTAGCAAGATTTTAATTACCTTGGAAATGTAGAGATGAACCTATGGGTTAGCTTACTTCCTAAAATCAAGGCATTCAAATAAGAACAAGGATAAATTAACAAAGCACAAGGGCTTTATACACTTTGAACTCTACAGAAATTAGGCGAGTGTACTTAGGATTAGGATCATGTAATTTCACTTTTCCACTAATCCTCACAAAGAAGATAGGTGCCCATAATACTTCTTATGATTTGTGACATAAAGGGATAGAATGTGAAGCTAGAGACACTACCAAATTAATCACAAATAAAGTAGGGGCTTTTGCTATTAAGTCCACAACTATTGTCTTAAGATTTGGAATTTTTTGTTTTAGGGGTAGAATTGATAGACAAGAAAGAACATCTATTTGAAAAAATGTATGTGATCACTACCTTATCTATTGGGCATATTCAGAAAAATTTCTCACTATATTTTTGATGTATATCATTCACCTTGCAAATGGAAATCAGATTATACTAAGAACCTCATTACATACAACAATCCTCCTTAATACCCTGCAATTCTTCAAAGTTACACCAAGCATTTAATTAACTTCCTGAGTTAAGAATAAAGCATATCAAGACATACTGAACTAAATATTTAGCTATGGACTTGAGCTTGTCAATTCTCAAGACAATAGGAAACTACAAACCATTAAATTAGGAGGCAAGATTCAAAGCAACTCTTGTAATCTTTGTACTAATTACCATGAAACTAATACAAAGGTGATGTACTGAACATAGAATACTCCACACATAAATAAGAAAATTGTATGATTCATTAGGATCTCTACAAAAAAGAGAGGTTACAGACCTTTTCTACCAATTCTTGACTGAAAACCAATAGAACTCATCTATTATCTAGTTTTTCAAGCATGTCAATCCACAAATGGAGAAAGGAGCAGCTAGGAATAGACCACTTCTTTAGTCGGGGAAAAGACAACCAACAAATGACCTTGGGAATCCTTTTATAAGAAAAAGGACTAAAACAAGCTTAGGGTCATTTAGGAAAAAATTAGGGCAACACAGTCAACCACCACAACATGACATAAGGAAAAGAGTTACTACAGAAGTGACAAGGAAGAAAAACCTAAACAATAAGAAAATATAGAAAAAATATGATATTCTACATAATTAAAACCCTAAAAGTTGGGCTGCAATATTAGGGTACAATCCTTTGAATCCCTATGGAAAACATATCTTTAAAAATATCTCATCTACCAGTGCATACCAGGGATTTGAATTCTTTTCCATTTGTCCCAAATCATAACTTCTTCATCAAGAAGGAAAAAACCTTTACAAAATATCAGACTCATGGAGGCAACAAAATAATATCTGATCAGATTTAGCCCAACCACCTCAAAATCCATTCAATTCTCAATGAAAACTCCATTATTTATGACCTGAGAACAATCAGTTCTAATTTGATTTGGCAATTCTAGCTCACCGACTTCCTTATTTCTAAAAACCTCACTTACAAAATTAAAAAAATTTAAAAATAACGGCCAATCAATAGATAATGAACTATTTTAAAATATATCCATCGATATTGCCCTTTCCCATCACAACATGTAGCTCAAGATAATCAAACAAAACCTTTGTTTGACTTAAAATGTTATTTTCCATATCACTTTCCTCAATGACCAATCAGAAATGAACACATCATTAATACCTTGCACCGAGGACCCACCTTAAATAAAATCTTTATCAAGATGGACATGTGGTAGAAAGGCATGATCCTGCGATCATTATATTTTGTTCATCTTTCCCTTAAGGAATTACACCTGCCACACAATCATATAAATTTTTCAAAACTTTAACTTGCCTTCAGCTCGGGGACCATCACATGACCGAAGAAACGTGTCACCAAGGCACAATGCCTTGATCAGTAAACCATTGAGAACCTTCCCTTTGAGGCATGATACCTTGATCAGTAAACCATTGAGGACTTAGGCTTAGGAAATATTAATAGGCCTGCTAGTTAAAGCAACCTTTTAGGAATTTTTCCTCACCCAATGGTAATTCAAAACATGTGTCGAAAAGGAACTTAAGTGGTACCATAAAGGTTATGAAGAAATAGACCTCAGTAGGTTTGAAAGACTTTGACAAGATTTATTTTGAAACCCTAGAAACATGGATAAACCCTATTTCCTCATACCCTTGACAATTTTTATTTGATTTTTTTTGTGTTGGTAGGAAAATTGACTAACAGTGGCTCTATCTAGGGATGTATTCCTCTTGAAGATAGAAATAATATAGAATATTTGGTAGAGAAGACCACAACATTGACCAAAAATTCCAATGAAACTACCAAAAACTAGTAGACTAACCTGGAGCAAGGGGAAGGGAAACAAACAACAAAAAAGGAAATATTTATAGACCTAGCTAATGGTCATGGAAAATATAGTACTTCAAGATAAATACCTTTTGAGAAATTTCACATGAATAGGCAATCCCAAAATGTTACTAGAAAGCTCTCTGATAGAATATGAGTTCTCTCCCCACCTATCATGAATTTTGTAGGGGCCCAACTAGATTGAATCAAATTTTCCATGTTTTCCTTTATCCTCCAACCTAGTATTCCAAAAAAGAACCAAATCATCTTTCTCAATTTTTCTTACTATGGTTCTCTTTTCATACAATTCCTTAACTTGTATCTACAACTTAAAATTCTCTAATGCAAATTCTCTTCTAGTTTCATTTAATTCCAGGATATCATTCATCCTCAATTGCATCTCATTTGTCAAATCTTCATCATATAATTGAATAAATTTGTACATTCTAATTAGGTTGTTTTGAGGAAATATAGCATGAATCCCATACACTAAATCAAATGGATAATGTCTAATTGATTTCTTTTTAGTCACCCTATCAGCCCAAATTGCCAAAGGTAACTTAGCTTCCCATGCTCTTTTATTTGTATCAAGAATCCTCTTGATTATCTTCAATAAGTTTTTATTGCTTGATTCAGCTTGCCCATTACCGAGATGATGGTAAGGGGATGGATTTGACCTATTTATACTATAATTTTCACAAAAATTAATATAATCATCATATCTGAAGCACATTGCATTATTAGTCAATATTCTTTCTGGACATCCAAATCTGACAATAATATTGTTAGAAGTAAAATCCATCACAACCCCACTAGTGGATTTTCTAGTAGGAATAGCCTCTCCCCACTTGGTAAAATAGTTAGTGGCCACTAAAATATAGGAAAGACCACCACTAGACTTGTTTCCAATTTCTCCAATAAAATCAATACCCAATTGCTGAAAAGGAGCTTGAACTTCAATAGGTTTCAAAGGTAAATTACCTAAACATTTCAGCTTACCAGAGAATCTCTAACAAGCATCACATTTATTTACAAGTTCAATAGTATCCTTAAAAAATGAAGGCCACCAAAAACCTACTCTTGCAATCTTATGTGATGTTGTTTTAGCCATATAATGGCCTCCAAAATTTCTACTATGCATATTCTTTAGAATCCTATCATCTTGATCCTTATCAACACACTTCAATAGAATACCATTAGTTGTTCTTCACCATAGTTTACCCAAAATTATCACATACTTGATCGTATGAAGCTTCAAAGTTCTTTTAGCATTCTCATTCAAAACAAGAGGGCATTAAATTTTCTATAAATAATAAATGAGTTGACATACCAATTACAAGTATCCATATCACATATACTTGACCTTTGTCCTTCCTCAAATTGATTTATTTGATTTGCATCTAAATTGGCTTGGGTGATTAATTTTGAAATCCCTTGACCCTTAACCAACTTGGTAATCTAAATATCAATATTGAACTCTTGGATCATGCTAATCCATCTACACCTCCTTCCTAAAACCTCTTGCTTGGTTAAAATATCTTTTATAGAAGCACTAGGAACATAAGAAATAATTGTTTCACCCATTAACTAACAAATAAAAGTTTTGATTGCTTTCACCAGGGCATGAGCTTGTTTTTCATTTATATTATATTTTAATTCAAAATTCTAAAGAGACTTGTTGAAGAAAGTAATTGGTTGCTCAAATCCTTCTGAATTTTTTTTGTAATAGGACTGCAACTAGTGTATGATAGGATGAAAAATAAAAGATATACATAGGCTTATTATATTATGAAGCCTTAAGAATCCTTAATTTCTTTCTTTATTCTTAGGAAAGCCAATGATGACTCCCTAATCCAACTTACTTCATGTCATGCTCAAAAAATAGGGCAAAACACACAAAAAATAATAATTTTAAAGCACAAAACACCAACTAGGTTACACATGAGATACACTCAAACTCAAAAAATGAAATACTTTGACCAACACATAACAACTCACAAGGAGAATCATGGCATCTGTTGGCTTTCCAACATCCCTTTCTCATCAAGTGCATTAGTCAGATGAAACCCTAACCAGGGTTAAACATAAAATGATAAGGGGGAATTAACCCAAGTCTCCAAATCAAATTAAGAAAATATAATAAGGTCAACAAATAGGTCATCAAAACCTAGGGGTTCAATTGAAGATGAATCAAATCAACAATTTCAATTGTAACCCTAGTCCAACCCCTAATGGATAATAGGTATCCATTTAGATTCAAATGCGAAATTCAATTTAATGGGTCAAAAGGTTATAATAAAAACATGCAATTAGCCCTAACACAATACTAGGGTTAACAAACCATAAAAATTAAATATAATAATAATCAATAAATTGAAATAAAATTAATATATCCCTTGATTCAAATATAATTTATTCAATGTTCAATATACATTGATATTTTTGTATTTTATTTTTTAAAAGGTGGCAATGCCACTTAATATATTATAATATACTTTTTTACATAAACTGGCTCTAACATAAGGAGTTGATGCATGAGCATCCTAAGATTCTTGGTAATCCTGTACCCACCAAAAATATATTTTTCTTTGAAGGTAGATTGTTAATTTTAATCTTGGTTTGGTAGAGTTCTTGCTCAGTTTGAGAGACTGGTTGCTCGGTTTATATGGTTATTGGGGTGCTCAGTCTCTGAAGAACCCTTGGTGACTGAAGGTGTCGGTTCACTGGCACTTGGCAATATCTGTGTTCCTTGGTCATGCTTGGCATGGTTGATCGACTGGTGCTCAGTTATTTCTTCTGTTGCTTGGTGTTCTTTCTTACCAACTGGATTATTTTGTTAGATCAGCATGGCCGATTGGTGCATTTAATTTGGGTTGTGCTCCTTGAGTTATGGATTGACCATTAGACGTATGGGGACCTAGATTTGGTGTGTTGCATTCTTTTATGCAGATTTGATGACCGTTGGGGCTATCTTTGAGAGTTTATTTATTTTTTAAGGCTATGTGAGAGCCAATTGATGTTTTATAATTTAATATTTGTCTATAAGGGTTAATTGTTTCATCAGCCGACTTGTGGCTGGGAATCAGTATTTATAGGATGCTTGGGTAGTTTTTTAGGCATTAGATTATTGGAAGGAAGGTTAGTAGCCTATAAGATTAGGAACAAGAAGATTGCTTGGAAGTTTGAGTACAAGTTTAGATTTTTCTTTGGTGTCTACCAGTGTGTTGTGTGTTATAGACCTAGGCTAGCTGAATGCTGATATCGTGGAAAAGATTTGGATCCTACAAGATCTTATAGACTGCTACTTGCATTATAATTGGTTGTAACCGGGAAGGCCTTTCAGCCCGAAACATTGCATGTAATAAGTAATTTTATAAATAAAGACTTCTATTTGATTTCAGATCTGTTGTTGTTATTGTGTATTTCCGCTGCATATTGGTTTGGTTGCAAGGTCGATCAGTCCTTAATTGGATCCACTAGCCTTGACTGCATTAAGTGATATCAGAGTGAAGTTTTTTCCTGTTTGAGAAAAGTTGGTTCCTATTTGAGAAAATTCTATTCCTATTGGAACCGAGTGGATCTTATGTGTCTAGATCTTGATTTGAAGATGCCTTCGAGGAGAAACCATTAGATCTCTCTAGAAGAGGAAGCTAGTGTTGAATTCTGGCTTGATGATTTTAGGGCTTTGCAAAAATAAGTGCAAGACCTACAAGAAGAATTGAGAAAGAAGAAGCCTAATTTGAAAGAGGATATGATGATGAATCTGAGGAAGATCAATTTGAAGAAGTTGTAGAAGAAGCTAGAGATTCTGAGGAGAATCAAATTCTGAAAGCTATGTATAAGATTGGGAAAAGACCTAAGATTGAAGTTTTTGCATTTGCTAGAAGCCTTAGGCCAGAAGAATTGATTGATTGGATCAATGAGATTGATGAGTACTTTGACTATGAAGAAATAGAAGATCCTGATAGGGTTAGATTTGTAAAGACTAAGTTGAAAGGTCATGCAAATATCTGGTGGAGATAAGTTCAGTTGGAAAGAGGTAGAAGAGGAAAAGAAAAGATCACTAAGTGGAACCAAATGGTTGACAAGTTGAAGAAGCTACAAGCTTTGAAGTAGACTAACAAATCGAAACAGGATTATACCGAGGAGTTTTATAGAATCCTGATTAGGACCACTCATTCTAAATCTGATAAAGAGAAGGTTTCTAGGTATGTCTATGCTTTGAGACCTAGTATTCAAGAAGAGTTGCTACCTATGCGGATGATAATAATTGGTGATGCTTATCAGATGGCATTAAATATTGAAGAGAAGTTGAATAAGAAGTATGAAGGAAGATAGAATAATAAGCACAAAGGTGGTAAAATTGGGAGATAATTGCTAAGAGTAATGTGATAGAGAATCCTAAGACTGATGTGGGATCTAACAGTGGTCAAGTTACTAAGAATGCTAGATAGAGAGGAAGGTGGAAGAATGAGCTCACCAGCACTTATTATAACTATGGTGAAGCTAGTCATAGAAGTTGGTAGTGTCCTAAGAAAAGAGTTGCATTAACTGCTGAAGAAGACACTGAGAATTCTCCAGAGAAAGGTGAATGTCTTGTCACTAGGAGGTCAGTTGCATGTGTTCATGAACTAGTACAAAGAAGAAATTTGTTCAAAACTAGATGTAAGTGCAAGGATAAGGTATGTAATGTCATAGTTGATGGTGGCAGTTCTAAGAACTTTGTTTCAGATGAAATGGTTAGTAAGTTGAATTTGGAAAGAAGGAAGCATCCTAATCCTTATCAGATTAGTTGGATACAAGATTTTTCTAAGGTTAGAGTTCAAGAGTAGTGCTTGGTTAAGTTTCAGATTGGATCTTACCTTAATGAGATATTATGTGATGTATTTCCTATGGATGCTTGTCATCTATTGCTCGGTAGACCCTGGCAATTTGATAGGAATGTTTTGTTTGATGATCCTGCTAATACCTATGTGGTTAGGCATGAAGGAGCTCAACATAAGCTGATACCTTTACATGAGACATGGGTTAGGGGATGTGAGTTATCAATTGTTGTCCTTATGAACCTATTCCTACTAAATCTACTTTGGAGGAGAAGCGGAATGATATCTCTAAAGCGTTTGTTGAGATTAAGAAGTAGATGGTTTTGGTAATAGAGATGGTTCATTAGATGGTGAAATTTGTGACACAGAGAGATGTAGATGATATTGAGTTGGTTAAGGAGTCTGGAAGGGATGAACCTTACTGAGGCACTGAAGTGATCGGTATTGGTTAGAGTTGATTGCTATCAATTGCCGACCAAAGAGGTAAACAAAGTGGAAGATAGAAGGAATTTCTCCATGAGATAGTGAATGAAGTGAATACTACTTGGGATGAAGGACAAAAAGAGATATGGGTGAAGAACAGATTCGGCATACCTATTCTAATTCCCTTGAGGCGTTCCTGATTTCCTTATGACAAAATATTTCTTACCTGGGGTGTCTGATGCAGGAGCATCCTAAGATTCTTGGCAATCTTTTATCAACCAAAAATATGTTTATCTTTGAAGGTAGATTGTTAGTTTTGATCTTGGTTTGGTAGAGTTCTTGCTCGGTTTGGGAGACTGGTTGCTCAATTTATATAGTTACCGGGTTGATCAGTCTCTAAAGAATGCTTGGTAACTGAAGGCATCAGTTCACTGGCGTTCGATGATATCTATGTTCCTCAGTCATGCTTGGCATGGTCAGTCGATTAGTGCTCGATTATTTCTTCTCTTGCTCAGTTTTCTTGCTTATCGACTAGATTGTTTTGTTAGATCGGCTTGGCTGACTAGTGCATTTAATTTGGGTCATGCTCCTCAAGTTATGGATTGACCGTTGGATGTATGGAGACCTAGATCTAGTGTGTTGCATTCTTCTATGTAGATTTGATGACCGTTGGGGCCATCTTTGAGATTTTATTTATTTTGTAAGGCTATGTGAGAGCTGACTGATGTTTTTGCATTTAATTTTTTTTGTAAGGGTTAATTATTTTATCAACCAACTTGTGGCTAGGAATCCATATTTATAGGATGCTTGGGTAGTTGTTTAGGCATTAGATTCTTGGAAGGAAGGTTAGTAGCCTACAAGCTTAGGAACACAAAGATTTCTTGTAAGTCTGAGTACAAGTTTAGATCTTTTCTGGGTGCCTACCAGTGTGTTGTGTGTTATAGACCTGGGCTAGCTCAATGTTGATGTCATGGAAAAGATTTGGAACCTACGAGATCTTGTAGACTATTACTTGCATTGTAATTGGTCATAACTGGGAAGGCCTTATAGCCCGACACATTGCATGTAATCGATGATTTGATGAATAAAGACTTATGTTTGATTTTAGATTTGTTGTTACTATGTATTTTTGCTGCATACTAGTTTGGCTGCAAGGTCAGTCAGTCCTTAATTGGATCCACCATCCTTGAATGCATTATGAGCTCCCTAAGAAAAGAGCCAGAAGAAAAACTTCGTTCATTACCCCATCAAGAAAACCAAAAAAAGGGGGATAATGGCTAGGTGAGATAAAAATCCTCATAACCAAAATCCTTAAATACATCATTCCCAAGTGTTAGGAATTATAAATATTTTTCCTACAACAAATACAAAAGATAGGTCCCATGAGAAAGTATAATTTCCCAAGAACATAGGAAAGGCTAAACTAATTACAATGATTATCCCAATCAGCACATATAAATTCTGAGAACATAGGAAAATAGACACATTTAACCCCTTGATGATAGTAGTAGAATAATAGAGGAGAAGTTCATCAATGTATTAACATCAGGTGTAAGAAAAATTTTGATGAGCTCACCGCTTGAGAAAGGGGAGCCTTCAAAGCTGTACATATGCTTCCCAGATCAAGCTGAGCGTCATGATATGAAGCAACTACAGGCACAGCACTAGTGGAACACTTGCACACATATCAAAAATAGAAAACAAAAATAGAGAAAAGCTCCCAAAATAATGATCATATCATTAGCCTTCCATAAAAGAAAGGGTAGTGTTAGTGGAGCCCAACTGAAGGTTGAGATCAGGTAGGGATTGAGAAGGGGCTGAAAGTGATGGATGTAGGGGAGGTTGAAAGGTGGGAGGCATGACTGAATCTTTCTCCAACAAGTCTAGTAAAGCAAAGACAACTTGGTGAACATTATTCACACACTCTTTTGACAAGAAGTACCCATACTATTGCAGAGCTAATTTAAATGGCTGAAAAGATTGTCATTCCAGCCCTTTTTTAATACTTTCCAAAACCATTTATACACCATGATTGTGGAGAACTGAATGTTGATGAAAGAGACCACCAATTAGTGCGGCTCTGCCCCACAAATCATACTTTTGCAAGGCTATAGATATTTTCATACCCTGTAGAAGCTCTGGCCTAACATATCTGTTGCAGATCAACTCAAGGTGAATAGGGGATTGAAGCAAGTCAAATACATTTGAAAGGAAAATAAAAAAAATCTGAGAAGGATAAATGATGCATTTTCCTAAAGGAAACAGAACATTACTCCCAATGATATGCTTAATACCACATTGATATTATTCCAACTAAGGGATTTAAAACATTTAAATGATAGTGTAATTACTAAATCAAATATTATTATTATTTGGGTGAAATATCTTACCTAGGTCCCTCCTAGGATTTATAAAATTATTCATCCCCCTAACAATTCTAATATTTAAATAAAAAGAAAAGGATCATAAAAATAATTAAAAAAATCAATTGATTTTGTTAAATAAAACATTAATAATGTTTAAGTAATATTAATATATAATAATTAAAAAATCTCAAGTCTCGAATTTCAAAATAATAATAAAATAATATAAAGGCCTTCTAAACAAATATTCCAACATTAAAAGTTCATATAATTCAAATAAATATTTAATGGCCCAAAATTTTAAAATTTCAATAAAGGAATCTTGGGATTTCAAAAGGGAAAAAAAAAAAATAATTTTAAAATCAAAATTCAAAAGACAAAGGAAAAACTCAATAACATTAAATACTAATGCCAATATTTAATTTTCACTTATCAGAATTAAATGAAATTTTAAAAATTAAATTTAAAATTATTTTTGGCTCCATAGGCCACCCCTAACCCTAATTTCAAAATTAGGGTTTGGCCGAAAAATAAAACATGGCCAAAACCCTAATTTCTCTATTTTGGGTTTGTAGGTTAGGCCATGAGCAAAGATGGAGATAAAATACAAGGGTAGTACACACACAAGTGTGTATATACTCCCATATATATACTTGTATATATACTCATGCCAAGAAATTGCAACAATAGATGATCTATATTAGAAATTTAATCAAAAGCACACATGGCATCTTCATCATTTTCAATAAGGTAAAAGGATGTATTCATATAACTCTCTAAATTTACAATTAGATTATAGCATATTTTTTTTGTTTTTAGATTTATACATCTCTATTAGGGCACAAAACTTGTTCTATGTGGGTTCCTAATAGGATAAATCTTTGTTCTAAACAAAAAGAATATACCCAGTTTTATATTTTACTATTCTTTATATCATTATATAGATTTGGGAATCTATGTTTTTAAATATGTATCCCATCATTTTAATTTTCTATATGTTATTCACTAGCATTTTATGCTAGTGAATAAATTTATTTTTTTATATTTTAATCTTTTATATTATTGGCTTACCATTCTAGTCTTTTTTTGTTGCAACAACTGAATGCAGACGAAAATTTACAATGCTAGTTTCTAATGTTTTTTATTTATTGATCATATAACCCCTAATTAAACTTTAAATAAAATAATGGTAGGGGGCCTACTGGCTACCGTGTGCATTATGATAGCCCTGACATGATACATGAGGGGTTTGTGTGTACTATCACCATAGTACCATAGTGAGTACTATGGAGGCAGTACCACCACTGTAGTACCACGCAGGTACTATGGCGGTGGCTACCTTTCGCAACCCCATTGGGTATTGCAGGTCGCGAGGATGCCATGCAGTCCCCATCCTTAGGTGGTGGCTGTAGTGGCAGTTCCCACCACCACAGTGCCTTGGTAGTTTCGAGGGTTTCCCTTTTTCTATAAATTTCATTTTTAATATACTTTTTTATATATGAGTTTCGACAGTATTAAAAGGTTTAAAGATAGTTTGGTTAAAATATTTTAATGATATTTAATATATTTATTATAATATATATATATATAGTTTCATATAAATTTTATTTATCAACAAATTCTGATTATTGTATAGTTACCCATGTAAATATTTTTAATATAATATATAATTATATTAATGTATATATAATTATATTAATATATATATATATATATATATATATATATATATATATATATATATATATATATATATATATATATATATATATATATATATATATATATATATATATATAGACACACACACACACACACACACACACACACACAGATATGTGTGTGTGTGTGTGTGTGTGTCTATATATATATATATATATCTATGTGTGTGTGTATATGTGTATAAATATATACAAGAACTTAAAGAGAAGAAGTTTAGCTACATATGATGAAACACATTGCTTATACATTTAGAAAGAAATTTTCTTTTAAAACCTAGGAAATATAGATATTTTGTTTTTTTTCTACAAATACAAAATATACACAACATCCTAACACTATATACATCTATGTGTATATACCAAGTATATATATATATAGATGTATATATATGGCATATTTTTTAAGCTATTATTTTTAAATGAAAGGGAATCTATTTTTCTAAGAATAATAACCAATATGATAAACTTTTTCTCTTTTTCGAAATTGAAATGAACTATAAGGGAAACTTACATACATAGAATAATGAAATTTTTCCTTCATTTATTATATATAAAACATTAAAACAACAACATCACTTTTCTTTTTCAAGCACATAGATTGTATTTACATATCCTTTTCTTACTTCAAATCACAAGGAGATAATAGTAAAGCATTTTTACAATAAAACACAATGCTATTACAAGCATATCTCATTTACATGGCCTTTGTTCAACTTTTACATAGGGTTTTAAAGCCATACGTAAACTCAAATAACACATAGGACAAAGTAAAACCCTCAAAACTTTCCATTTAGCACCAACAAGCTTTTCCCTTGAAAAATCTACAAAACAAAAGCCAAAAGACCTGGAGTCTCACCTCCTAACCTAGGCCATTACATGGCCACCCCCGAGCTAGCAAAAACAAATATGGATGAAGGATTACAATTAAACATCATTGAACATACACATAAAAACCAGAAAGAATACATATACATAAAATTTCCTTCCCATGGATATACGCTCAATGGGTCACCTTGGAACCATAAAAGGGGTAAAGGAGGAATCTACCCAAATAGGAGAAGCCATTCAACAATAAAATGCAATTCTTCAACAAGGCCAAGAATCTATATACATTGTCTTTACAAGGCCATAACAACAACCATCAACCCTTCCATTTTTCTTCACAAAAACAACACCCTTATGACCCCCAAAATAGAATACACAAGAATGGAAACATGGATCCCATACATTCATGCCTCATCCCCTTCCTCCTCGAGGAAGGACTCTACACTAGATGGGCATTTGAAACTCAAGCCCTTCACCCATCAAGGCTCTCTTCCCTCCCAAGGGTGAGTTTGGCCTTGCACACCCCCAAAAAAAGACAAACAATAAAAGAAACACCAACAAATAAACATAACAAGGAAGCCATCAAAACCAACTTGAAGCTTCAGAAAACTTCACAAACACATAACAATAAAAATCTACATATTACTGTAGACTATGATTTTGAACCTGTTATCTATTTTGAAAGGTTGAAACATTCAAACATTAGACTAATCTATCATTTATCAGTTCAAAGCATAAACAAATATAAAACCAAGCCACCTCAAGATTGCTACTAAAAACAAGTGCTATAGAGCAAACGTTTGATTTGCTTCAATTAGAGGGATGTGGGTGTGCTCTCAAATGCATGGAGAGGGATTTATGGTGATGCATAAATGATGAGAAAAGCTTGAAATATGAACTAAGATTAATCCATTAAGCTATTCTAAGATGTGTTAGAAAACATGAAAAACATGAAGAAATCTAACAATTAAGATGTATGCTAAGATGATCTAGCTAAAAATGCTCATGATAACAATGCATAAATGATAAAAACTAAGCTAATAATTTACTCTTGGAAGGAGGAGTATTTATAGGATTTGGGAAGGGCTTGGGTTAGGAGGATGAGTCAGAGTTTGGGGTAAGGTTAGGGGTTGAGTCAAGGGGATAAGGATGAAGACTTTCTAGAAGAGTCTAGGCTTTGGATGAGGATAAAGACTTTCTAGAAAGGTCTAGGCTTTCTAGGGATAAATATGGAATTTAAGAAATAAATAAAATTTTCTTTATCCCAAAGGCTTTAATGAGTTTGAGGCTCATTAGGGGTAGAGTTACCTCCTTGTGACAAGTGTCACAAGGGCATTGGGTTGAAAGATGGGAGGAATGTGCACAATTTGGGAAATGTGCCTAAGGTCAAAGGGTGTAAGAAAGGGGTGAGGGGCTTCTTAAATGCATCATAAATGCATGTAAGAGGGATAAGGAGGCTTTAACTGCATTAATGCATGTAAGAGAAGCCTCTAGAAGTTTGTTGACTTTGGGTCAAGCTTAGGAGTTGGCTAACCTTGTTTAGGGAATGTGACAAGGTTAGGGGGGGGATTAGGATTAGGATTAGAATTGACTTCTTCTAGAAGAGTCTAGGCTTTGGATGAGGATGAAGACTTTCTAGAAGAGTCTAGGACTTTTTAGGATAAATATGGATTTTAGGAAATAAATAAAGATTTATTTACTTCCATGGTTTAGTTTTGAGAATATTTATTAAAAATGAATTTAATAAATATGAGGATTAAATATTTAATCTTAATTAAATATTTAATCTTAATTAAATATTTTGAGTTGGGATTAGGGTTAGGAAATGATGAGATTAGCCTTTAATCGAAATTAAAGAAGGATTAGAAGATTTTGGAAGAGGTTAGTGGCTTTAAGAAAATTGGCCAACTTTTGGTCAAAAAATAAATTAATTATTTTTTTGGGGATTTTTGGTCAATTTATTAATTAAATAATTAATAAATAGGGGAAAAATGTTTAAATAAGATTTAAACATTTTTGGGAGGGATTCCTTAATTAAATATTTTTAATTAATATAAAAGGATTTAATGGCATAAAAATAAATAAATTAATTAAATAAATAATTAATTAATAAATGATGATGTCATCAGGGGTTTTTTCAGAAAATAAAAAATATTTTATTTTCTAAAGGATTTTTAGGTGTCTACATTTTGCCCCTCTTTGATGCAATGCCGCAAGTGGCATGGCATCAAAGACAAGAAAATAAAATGCCCAAGGCTAGAATTTAGAGGAATGATGGGTTGTGCCCCCTCGAGAAAATAATGCAAGGAGTAAACGTTGTGGAATTTTCTCGAAATGAAATAGAGAAGGAAGGACCTAGGAAGAAGGGGAGATAAATAACCAAGCTTCCAAGAGAAAAGATGAGTGAATACAAGATGAGATGGAATGCAAAATGCAGGATGCAGCTACATGAGAGATGCAAGTGGCAAGATTAATCTATATGATGCAGGATGGGGGATTTAGGGAGCTCAATGCTTTGGATCTTTTTGAGAGCACAACCTAGTTTGATATAGAAACAATAGAGGCTTGCCAAAGTTACGAAAGAACACAAGGCCTTGTCACCAGCGTTGCATAGGACTGACGTTAAAAAGACATGCAGGGTTGCCCCAGCATCACACATGAAACCCGAAGGAGGCATGGTGGAAATGATGCTGAAGAAACCACAAACACATGACTAACTCACAAGCAGAAGCAAAAGATTAAAAGACCTTGCCCCAGCATTCGCAGTGCACCATGATATAAAGGATCATAGCGCCCTTGAGTAGAGAACAACGAGAAGCCGTAAAAGATTGACAAGACCCAAAGGACAAAATACAAGGTCAAAATGATAACTCCAAAAGACAACCTTTTCCAAGGAGAGAGATTTGATTCAATTGATGGTGGGAAGATTTGGTCTGAACGTGTGGAAGGATACATCAACACGGACCTGGTGTGCTTGGTGGAAGATTAGGTCAGACATGAAGGATACAACTGAGGGGACCCATGATTAGGCTTAGGTCAGACAAAATAGAAGCATACATCTGTGCGGACCCGATGCTAATGGGGAGAATGTTGTGTTGCTGATTGGCAAATGATGCAGTTCAAAGATAGTCATAATGATCAAGGATAGTCGACAATTGATATTGCTGAAGTACAAGGCTAGGTAGGACAAGATTTTTGATCAAATGTTGCTGATCTGGGACTGACAAGGGATGACTGACATAAAGGATGGGACCTAAAGACACATATGTACAAATGAGTTGAGATGGAGACACAACTGACGCTATGGTACAAGACTCAAGATTAGGATGTACAAAGAACCTGGGGATGAAGCTGAAGCTCCAAAGATATGCAAGATGATGCCCCAGTTGGGCTAGAAAGCCGAGATGGACTAATAGAAGATGTGTCCTGAAATGACACAGATTTGGGAAGGACATATCCCAGTGATGATGATTGGATTGAGATCAAGGCTTGCTACAAGACTAAGAATGTGATTTGATTAGTTGGCTTGATCTTGGATGTTGGATAGCTAGAGGATGTGGATAGGATTGGAAGATGTGGGAAGATTGCTAGGAAAAGTTGGAAAGGTGGAAGAAATTCTTAGGATGGTAATGATGGAACTGCTAGGAGATTTGGATGGAGGAAGATTTGGATTTGGATGGAAGAATGCTTGAGGATTGGATAGAGGAAGATTTAGGGAGATTGGATGGCAGATTTGCTTGAGGATTTGGGAGATGGAAGATTTTGGATGAAAGATAGTCTCCAAGGAATATGTTACCAAGGAACAAGATGCCCCCTGCTTAGGATAGTTCATGTATTTCAGAGGCATTAGGATGGGGTACAATTGGACAAAAGATATGCTAACAAGAGGATGAGGAAGGTAGATGGAGGCTAGGATGAATGGATTGGATAGAGGATATGTAGCTGAAAAGTGTGATGGATGCCAAGAAGGTGCCCAAAAGCATGTATACCTGGTAGTCTTTGTTTTGTCATCAAGATCCAAAGGAGAGAGACAAATGGGATGGAGGAGATGTTGGATGATAGAAGGGAATGGCCCCCAACTGTAGAAAGGAATTAGGGGGGACCTATGCATGATGCCTGTTTGCCAGGTTTTCACCATGGTACTTGTCCAAGGTGCTTGAATTACAAAGTTTTCACCATAGGATGAATGTTTTTCTCTAATTTTTCCAATTTTTATGGATTTTTCTAATTTTCGCTGACTAGATACTGACCTTCTGATATTTCTGATGTGTTGCTATCTTTCTTCACTAATCTTCTAATTTGTTGCTGACATTTTATGATTTGTTGTTGCCTTTCTGATTTCTCTAATTTGTCACTGACTTTCTTCACTAATCTTTCTGATGTGCTTGGATGTTGGTACAACTTTATTGGGATGGAGGGATTATGCAAAGGCATGGATACGATGGGGTAGATGGGATATATGGTGGTAGAAAGTGTTTGGATGGAAAGATGGAAAGTGATCATGATAGGGGGATGTTGTCAGGATCAACATTGGCACATGTTGCGAGGAAGATGGATGAAATGGATGGGTTTTGGAAGATAGATGCAGATAGGGTAGAGGATTTGTGCTAAGTGATCTTGGATCTTTGGGATCCAAAATAGCTTGAGGAGATGGAGGAGAAGACTGAGTAGCTGGGGGATTAGCAACTTTGGATGCCATCATAGATGTTTCTTTTAGATGCATTACATCTTTTTACTTTGGGATCCACATCATTTTTGCTTTGGCATTAGTGGGCCTTTGTGACCATTGGTATGCATAGGATTTTTCTTTTTCTTTGCTGGGCCTTTGTGGCCATGTAGGGGATTTTGCTTGTGCTTTGTTGGGCCTTTGTGGCCATTGGGATGCATTGGGTTGATTGATTGGATTTTTCTTTGGTTGAGCATGTCGTTTAGACTAGACATGACAATTCTTAGATTTTTGTGGATATTTCCCTTTATTCATATTGGATATGGCATCCAAATTGCGAGGAGTATTGAAAGGAATACGAGGAGCTGTATGGGATGGAGGGAATATGGATGGAGAGATGGAAGGAGATTGGTAGATAGGATATGTGGGAATGTGCCTTTGTTGATCCTGACTAGGGATGCTTGGATTTTGGATGAACGACTGAGTAGGATAAGATGGGGGATGATGTTTTGGGATGTAAGGTCCCAAAATGGATTGGGTATGTATAGGATATGTGCTAGAAGATTTTGGGACATAGGGACCCAAAATGGATTTGGAGGATGAAGGAGGAATGTGATAGGTTGTATTGGGCTATAATGATGGAGGAGGAGGAATAACATTGTATGCTTTGGAGGAATGATGGGGAGATGTGATGGTGTTTTTGGATGGATGCTTGAATTTAGCTTTAGTTGTACCAACATTTCTGGAGGAAGTGCCTTCGTCTGATGTGTGACCAATTCCACATGATTTTGGATGTTTCTTGTCTTGAATGGGCTCCAGATTTCCTTGTTCATGAGTGCTTAGGCCTTTGCCTTGATAATTCCATTTCTTGAGCATTTTATCCAAACAAGGATATTTCTGACTTGGGGAATATGATAAACATCTAGTTTCTAGTTCCTGGATGGAAGATATGGAACTTATTGCTTCTGCTTCAAGTGGGTTACCTCTGATAAACGTAATTGGTCCAAGATTATAGAGTGATGGTAGATGGATAGTTTGGATCAGAAGATCCTCAAGAGGAGAGGATGGGATGGTGGGATTTTAACTGGGATAGGTGGATAGTAATGGATCTTCAGATGGAGAAACCGAGATGATAGGATCTTGGATTGGAGGAATTGGGATTGGAGGAGTTTGGATTGGGGGTGATGGAAGCAATAGAACATGTGATGGGGGAAGTGAAGGGATTAGATCTTGATTTTCTTCTGTAAGTATTTCAACATGCTTTTGGACAAGATCTTGACATGGTAGGACTTGTGTGGATAGAGTGTTGGGGGATGTATGGATGGACTCTTCAAAGGGGGTGGATGGAAGGATGGGAGATTCTATAGCTGTGATGTCTGGAAGAAGGAAGAACTCTTTAGATGGTATGGATGAAAGGATGGAAGGTTCTGCAACTGTGATGGTAGGAAGAGGGGTGAACTCATGAGGCTCATTAGATATGCTTTGGATAATACTAGGAGGAGGTGATGTTGGTGGGGATTGGATGGAGACTTCAAATGGAAGGGACTCAATGATGCTAGGAGATGGAAGAAGATCAATGAGAGGGATGTTTGGAAGATAGATAATAGATGGGAGCAATGGATAGGCCTCATCAATGATGGCTTCACATGAAGGTTTGAGATGGCTTGGCTCTTCAACTTTAGGTGTGGGATTTGTTATTGTCTTCCTTGTAAAACTCCTTGGAGACTTTCGTGGTGAAGAAGGATTGGAATGTGGAGGAGATGGAGAGCTAGGATAGTCCTTATATGAAGATGGGGTGGATGAGGGGGAACCTGCTTGAGGGGATGATGGTGCAAATGAGGAGCTGGAGGATGGTGGGTTGGGGAAAAGGATTGGAAGACTTGGTTTTTGGTTTTGAGAATGATTTGAAGGATGAGTAGATGGAGGGTTCGGATAAAGGATGGGAAGACTAGGATTTTGGATTTGAGAATGATTTGGAGGATGAGTGGATGGATTTTTTAGATAATGGAAGTAGCGTGAAGTACCTCTATGGGATGATGGTGATTGGGATATGACCATAGCAAGAGATGGAGGTATGAAGGATGCATATGGAGGATGTGTAGGTTTAAGATAGGGATAAGTTGTGGATGGATAAGATAATGGATTTGCCTTGCCGAGGACATGAAAGGGGGTGCTAGTGGATAAGCATGAAGGCATGATAGGATATTTTGGAGGAATGATTGGATGCTGAAAGATGTTTGGGGCAAGCTTGCTAGGATTTTCAAAGTATTTATCGTGATCTACAAGGCTTTCATCATCATTAGGACATGATGGAGTGGGAGAAGATACATAATAACCAAACTCATCATAATAGTTTTGAGACATGCTGACTTGTGGATGAGTTGGACATGAATGAAGGATGAAGATGGTTTGGAAGACTAAGACTTAGATTGGGATGACTGACAGGATCAGACTAGGATTGGATTTGGCTCAAGATTGGAAGAAGACTGACTCCAGAGAAAGATAGACAAGGGGATGGGGGATGACCAAGATGACTCTACTAACCTAAGATAGGAGGAAAGGATGACAAGAATGGATTGAATATGACTGGAAGACCATGATTTGAGATTCTGAAAGCTTTGGATATTTTCTAAATTTTGGGAGGATTTGGAATGACATGGCTGTTCTAAGTATCATGAACCAAGTTGTAGATCAGTTTGATATTTCCTAATGGCAAAGGATAAACTCCAACAAAGATTTTTGGGAAAGCAATCTCCACAAGGGACAAAGCAACCTTGTGAGATACAAACAGGATGACTGACTTTGATAAAGCTTTGAAAGTGTATGTTCCAACTATGTTTTCACGAAGTATTTGACTATCATGCACTTCAAGTAGATCTACCTAAGGAAGGTGAGTATCAAATTCACTTGCCCATAGCTTGGTATCCCCTAGAAGGGAATACAAATGGTGAGTAATCTTGAGGCCACCCGGTAAACCCCTTGGAATCGGTCCTTGCACAAGGATTTTGATACTTTCAGATGTAGATAGGGTAGCCTTTATTTTATCAGGTTTTTAATAGTTCCGTGGAGTCTCCATACTTGGTTATGCTGATCACCCATGACTCACTTAAGAGCCTAGCCAATAATGCTGGGGGAGAGGAATATTTACCATCCCCAGTCATTGTGTTTGGCACGAATGCCTAGTGATTAGGAGATATAAGTGAGTACTTTTTGCCTTCACTTTATTTATATACCGGTCAGGGGGGATACCGGTTTGAGGTCATTCTTCGAGGAGGAAGCGCTTCTCCCTAGATAGGCCTCACTAAAAGTAGAACAAGTGAACTTGTCCAAGTTCAAATGTTCTACGTTGCTTACTTTAACAAGGATTTACAGAAAAAGTAAAGCTCCTAGATGCACATCAAGCAAGTTGTTCTTTTCCCAAAATTGATTAAGTGTGATTTGAACTTTGAAATTGAAGACACAAGTGTTTAAAGTTTGATTTGTTCTTTCTCCAAAAAGTAAGCGTTTGAGCGACTGCAAGTTCTTTTCCTTGAGCATTCAAGATTGAGATTGGCGTGTTGTTTTAGGAATTTTGAAAAGAGCTTTGTTTTGATCCTTAAGTCATTCAAGATTTGTTTTTTTGCTTTTCTTGAATTGAAAAGAAAGGAATATAAATGCTTGTTCCTTCAGTTTTATTGCATTCAAGATTGTGTTTTTTTCAAATTGACAATGACTCTTTAGGAATTAGATCCATTTCCTTATTTTCACTCAAGATTTGTTTTGACCTTTGCTTTGACTTTTTTAGCTCGAAAAGATAAGTTCCTAATTTATCTTTGATGCATGAAATTTGAAAAAGAAGGCATTCAAGATTTTTGCAAAATGAAGTTAGTTTTCAATAAAAATAAAGTTTTTACGATTGATTTTAGGAACTTTTGCATGCACTTTTAGGATTGATTTTGAATGTTTTTAGAAAATGAGATGCAAATTTGAGGTTCTCTCTTTTTTTTTTAAGTACCCAAAACTTGAAATATTCCTAATTTTTGCATGAATGCATCTAAAACCTTGATGTTGCAAGGATGCAAATGTTTTGATTGATTTTTCTTTTTGTTAGAAAAAATTTTGCAAATTTTAGTTCTTAACACATTCAAGAATGATTTGGGGGTTCATTTTAAGCACTAAAACAAGGTGTGTATGATTTTGCTTCCTTATGGATTTTTTTTTAAAAATAAAAATAAAAAATGGCCAAGATCCTGCTAGAAGAAGAAGAAGAAGTAGACGGAATAGAAGAAGAATATAGACAAGAAGAGGAAGAAGAATTTGAAGTGCTCCAACCACCTATAAGATTGAAAAATCTGAAAACACTCCAAAACCCATTAGAATGTTTGCAAAGAACCCGTGAAGTGGGTCCCACCGGGCGTGCCAGAATGTAGACTATGATTTTGAACCTGTTATCTATTTTGAAAGGCTGAAACATTCAAACATTAGACTAATCTATCATTTATCAGTTCAAAGCATAAACAAATATAAAACCAAGCCAACTCAAGATTGTTGCTAAAAACAAGTGCTATAGAGAAAATGTTTGATTTGCTTCAATTAGAGGGATGTGGGTGTGCTCTCAAATGCATGGAGAGGGATTTATGGTGATGCATAAATGATGAGAAAAGCTTGAAATATGAACTAAGATTAATCCATTAAGCTATTTTAAGATGTGTTAGAAAACATGAAAAACATGAAGAAATCTAACAATTAAGATGTATGCTAAGATGATCTAGCTAAAAATGCTCATGATAACAATGCATAAATGATAAAAACTAAGCTAATAATTTACTCTTGGAAGGAGGAGTATTTATAGGATTTGGGAAGGGCTTGGGTTAGGAGGATGAGTCAGAGTTTGGGGTAAGGTTAGGGGTTGAGTCAAGGGGATAAGGATGAAGACTTTCTAGAAGAGTCTAGGCTTTGGATGAGGATAAAAACTTTCTAGAAAGGTCTAGGCTTTCTAGGGATAAATATGGAATTTAATAAATAAATAAAGTTTTCTTTTTCCCAAAGGCTTTAATGAGTTTGAGGCTCATTAGGGGTAGGGTTACCTCTTTGTGACAAGTGTCACAAGGGCATTGGGTTGAAAGATGGGAGGAATGGGCACAATTTGGGAAATGTTCCTAAGGTCAAAGGGTGTAAGAAAGGGGTGAGGGGTTTCTTAAATGCATCATAAATGCATGTAAGAGGGATAAGGAGGCTTTAAATGCATTTAATGCATGTAAGAGAAGCCTCTAGAAGTTTGTTGACTTTGGGTCAAGCTTAGGAGTTGGCTAACCTTGTTTAGGGAATGTGACAAGGTTAGGGGGGGGATTAGGATTAGGATTAGAATTGACTTCTTCTAGAAGAGTCTAGGCTTTGGATGAGGATGAAGACTTTCTAGAAGAGTCTAGGACTTTCTAGAATAAATATGGATTTTAGGAAATAAATAAAGATTTATTTACTTCCATGGTTTAGTTTTGAGAATATTTATTAAAAATGAATTTAATAAATATGAGGATTAAATATTTAATCTTAATTAAATATTTTGAGTTGGGATTAGGGTTAGGAAATGACGAGATTAGCCTTTAATTGAAATTAAAGAAGGATTAGAAGATTTTGGAAGAGGTTAGTGGCTTTAAGAAAATTGGCCAACTTTTGGTCAAAAAATAAATTAATTATTTTTTTGGGGATTTTTGGTCAATTTATTAATTAAATAATTAATAAATAGGGGAAAAATGTTTAAATAAGATTTAAACATTTTTGGGAGGGATTCCTTAATTAAATATTTTTAATTAAGATAAAGGGATTTAATGGCATAAAAATAAATAAATTAATTAAATAAATAATTAATTAATAAATGATGATGCCATCAGGGGTTTTTTCAGAAAATAAAAAATATTTTATTTTCTAAAGGATTTTTAGGTGTCTACAATTACATACAATGAAAAACAAGGGTCTTTCATGTCAAAACCACCTACCTCAATCCAAGCTAAGGAAAAGAGGGATGAGAAGAGATCCCTTTTCCAATAAGTCATCCTTCATTGCTAAGTCCACCAAAAGCTTGTTAAGTCCACAAGAAGTCTCCAAAATTGGAGAGTGGGTAATCAACCTACCAAATTCATCTCCATCCCACTAAAAAGGAAAACCCTACCTAACCTCAAATATGATTAGGTACATTCACCTAGGGTTCTCTCTCAACAAGAGGGAAATTCAAAATTGAAAAGAGAGGAAGACTTGGCACACATCCCAAATTCGTCACTTTACAAAAAGGCATCTTTTGACGGGGCAAAAATGGTCTAAAATCATCTCATTGGTCAAAATTTCACCCCCAACCCAAGGTACACCTATGGGGTGGTCTATTTTTAGCCTTAACTAACTTTTTGGATTTCTTTTTTCATCTCAAAAGTCTACTAAGAGTTGTCTCATGAAAATTTGAAAAATATTCCCACACAAGGCTCAGCAACCAAGATACCTAATCTTGGGTTTCTACAAGATGACTCAAAAGTAGAAGACAACTGATGTAGGGGAGGGATGGGGTATTGAATATGGGATAGTCCAAGCCTACACCAACACTTACACCAATAACATGCATAGCAGAATACAACAATATAATGCTTCAAAATATAATTTCATTCAACATGCCCGACTATGAGGCCTTCTGGGTTTTGGCCTTATACAATGAATTACAAAATTGTTTCTGCAATCTCCTAGCTAGTCTAGCTCTGAAACACATCAGAAACTAATGGAAACACTAAAGTAGATCTAAACTTGAGCTCACAAGCCTCCAAGCAGTATCCTTGTCTCCAAGCATGCAAACCACTAGCTCTGCTATTACAATATTAAATAAACCATCTAATCTTCAAGGTCTCATAGCATCCAAGTGTGATTCTACTCTGCTTTATGTCAATTCTCTAATGCTTCTTCTACATCATCTGAGGATGTCAATATATAGCCAGCTAAGCCACAAGTCAATCAGTTAGGCATTAAATACATTACAGGTCCAGCCTAAGGAGAGATACCAAAACTAAAGATAGAAATAACAAAATAGGATGCAAAGATAGATTTAGGTCCACATGTGATCCAAGAAGATATCCAAATCATAATTGGATCCTACAAGATCTTGAAGATCAGATAGTTTATATGATATTGTAATAGGAGAGCTAGTAGTTTACATTCTTGGAGGCTTGCGAGCTCATGTTTAGATCTACCTTAGTGTTTCCATCAGTTGCTGATGTGTTTCAGAGCTGGAATAGCTAGGAGATTGGAGAAATACTTTTGTAATTTATTGTATAAGGCCAAAACCCGAAAGGCCTCATAGCTAGGCATGTTGAATGAAATTCTATTTTGAAGCATTATATTGTTGTATTCAGTTGTTCATGTTGTTTTTGTAAGTGTTGGTGTAGACTTGGACTATCCCATATTGGATACTCCATCCCTCCCCTGCATCAAGTGGTATTAGAGCTTGAAGATCCTGAGTGTGTGGAGAGATTGTCGAGGGTGAGGTAGTTTGCACTAGGACCTTGGATTAAAGATGCCTCTGAGGAAAGCTCAAGAGATCTCAGAGGAAGAACCTTATAGAGAATTCAATCTTGATGATTTTAGGGCTTTGTAGAAACAAGTACAAGATCTACAAGAGGAATTGACAAAGAAGACTACATCAAAGGATGATAGTGATAATGAGTCTAAGGAAGAAGATCATTTTGAAGAAGCTATAGAAGAAGAAAGGGATCTAGAAGATACTAGAATCTTGAAGGTTGTGTCTAAAATTGGGAAAAGACCTAAGATTGAAGTTTCTACATTTGCTAGGAGCCTTAGGTTACAAGAGTTGATTGATTGGATTAATGAGATAGATGAGTACTTTGATTATGAAGAAATAGAAGATCCTGATAGAGTTTGATTTGCAAAGACTAAGTTGAAGGATCATGCAAATATTTGGTGGAGAGAAGTACAATTGGAAAGAAGTAGGAGAGGAAAAGAAAAGATCACTAGATGGAACCAAATGGTTAACAAGTTGAAGAAGAAATTCAATCTGGTGGATTATGAGTTAGAGATGTTTAAGAAGATGCAAGCCTTAAAGGAGAACAAAAAATCAATGCAGGAGTATACTAAGGAATTTTATAGAATCCTGATTAGGACTAGTCATTCTGAAGCTAATAAAGAGAAGGTTGCTACGTATGTTTATGGCTTGAGACCTAGTATTCAAGAAGAGTTACTTACTCTTTAGATGACAACTATAGGAGATACTTTTCATATGGCATTAAAGATTGAGGAGAAGCTGAACAAGAGGTTTAAAGGAAGAAAAAATAATAGGAATTAAGGTGGTAAGACTGGTGAAATAATTGCTGGAGGTAATGTGATATAGAGTCCTAATAAGATTGATGAAGGATCTGGTAGTGGTCAAGTGACTAAGAACTACAATAATGGACAGAGAGGGTGAAAGAGAAATGATTTCAATGGTAATTGTTTTTAGTGTGGTGAAGAGGGTCATAGAAGTTTTCAATGTCCTAGAAAAAGAGTTGCACTAACTGCCGAAGAAGACATTGAGAATTTTGTAGAAAAAGGTGAGTTTCTTATCACTAAGAGATTGGTTACATGTGCTAAGGAACTAGTGCAAAGAAGAAATTTGTTTAGAACCAGATGTAAGTGCAAGAATAAGGTATGTATTATTATAGTTGATGGTGTGAGTTCTAAAAAGTTTGTTTCAGAAGAGATGGTTAGTAAATTGAATTTGGAAACGAAGAAACACCTTAACCCTTATTAGATTAGTTGTATACAATATTTTTCTAAGGTTAGGATTGAAGCACAATGCTTGGTGAATTTTCAGATTGGATCTTATCATGATGAAATATTATGTGATACAGATTATCATATACCATCTATATGCAGGAGTACAGTGGTTTATAGAGAAGGGATTGGGACTACTGGGTATAGGTAGTAGATTTAGGTATTGCCTATGGATGCTTTTCATTTGTCTATTGGGAGACCTTAGAAATTTGATAGACATATTATGTTTGATGGTCATGCAAATACATATGTGGTAATGCATGGTGGATCTAGGAATAAGTTGTTACCTTTGCAAGAAGTTGGGGCTAGTGGATGTGGAGTTATCAGATGTTGTCCTTGGGACATTGTCAAACATCAGGAGTAGAAAGTTGATGAACCTATTCATGTGGATGGAAGGAATCCGGGTTTATAGAATGATATAACTAAGGAATTTGTAGAGATTAAGAGGCAGATGGTCTTTTAGACAAAGATAGTGCAACAAATGATGACACTAGTGACACAGGGAGATGTAGATGGTACTGAGTTGATTAGTAAATCTAGAGAAGATGTGATTCACCAAAGTACTAGTGTAATCGACATTGGAAAAGTTGGTCAGAATTAGTTTTTGTTAGTTATAGATAGGAAAGAAGAGAAAAGTGCAAGACAAGATACTTTGCTGAGCATGATAGTGGATAAAGTGAAGACAACATGGAGTGAAGGACAAGAAGAGATATGGGTTAAGAAAAGATATGGTATACCTCTCCTCATTCCCCTAAAATGTTCGTGAGAACATTCATTTTACTTACCTGGGCTGCCTGATGCAGGAGCATCTTAGGTCTTGAGCAATCTTGCACCACCAAAAATATTTCTTATTTCCTGTACCTGTTTGGTGTTTGTTTTGTAGCCATTGGTGGTGTTGGTTTCATGCTTTGTGGAGTTAATGTGGAATTGAGAACCTATTCTTTGACCTTCTCCTAAGAGTGCATGTCCTAATTCATTTGGATCTGGAAGTTATCCTCATTTTCCTTGCGCATCAATTTTTTGCCAATTTTGCTCATGAAACGTGTGGTTTTTTTCCTTCCGCAGTTCCATGCAGGGAAATTGGAACTTTCACAGTTAGAGATATGTTCTTGGATCATGTGTCGACCTAAATCTATCTTCACATCATGTTTTGTTATTTCTATCTTTAGTTTCGGTATCTCTCCCTAGGCTGGACCTATAATGTATTTAATGCATGGCTGGCTAACTTGTGGCTTAGCCAGCTATTGTATCACAAAAATTGTGACACTTTTGTGAATCCTTGCATGCAAGGAGAATCAAGAATGAGTCCTCGCAAACCAACTCATGGATCTCTATCTGAATATGTGTAGGGATCAATATTGTGAGGCCCTCAGATCAACTAACTTACCCATGCAAGTACACATTCAGAATGAGAGATTCATAGATGAATAGAAAGAATGCTAATCTCTGTTGAATCTAATCCATGCATGTAAATGAAAACTAATCTAAATATGGTATGCAATGTAATAAACAAACTAGTTTATTGAAATGAAAATTGATCTATATGCAATGCAATAAATTAAACTAAAATTCTTTGAAATTAAACTAACATGCAATGAAATTAAACTAAATGTAAATGTGCAAGTTAAATGATCTCAAAAGCTCAAGAAAATTTGTAGCATAAGTATGATGTAAAAATTCATGATCTTCAACTAAGAACAAGAGGGCTCATTTTATAGTAAAATGTGGATTTGAATGCAAATCTAGAAGCAATGTGGGATAAATGGAAAAGAGGAAACAAATGTCATTTTTAGAAGGTTTGTAGGAAAATGGAATTTCATTTATTTCATTTATTTAATAATTGATTTGTTTCCTTTTCCATCACAAAAGATACTTTGAGAAGATATTTTATTTAATTTAAAAGAATAATATCTCTTTTAATAAAATAAAATAAGATTATATAATTTAAATATGAATATTAATTAAATTAAATAAAGTCATTTAATTGAAAAAGAATTTTAATTAAATAACATCATTTCATTTAAGGAATATTAATTTCAATTAAATAATTTTATTTGTTTAAAAGGGATTTATTTAATTAAATAAAATTAATGAAATATCTAACCTTAGGGAGTATTGGGATAGCTGAAAATAATTATGATTTGATCAAAAAGATTGATTCGAAGGTATTGTAAAGCATTGATTCAGGGATTGATTTTTGATAATTGAATAAATGGGGCCCATAGTCTAGGTGACCATTTTAGGGTGCATACATTTGCCCCTCTTTGACTAATGTGAGGTCGACTTGGGATCACATGCAGTCAAAGAATGGAATTGCAGTGTGAGATCGATTTGGGATCACAAAACAACCTAGATGTGTGTTTGACGGATGGGAACACATCAGGAAAAGCATAAGCTAAAGCTTAAGGATGAGACATAGCTGACTCAAGTCCAAAATGGGAGATAAGAATCTCAAGCAAGGTTACCCCAAGAGAAGCAATTGATAAATTGATAAAGCTGAATCAAGGATTGAATTTTGGTAGGTACTGCCCCCTCATGATCGAAATCGAAATGAGATAGAGAAGAAATAGAAAATTGACAAATCTGATCAAATCAAACAAAACATAAGGTTCTTGATGTAAGTTGAAAAATATAAGAATCACAGATCCAAGGTAGATTAGCAAGAAAATTATGCCCCAAGGTTGAATTAGATGAAAAGAAGTGAGGTGAAGGCGAATGGAAGATAGAAGTTTGGAAGAAATGAAAAGAAATGGAGAGAAGAAAGAGAATTTTCCTCAAGAAAGAGGATGCATGAAAATCAATCAACTGTTTAAGATAGGAAATTTTGATTGAGATCATGAAAGAAGATAAGGAAATGGAGATCAAATCGTGACCACAGTTGACTAAAAGTCCACAAGAAAGATGAAGGAAACCCTCTCAAACTCATAATGTAGCCTAAAAGTGAAAATTTAACATGAAGTCTAAATAATGCAAGCTACATGAAAATGCAAAGGTGTACTTGCATGGGTAACATAGGTTTTTTGTGTTAATTATTCATTAGAGAATGTAAGAGAACTTATTTTCATCATTGGGTCATTATTATCGGACATCGGACAATCACACAATCAACACTAGTAACAAACATGACTATGAAGATATGAATGTGATTTATATCAGATTGGAATGTGGAAAGATTCTAACATGAGCATCAAGGACATAAAGGTCAAGATGACTACAATGTTAGCTTACCCAATTTAATGTAGCAAAACTATGCTCGCATCAAGGCATAAACACTGGGATGACCATGAGAACAATTGTGCAAAAATAGTCAAGGATGATGCCTTAAATCTCCTAAGTGTGTCAAGGAGACAACAAGAGACACTGAAGAGGTTCAAGACAACACCCACAAGTAGAAAGCAAATAAAAACATGCCCCATGCCCCAAGTCCTCTAGCTATACATCAAGAGAGACTTGTTAGACAAGGACACTCAACAAAAATCAACATCAGTCAACACACAAAGAAAAGATGATGACATATCTCAAGCATTAAGTGTTGCATTTAAAAATTTTAATTGTGTAAACTGATACTGAGTTCTGAGGATAAGGATCGAATGCTTTCTAGCATGTAAGATCACATGACCAAACTAGATAAGACCAAACTGATAAGTGTCGAAAAGAACTCAATGTCAGGGGTTGTGTTGAAAAACACAGTTGGGGTTGGTATTGAAAAACACCATTTGCGAGGTGTCCTAAAGACAAGCATATCCAAGAGACCAATGCTAACACAGTGATGCCCCCTAGATAAAGACAAAGACCAATTCCAAACCAAGGTGACAAGGACAAGGCATGATGGAGAAAGGCTAAGTGTCAAGGATGCATGCTAAGAAATAGGGGTGCAAAGGTCTCAAGTAGCACCCGCTTCCAGGTTTTCACCACTTGGAAGAATTTTTTCAAGACTTTTTATAATTTTTTTGTATTTTTTGCTACCAAGGCGCCTGTTTCCAGGTTTTCACCAAGGCACTTTTTCTTTTTTTTTTTAATTTTTTTAATTTTTTGATTTTTTGTATTTTTTGAAATTTTGAATTTTTTTTGTATTTTTTTCAACATTATATATGAATTTTTTTGGAATTTTTTCAGGATCAATAAGGTATATACAAAGGATGGCCCCAAACAAAACAGGCATCAAGGATAGAACTTCTTTAGGTGCAAAACAATTATAGGCTCAGGGAGCTGCTCCCCCTCTTCAGTAGATAGTAGATAGGCACTTGTACCAAAAGTTGCTATGATAATGTAGGGTCCAAGCTAATTAGGTTCAAATTTTCCCTTTTGTTCTCTATTTTGTTGGTTCTTAGGATTCTCTCGCAGGACAAGATCTCCTACTTGGAATTCTCTAGGGTGAACCTTTTTGTTGAATGCCCCAGACATCTGCTTTTGGTAGACCGTCATATGGTCAACTGATGCTTTAAGCTTTTCATCCAGAAGTTCCAATTCTTGTAATCTCATGGCACAATAATCTTCATCTGTAACTAGACCTTTGAGAGAGACCCTAAGTGACAGAATCTCAACCTCTAAAGGTAACACTGCTTTAGTGTCGTATGTGAGGGCAAAAGGAGTAGCCCCAGTTGGAGTATAAATACTCATTTTATAGGCCCAAAAGGCCAAATTTATCTGTAGGTACTAGTCTCTACCATTCTTATAAACTATTCTATGTAAAATCTTGAGAATAGTTTTATTTGAAGCCTCTGCCTGACCATTTCCTTGTGGGAAGTAAATGGAGGACCAATGTTGCTTTATCTTAAATCTTTGGTAGAGTTGTGTAAGGTCCTTGTTTTTGAACTAACCTCTATTGTCAGTGATGATCTCAGATAGTACTCCATATCGACAGATGATATGGTTTAAAATGAATAAAGATATTGTCTTGCCTGAGGCAACAGAAAGTGGAATAGCCTCTACCCATTTTGTGAAGTAGTCAGTAGCAGTGATAATGAACTTATATCCACCTGATGAGTTGGGATGAATCTACCCAATAAGGTCAAAGTCCCATCACTGGAATGGCCAGTGAGATATAGAAGGAATTAGCTCCCTACCTGGAGCATGTATCAGGTGTCCATGTTTCTGACATTTTTCACAAGACTTGGCGAAAGCTACCACATCTATCTGCATTGTAGGCCAATAGTACCCTACCTGAAGCAACCTTCAAGCCATGGAAAGACCATTAGAATGGCCCCCACATATGCCCTCATGGATGTCAATTAGCGCTTGATCGGATTCCTCCTTTCTAAGCACCTAAGAAGTGTACCATTTAGACCCTTTCTATACAAATCACCAGAGATGAGGGAATGATGAGAGGCATTACAAACAAGGTTTCTTCTTTTAGATCAGTTAAATGTGTCGGGGATGATGCCATCATGGAGAAATGAGTAAATAGCACCATAGTGGGAGGATTCATGACTGACGAGGGTACAAATGACATGGCTTTCGGGTGAGTCAAATATGGGATGATGTAGCTCTTCCACCAAGAATTTATATATGGACTCATGTTCCTCTAACTGAAGAAGTGAAGCAAGGGTGGCCATAGCATTAGCTACTTTATTCTTAGCCCTAGGGCTTTGCTGAAAAGTGACAAAAGTAAAATACCGTCTTAATGAATCAACCATTTTTTTGTAAGGTATCAACTTGTCATCTTTTGTTTGGTATTACTCATTGACTTGATTAATGATCAAATGAGAATCCCCATAGATATGTAGTTCTATGATATTCCACTCTATAGCCATTTTTAGTCCATTTGTTAAAGCCTCATATTCAGCTATGTTGTTTGTGCATGGGAAGAGTAACTTATAAGATTTGGGAATAGTGTACCCATGTGGAGAGGCAGATAACACACCAGCTCCAGAACCATTTTGCATGTAGGAACCATCAAAGAATAGTTTCTAGGATCACTCAGTCATGTACATAAGATGTTCATCTGGGAAATTGACTTGAATGGGCATATTATCTTGAATTGGGAAATTAGCCAGTTGATCTGTAATAGCCTAGCCTTTGATTGCCTTGCACTCAATATACTCTATGTCAAATTCAGAAAGAATCATCATCCATTTAATGAGTCTACCTGTGAGAGAAGCTTTTCTGAGCAAGTATTTGAGAGGATCAATTTTTGCTATGAGGTGTATGGTGTGCGCAAGCATATTGTGTCACAATTTTTGAGAAGCAAACACTACTGCAAGGCAAGCTTTTTCAATACTAGTATAATTGACCTCATAAGAAACTAGAGTGCAGCTAATATAATATATGGCCCCTTTCTTTCCCTTGTTCATCTAATTGAGCCAACAATGCCCCCAGTGAAAATTTAGTAGCTAAGATATACAAAATGAGGGGTTTTCCTAGAATGGGGGGCATTAAGATGGGAGGATTTTCCAAGTATTTCTTAATTTGATCCATGCTCTTCTAGAAATCCTTATTCCAGACACATTGAACACCTTTATGCAAGTTTTTGTTAAAGGGTTACGCTCTATTTTCCAATTGTGAAATAAACCTCCTTATGGATTGAAGGCATCCTTGAAGACTCCTCTTTTGACTGACATTTTTGGGAGGTGGCATGTCTATAATGGCTTGGACCTTTTCAGGGTCCACTTCTATCCCTTTGGCTGAAATGATGAATCCCAATAATTTTCCAGAAGTAACACCAAATGCACACTTTTTGGGGTTTAATCTTAGTTGAAATTGTTCCATGCGATCCAAAATTACTTCTAAATCAGCCAAATGTGTTCCTCTTTTCTTAGACTTAGCGAGGGTTTCATCCACATAATCTTCCATATTCTTATGCATCATGTCATGGAAGATGGTTGTCATAGCTCTTTGGTAAGTAGCTCCTGCATATATCAATCCAAAGGGCATGACATTCCAACAATAAGTACCCCATGTGCATGTGAATGCAATCTTTTCCTGATCCTCAGGAGCAATATTGATCTGATTATACCCAGAAAAACCATCCATCAAGGAATAGATCTCATAGCCCGCCGTCATGTCCACTATCATGTCTATGTTAGGAAGTGGAAAATCATCCTTTGGGCATGCTCCGTTAAGATCTCTAAAATCTATGCAGATTCGGATGGATTTATCATATTTAGAAATAGGTACAATGTTGGAAATCTAGTCAGCATAGTCTATGGCTCTAATGAATCTTGCACCAAGGAGCTTTTGTAATTCAGCTTTCACTAAAAGAGCTATATGAGGGTGCATTTTTCTCAACTTTTGTCTAACTAGTTTCAGACCTGGAGCTATGGACAAATGATGCATAATGAGATTAGTGTCCAACCCTGGCATGTCTGAATATGTCCTTGCAAAATTAATTTTCTTCTTTTGGAGGAGCTCAGTGTAGGCTTTAATTTCTTAAGGTGATAAAGATTTAGCCAAGTGTATAATTTTTGGAGCCTCTTCTGTGCCTAAATTAATAGCTTCTATAGGTTCAACCAATACTGATGATCTATCCTAAAAATAGCTTGGGAGACTATCAAGTACCTCATCCATAGGTGCCTCAGAGACATTTTCACCCTTGGATACATCTTTTATTTTTACCTTTTTGGTTCTGACACTGCCACATAGTGGTTTTCGCCATCAGAACTCTTATTCTTTTTTTCTTTTCTTTTTATCTTGTGACTAAGGTACTTGATGTTAGGTTCTGTTATACTGGTAGCCAGTTCACTGGTGGAAGAGACTATAGGTTCAATGACATTTAGATAGTAGGTGATCTCATAGTCATTGTGAAATGTCAAGAGTTGAGGCTCTTGATAATGTTGAGACCAATCAATAAGGTTGGGGTCAATAAGGGGTAGGTTAATGACTGGTTCAATATTAGGGATATAGGTGGTGTCATCTCTAGTGACCATAGAATTGGAGTCTGTCAAGTATCCCTCTAAGGTGTCTAAATCATAATTTACCCTATCAAGTGAAGAATCATCTGCTAATGCAACACGTGGGTTCCAGTCTTCTAATCTGACACATGACTCATCAGCTGTGTTAGGTTGAGAACTATAAGCATGGACAACATCCATATCCAAGTCAACTATTGTGTTTAAGAGTGAATCCCATTCAAACTCATGAGAGTCTGTTTCAGAATTCTTGTTGGGGCCTCTTGATGTAGAAGCCTCAAGGTTTGGAAGAGTTTCCCCTCCTCTAGCAATTTGCTCAATCACAAAAGTATTTGAACTATAACCATTCATTATAGCTAGGATGGAGAAACTATTCATAGTCAATCTTGCATTCAAATAGTCTCTATCAAGTGCAGCTAGGAAAGGAGGACTATCAATTGTTATATCTCTGGAATCTCCCCAAAGGAGAGTTGTTGAAGGTACCCAATCATCTGTCATGTCTTGTTGATTTGTCAAATTTGGTACATATTCTGTGTCATCTTCACTATCTCACCTATTAGGAATGGGGACAGTGCACTTGTTATTCTTCATAAAGCCTAGGCCAACTAGTTTCTTAGACTTACATCCAAAAAGATCATGATTAAGTGGTTTGGATCTAGCATCTAACCTATGACTAAGAGGGCCATATCTTGGATAACCCATATTCTTGACAAAAGTATATCCTCTCCCATAGGACTTAGGAGAGGGGGAGAAATTTTCATTGTGCTGGTACTTCTCCTCTTTGTATATCCAATCTCGAATAGCTACTTCCTCTTTTTCATCTTGTATTGGTACTGAGGATTCAACAAACTTGTCAAATAGTGTCATTGCCGAAGAAGACAGTTTCATCTCCTATGAAGGATTTCCATAGGACCTAGGGGAAATAGGCATCTTTGCAAAAGAGTCAAGTTGATACCCCCCCATGCCAAGGTCTACTGATTTAAACTTGTCTTGACAGTCTGTTAAAGTTGCTTGATAATCCTCTACTTCTCGATTAAGAGGGACATGAACATTAGCTGAGACTGAATTAACTGATAAAGTGCTATCCCCTGGTATGCAAATTTCTAGTCCATTATAGGGGAACTTAACACACTGGTGGTAGGTAGATGGCACTGCCTGCATGTCATGAATCCATGGTCTACCCAATAAAATGTTTTATGCAAGGGGTCCAGTATCAACAATTTGGAACAAGATATCTTTTTCAACTGGGCCAATCCTAACAGGAAGGATAGCTAACCCCTTAGAACTTTGTTCTACCTCATCATAGGCCTTTATAGTGATCTTCTTTTTAGTGTTGATCACCTCCTCTGAATAGCCCAAAGTTTTTAACAAACTTAAAGTACAAATATTTAGCCTAGCACCCCCATCTATCAACACACACCTGACATGGGTTTTATGAATCATTACTTCAATGTGAAGGGCAAGATTGTGTGGATGGCTTAGGGATTTGTCATCATCTTTTGAGAAAGAGAGGTAATTTGGGCTAGTAATGTGATTCACCATGCATTGAAATTGGTCGATATCTATGTTGTTGGGGACATTTTCTATGTGAAAAGCATCCTCAAGGATTTTCTTATGTCTAGGGGACAACTCTAGAAGCTCCAAGATTGAGATCTGTGCTTGAGTTTTCTGTAACTGATCTACAAGATTGTAGTTTGATTTAGGAGCAGTGGCAGACTTGGTGACATTCTTGGATGCCACTTGCTTGGATTGTTTGGATGGACCTGAACTAGGACCTCTAAGAACAATAGGGCCTTGACTTTTGGTAACAACATTAAGGGCTTGAGAAGATAACCTAGAATGAGGACCTCTCAACACCACAACAAGTTCTTTGTCAAAGACAAGGGGAGATTCATAACCATGCAGGTCCTTACTCCTCATCATATTAACACTTGGCTCCACAACTTCAAGCATATTTACCACATTTTTTGCCACTGTGTAAGTGTAGTTGATTGCATCCTTTGGTTTAGAGGTTTCCCCCTTGTCATACTTAGGCAAAGGCTCTTTAAATGCTTTGTGATCAGCATTGGTGTTCAATCCATCCACCTTAAGCTTTCCATTCTCAATGAGATCTCAGATAATGTGCTTGAGTTTCCAACAATTCTCAATGGTATGCCCAATGCCATTATGAAACGTGTAGAAAGCCTTCTCATCCCACCAATGTGGCTTAATGTCAGGGATGTAATGTTTTGTGGGATCTTGTAGATGCACAAGATTATTGGCAATGAGCATTTTGAAAACATCCTCGTAAGAATCACCAAGCTTGGAAAATTAACATTTTGCCTTCTTGGGCTTCTCTTGATACTGTGGCTTTCTCTCTTGTTGAGGAGGTGCATTGAGCTTCATAGCTTGAACTGCACTGGGCAAGTGAAGGACACCTTGATCTTTAGGTTGGGGAGAGTCTACAACTCCATCATTAACAACTTGTTTGTTCTTGTTCCAATTGTTGTTCTTCCCTTTATCCTTGTTGTTGTGTTGACCATTGTTTCCATTTTTGCTATGTCTGGTAAAAATGCCTTGTTCTTTTAGAACATCCTCAATGCGGCATGCAGTTTCAATCATGGTATCAAAGGAATTGAAGACCATCTTTTTGATCTCATATCTCATTTCAAGCACCAAGTTACTAACAAGTATGTCAATCTTTTCATCCTCATGGATCATCCTAGGATACCGAGAGCACTATCTCCTCCACCTTTGCAAGAAGGTAACAAATGGTTCCCCCTAATTTTGTTTCAAGTTGCATAGGTCCAACATAGTAACAGATCTTGATAGATTATATGTGAAGTGCTGGATGAATCTATGAACAAGTTCTCTAAATGTCTTGACAGGTGGAGTGATATTGGTAAACCATTCCATTTCCTATCCTTTAAGACTTCTAGGGAATAACCTCATCAAATAGGAGTCATCCTGATGGAATTCAAAGCTCATAGTATAGAACTGGTGCACATGGTCATGTGGATCACCACTGCTATCATATTTATCATATTGAGGGAATTCCACCCTTCTTGGAAAATCCTTCATACTCACACTCTTGTCGAATGGATTAGGACAAATCGAGTCTAGTGAGAATGAGCTCTTAGGTTGCATCATTTTCTCCATCATCTTCTTCATTTGGTGGATTTCTTCCTCTTGAGAGGGATTTTTCTTTTGTATTTTGTTTTCCACATCAAAATTATAAGGGACTCTGGCACCCTTGTTGATTAGACTTTCCAAGAATTTATCTTTGTTTTGTTCCAAATACCTATCCACATACTATTGGAAGATAGGCTCTTATTGCATTCGCATAAAGTCTTGAGTAGAAAAGTCATAATGTGAGCTACCACCTCCATGTTGGGAACCATGATGTACATGTTGGGAGTGTGGTCTTGAGTTTTTGGGAGGGGTTTTCCTCCTATAGTGAGCATACTAAGAGGCCCTTCTTCCTCTAGGACTAGGAGATCTAGAAGGGGTTCTTGACCGCCTTCTACTGCTTGGTGTTCTAGAAGTGGTGGAGGGAGAAGAATTATTTCCACTATTGACACCCCTATTGTTGAATTGGGTATTAAGTTGTTGGGCTAAAAGCCTATCTTGCTCTTCTTGAGAGGGTTTTCTTTCCAATTCTAACAAAGCTTGTCTCTCCACCTCAAGTTGTCTAAACTTTTCTTGCTTCATAGCTTGCTCATCTAAAAAGGCTCTCTTCTCATGCTCAATCCTTTTAAGCCTTTCACTTGTATGCCTTGAGGTTGTTTGAAGTGGAGAGTTTGGTCTTGAATGTTTGTACAAATCATTGGTATATGTTGCATTGACATGAGCATCACCAGGTTCATTGTCTTGGTCTTCATGTTGTGACCATTGTTCTAGGTGATCTAATCTCTCATGCCTTTCGGCTCTTTGATGTTTGAATCTAGGTACCTAGTGCTGATGAGGGATGAACTAGGTTGAGCATCATGAGAGGAATTATCAAACAAAATCTTGTCTCTGTGTCTTTCATAGATATCATCAAGGTTTTGATCCATAGCTTCCCTCTCCTACCGAGTCATGGTATAACTCATATCCATACCTGAGGGGGTACTCAAATCACTAAAATGGTTGTTTGGGTCAAACTAGGTTTCAAACTTACTCCTAGGTGACTGGTCAAATATTGGTTCCTTTTCCTTTCTCTTTTGATGAGTCTGAACTGGGGGTAGTTGGTTGAAGACTATCTAAGGTCACTTTCCTTGGCTCACTTGATATCTTGTTGTTACTGACATGAAAGGGAGAATTTAGGAAAATAGACAATTCTAGGAAACGTCAATATTAGACTAGGATAGTAAAAGTTTTCTCTTTTCCGAGAGAGATGGTGAAATAGAACTATTCCAAATAGGTGCAAACCAACACTACCACAGAGGTGCTCAATTCTTGGGTGAATACCCTAGCACATATGGATCAGGAGGATGACTTACACAAAGTATACTAAATTTGAAATGTGATGAAAATGGGTGGACGAAGAGATTACTAGCACTCTCCAAGTGTGTTATCAAAGAGTCAAAAAATTTATCTATTTGACAGGAACAGTTCCTAATTTTCCAATCTAAAGCAAAATTGCTTATGAGATCAAGGATCACTAACTCAAAAGGTCAAGGACACAAGAACCCTAAATACAGAACAGGTCTCTAGAACTGGGACAAGTCACCTAATCGAAGAACTTAATATTTCAGTTTGTTGTTCATTTTCAAAGATCAAGCAAGTATATCAATGGATTTGTATCAAGCACATAAGAAAACAATCAGGGAGTTCAAGCAATCAATTGTCTTCAAACAATGAGCAAGGGGCAAAGCAACCTTGCACATGAACAAGAATAGTGACTTAGTATGCTACTCCTTAAAGATGTTACTTGTGTATGTTCTTGAAGATATTTTAGTAGGCACTCAGAACACAACAACATCCTAGCAAGCTATCTAGAAGGATATACATGGCTTTTCTAAAGGGCATCCTCAATATATGCAAGGTACGTGAGGCCCAAATCCGTAGATGAGAAGAATCAAAAATCACACAGTCAGGGGGAAAATGGTAACCCAAATCTCCTCCTTCACTTCTCAAAGTTATAAAGTTCTTTGAGGCTTAGCCAAGAGTGAAATCTAACTCATTCCCAAGAGAGGTGTCTTTGGATTCACCTCCCGATATTTATACTCCACTGGAACATGGGAGTTAAGGTCATCCCTTGAGGTGATGAAATCCCCAAGCAGGCCTTCCAAAAATGAAAAAGTAAGTAATTCTCTATCAAAAATTATTGAAAAGCACTAAGGGTGGAACACTTAATGCTTAGAGCAAATATGAGGTGAGTCCACAAGGTGGAACACTTAACACCTCACACAAGCTACAAACGAGTCCACAACCTAGAAAACAAGTGAGTTCCAAAAAACACAAAAGGGTTTCCTAGTGGAACAATTAACGCTTCTTTCCTATATACCCCTCCCCTTTAATGTGGCGCTGACCTTGCAACCACAGGGTGGAATGAGGGGCCGGTGGATTAGCGAGTCCAATAACCCAAGATAGCAATCTAGATCAATCACAAGTAATCTAAGACTGCTAATCAATACTACTAATATTTGAAACTGAGAATTACTTAATGTTAAAAGACACACATGCACTTAAACACAAACTTCTATGAAAGCAAATCTATCTTTATTTATTTCCCCTTAAGAGCATAAAAGAAATGTGTTCTAGGAAAGTGTGTAACACTCAAGCCAGACACAATAGCTTAATTTTATGCCGAAAACCAAATGTTATAGAGATTTTAAGAATGTACCTTAAGTCCAAAGATCTGCAATCCAAAAAATTAAGCATCTGCAAATGACCACAAGAAAAAGAAAAAAATTAGCTCCTCGCCAAAACAAACAAAAAGAAAAATTAAAAATCTAATTTAATTAAAAATAAAAATCTAAAATTAATGAAAATACTAAAATCTAAAAACTAATAAACAAATTTAAAAAAAAAGACTAATCTAACTAACTAACAAAAGTTAATCTAAAAATTAAATTAACAAAACTAAAATTAAAATTAAATTAATCTTATACTAAACTAAAATTTAAAAAAAAAACTAATCTAAATTAAAAAAATTAAAAAATTAAAAATCTAATCTAAATTATCAAAATTTAAAAAAAATAAAAAAATATAATCTAAATTTTAAAAACTAAAAATTTAATCTAAATTAATAAAATAAAATAAAATCTAATTAAAATTTAAAAACTAAAAAAATTATAATCTAAATTAACCAAATTAAAAAAAAAATCTAATCTAAATTAACAAAATTAAAAAAAATCTAATCTAAAAAACAAAATTCTAAAAAAAATCTAATCTAATTTAAGTTTTTAACAAAATCTTAAAAAAACAATAAAACTAAATCTATGTGACTAAAACTAGACTAAAGAAACTTTCCTTTTACTTTAGTTCAAGACAAGATATTACTAACAACAAGAAGGAATTCACAGATATTAGTTCCTAAAGAATGCGTCTTGGAGCAGTGTATGAAGGGAAAACCGTTCCAAAATAAGAGAATGATTTACACTGCATTATCGAAAATGGCGTGGACTGAATTGTGCACATTGCAGGTTACTTTGACATCACCTTTAATGAGAAGAAGAAATGCCTCAAATTAGAGCCCAAAATGCACGTGAATTGAAAACAATCATAGAATTTGAACATATACAGTAAGTATATTTTACAGACAAAAGAAATGCATCCTCGGAATTCAAAAATCCTTCTTTCTTCCAGTACCCTTCTGGGGATTTGTCTGTTGATGGGAAGAAAGACCTGAGAAGGCTTGTAGAAATTTCTCAGGAGATAGTTCAGAAGACACATGAGCAGGCCATGGAATGCATTAGATGTGTTGAAGAAGATATAAAGACTACAAAACATGAAGCATATACACTACGCTCTAAGTGTGACAGACTCATTTTGGAATAAAATTATGCTTGTGAAAGGCTAATCAAAGATCTTCATAAAATTTTGAATCTTAAATTCCAAATAGGTTGAGGTTATCGATTTTCAATAAGCAATAAACTGATACCAAAGATTAAATCATACTCAAAATAGAGACCTCGAAAACTGATTTCCAATAACATGGATTCCCAATTAGAATTTCAGAACAGAGCTTCGAAAATCCATCAATGCAGTGAGAACGTTGAATGAAAATTGACATGAGCAAAAATACAGCGACTAGCACTTAGCACAAGTATTGCCCAAAAAAAATAACTACAAATCAACATTTTCAATCATCTAAATGATAGCAAAAATGACAAATCCAATATCCAAAAACATTGAAACATCATATCAGCTAAAATTGTAAAATTTGTTTGACAAAAGAATAGTGGGCACCAAAATGTATCACGAAAATTGTGACACTTCTATGAATCCTTGCATGCAAGGAGACTCAAGAATGAGTCCTCGCAAACTGACTCACAACTCTCTATCCAAATATGTCCAAGGATCAATATTGTGAGGCCCTCAGATCAACTAACTTACCCATGCAAGTACACATTCAGAATGAGAGATTCACAGATGAATAGCAAGAATGCTAATCTCTATTGAATCTAATCCATGCATGTAAATGAAAACTAATCTAAATATGGTATGCAATGCAATAAACAAACTAGTTTATTGAAATGAAAATTGATCTATATGCAATGCAATAAATTAAACTAAAATGCTTTGAAATTAAACTAACATGCAATGAAATTAAACTAAATGTAAATGTGCAAGTTAAATGATCTCAAAAGCTCAAGAAAATCTGTAGCATAAGTATGATGTAAAAATTCGTGATCCTCAACTGAGAATGAGAGGGCTCATTTTATAGTAAAATGTGGATTTGAATGCAAATCTAGAAGCAATGTGGGATAAATGGAAAAGAGGAAACAAATGTCATTTTTAGGTTTGTAGGAAAAATGGAATTTCATTTATTTCATTTTTTTATTAATTGATATGTTTCCTTTCCATCACAAAAGATACTTTGAGAAGATATTTTATTTATTTTATTTTATTTAAAAGAATAATGTCTCTTTTAATAAAATAAAATAAGATTATATAATTTAAATATGAATATTACTTAAATAAAATAAAGTCATTTAATTAAAAATGGATTTTAATTAAATAACATCATTTCATTTAAGGAATATTAATTTCAATTAAATAATATTATTTTATTTGTTTAAAAGGGATTTATTTAATTAAATAAAATTAATGAAATATCCAACCTTAGGGAGTATTGGGATAGTTGAAAATAATTATGATTTGATCAAAAAGATTGATTCGAAGGTATTGTAAAGCATTGATTCAGGGATTGATTTTTAATAATTGAATAAATGGGGCCCATAGTCTAGGCGACCATTTTAGGGTGCATAGAGCTATATATTAAGAGCCTTGGTTGATGTAGAAGTAGCATTAAAGAAGTGAAATATAGTAGAGTAGAATAATAATTGGATCCTGTAATATCTTGAAGATCAGATGGCTTATTTGATATTGTAATAGTAGAGCTAGTGGTTTACATGCTTGGAGACAAGGAGATTTCTTGGAGGCTTGCGAGCTCAAGTTTAGATCTACCTTAGTATTTCCATCAATTGTTGATATGTTTCAAAGGTGGACTAGCTAGGATATTGCACAAATACTTTTGTAATTCATTGTATAAGGATGAAACTCGGAAGGCCTCATAGCTGGGCATGTTGAATGAAATTCTATTTTGAAGCATTATATTGTTGTATTTCGTTGTGCATGTTGTTGTTGTAAGTGTTGGTGTAGGCTTGGACTATCCCATATTGGATACTCCATCCCTCCCCTACATCATCAACTCATTTACAATGCACTTGGCCATGCCAACTCGCAACACATGTGTCAATTAACATGACAAAAAGGGTACAACAGATCACTTACACACATGGAATGCCAAGTAGACATATTTTTAAAATAAAAATAATCATATTCAAATAATACAACCAAGTATTACTTTACTACAATATACATCACAATGAGGTTATTTCTCCCCTTGGAGATAACCTTGCCTTAGTAAGATTTTTACATGCATCCGTCTTTATTTTCCCTTATTTAATCCATGGTCATACCTACACACTTGATAAAATAACATATATACATATAAACATACATCACAATAATCACTCTCATACACATCATAAAATTCCAACTACACCACATGATAAATTGCATAATTTCCAATAATACATTTCCTAAATTCAAAGCATATTAATTCAAGAACAAACTGACATATTAATTAACCTAAAATACTAACCATGATCATTTCACATAAGCATAAAATTAAAATACCATATTCTAATTAAAGATCCATCAAATACTATAATCATGATCTAATAATCAAAGCAAGAAAGTAAGTCCTAAATCATCATCCCCATAATCATAGCTCATCACAGAGTATCAAAATATAATGTCTCTGTCCAAATAGTCCAACATGATAAAATAAAGTGTCAACATGAAAGTCATAAGATGTAAATAAACTACTATGAAATGATGGCACAGGGTGAGACCTCACACTTCAATCCCTTTCTTTAGTATTTTCGAAATAAGTCTATTAACTTTTTACAAAATGAGTGGCAAACCTTCTTAGGAAATTAACTTTTCTAAAGAATGTTTGAATACCTTTTACATTTTTGGGCTGCTAGATTTTGCCAATGGAAGCCACCATCTCAAAATCAATCCTGACTCCTTCTTTGGAAACCAAGTGACCTAACAAATTAGCTTTTGTCACTTCAAAGAAGAAATTTCTTGGATTCAAAGATACACCATACTCTAAATCCCTTCCAAATATTCTCTCCAAATGCAAAAAATGATCCTTTTCCTCCTTGGAATATGTTGTCAAGTCAACCTGGTAAACAACCAGAAAATTATTAATGAAATCTGCAAAAGAAACATCCATAGCCCTCTGAAAAGTTTCTCTTGCATTGGTAAGACCAAAAGGCATTCTTACATATACATAGGCTCCCAAAGGTGTAGTAAATATAGTCTTAAACTATTTTGATTCATGTACTATCACTTGATTATATCCTGAAAAAACCATCCATCATGGATACCACCTCAAAACTAGTTACCCTTTGTAACATAGCCTCCATATTGGGCATACAATAATTGTCTTTGAGGGAAGAAAAATTAAGGTTTCTAAAATCAACACATGATTTGATTTCACCATTCTTTTTTCTAATAACAACCAAATTAAAAACCCATGAGGAATGCCTAATAGGTTCAATAATACTGACATCTCTAAGTTTCATAAATTCCTCCTACATTTTGGGAGCAAGAGTAGGGTTAATAGGCCTTTTCTTCTGCCTAAATGGATTTGCATCATCCCTGAGAGGAATAACATGTTGAAATAGATCCTCTATATAAGCCTTTAAATCACCATAGGACCATGCAAAAACATGTTTAAATTTTCTTAGCAAATTAATCAAATCCCCCCTTACATGAGATGACATCCTCTTTCCAATAAAAAACTTTTGAGGGGCTTCACTGGTTCGTAAATTTTTTTCATCAATTTCATTAGTATTATTGTCTTTTATTTCTATTTTAAAACTATCCTGGTTGTCAAAAATATTTTCCAATACAATCAGGATCCTTGGGACTTTATTTTTCTTCAGTTGAATTATTTCATTTCCAAGAATAGAGTCCCTTCCATCAAATTTTTCAACAAAGGAACCACAATCCAATTCTTATCCATAAAAATTGTCTTCACAATTGATAAATTTGTGAATATCCAGATCATCTTCAAAAACTTTCCAATTTTCAACATTGTCAAGCACTAATGACCTTGTTAGCAGTTCAATCATGGATATTCCAACAAATATTATGTCATCTGGCTTTATTGTAATAATTTCCAACAAATGTGCCACTTTTTTGTTATTCCTATCCATTCATGTGATACAAAATGCATAGAATTCTTCTATGAGATCCCAAACAACATTTCTATATTGTTTTAATGTTTTCATTTTGGATGCATAAGAAGACCTTACTTGAGATACAATCAACTTTGAATTACCAATAACATGCAAACATTTAATTTCATATTTTGTTCCCAACTTCAAACTAAGAAACAATGCCTCATTATCTTCAATATTATAGGTACAAGTAAAGTTTAATGTGAATGAAAACTTGTAGGTAGTCCCCCTGGTAATATTAAGAACACACCTTCTCCTGAACCTTATTTTGAACTAGCACCATCAAAATAAATATTCCATAAGTTCTCTTCATCTGAAAACATTTTTACTTCAACATCTATAGGGTAAAGTCCAATTTCCTTTTCTATGACAATAACCTCAGCCCTAAAGGAATTGATATTTGTGTCCATAAAAGAAGTAGTGTCATCATCAACATTCTTCTCTATCATGTGTGGAACCGTAAGCTCTCATTCCACCTTTACAAATTTGTCATCAATGCGGAAAGTAGAAAAGGATAAATCACATTTTAAACTCCCACCTATAGACGCGGTCCATTTTCTAGATAGTAACTGTTGATACCTAAGTTTTGTTGTCTATTAGTGTCTTACACTTAGTCATTTTCTAGGCAATGTTGGTCAGTCATCACTATGACCGAGTCATCATGTATAGGCCAAGTTAAGTACAAACTTTTTATATTGTACATTTACCGAGTAGTAGTTACTACTAAGCAAGTAAGAGGTCGCCAACTACTTTAGTAATAGCTGAGCCAACTTATGTTGAGTTGTGTAGAGATGTCAGTGCCAAGCACCAAGGTACTAAGAAAAGTGAATGTTGAGTGCCAAAGATTTCAAATACCAAGTAAGGAAGATTTGATATATGTGTTTGTAATGGCACAAACACTTAGGTAACCATTTTGGCCAACATCTACATTATATTTATTGTTTTTTGAAAAAATCATAGAGGCGATTATGCTTTAGAATTGTAATCATGAATCCTTATGTAATCTATGTAACCAATTAGAATTAGGGAATGGTTAAGAGGCATAAGAAGACAATCTAGATCGTTGATCTTGATCTATGGAGTTGATCTATTGTTTATATAAGATGAGATCTGAACCCTGAAACGTAATGAATGATGAGAAGAGTATGAAGGAGATTTCATAAATGTAGAACAAAGAAGTGTTTTGATTATTAGAGATTAGTGACCAAGTAGAGAAGTGAAGGACATAAAAGAGGTATATTTGATAGAGGAGATCAAATCTATGTTGGAGGGCGAAGATCTGTTATCATCATCATAGTGAAAACCAAAGGATCAGGTGCTACATCATTCTAATAGGTGAATCAGGTAGAATCTCTTAACAAAGTGGTTTTAACATATCTAAGTAAATCTCTTAACTGAGTGCTTAATTTTTTGTAAGCTTAAATCCTTTTGCAAGGTAGATTGTATAAGTCTTAAAGCTCCTATTAGGAAAGACCCCTTATAGGGTAGACCATTATTTTGTTATCAAACTTTGTAGCCCTAATAGGAAAACTTTAATATTGCAGTAGTGAAGATTTTTGGGTGTCATCCCCACCCCAATTTTACCTTTCAAGGGTTTCTGGGTAACCAAAATCATTGTGTTATGTTTCATTTTCATGGATGATGATTAGGATGTTAGATCTATTTCAGTATTGAGTTTTATGTTTATGTTATGCAAGAAAATTTATGTCAAAATAGAATTATTGGTAGATAGCAGATTCACCCCCTATCAGTATCTCACTTTCCCATAATATATTTTCAACAATTGGTATCAGATCTAAGTCTCTTAAAGAAGTCTAATCACTTGTGAGTCAAAGATATTGAGATGGAGGTTGATAGGTTGGGAAATATTATAGAGAATCAAATGATTGACATTCAGCATGCACTACATCATCTTGAAGCAGCTAGAGGTGAACTGAAGAAATCCTTAAGGAGAAGAGGAGAATTGGAAATACAATAGAATGAAAATCAATACCAAGAAGAGGACACTAAAGGACTATTTAATAGTGGTAGCTCTACTGAAAGTGACAAAGCCATAAAAGATCTTGTGGAGAAAAAAAACACATTGAATGAGGACATAAAAAATATTAAGAGAGAACAAGAAATACAATGAGTAAGACTTTGTGAATTTGTTGAACAGAAAAAGAAAGTTGAAGAAGACAAGACAATGGGTAAAGAAGATAAAAGTAAATATCTATGCTACTTGATGAAAGGACATGTGACATGAAAATTTTGAAAAAAAATCAATTGGACATGGTAAATTAACTGCTACTTGATAATCAAGAGTTGGGCGGGAAAGGTGTGGAAATCACAAATCTGAGATCAGAAAATAGCCAACTGAAGAATGAACTAAGATCTAAAAAAGAACTCAATGAAAGGATGAGCAATCCTAATGAAGCTATGAGATACTTTGAAGAACTATTAAGGTCACCTAGAAGATCTGGTGATACTTTTAGACTTGGACATGAGGAGCACCTATCATGCACTGAGGAAGGAGAATCATCAAAGAGTGAGAACAGAGGAATCCAAAGCAAAAGAACAATAGTGTTATATCCAAAGTTTTATGATTTAGGTTCAATTCAACACAAGTTTTTCTCATCAAACGAGCATTTCTCAAGTGATGACTTACTAAGGAAGTTGTAATAACCCTCCTAGAGGCTCTCTTATGGTTTTCCATGGTAGTATTCCCAATGGGATTGAGAGCACTAAAAATATTTCTCACAATAATATCATTCCTCTCCTTTTTCTTGTTCACACTAATCTTCAATTTGACTAGTATACATCTCATATTATACATCTTTAACAATTGCACAAACATTTGACATTTCTCAGGCAATGTCTTGTGGCTAAAAAATTTATCAAAATGTTTTGAAACCCATAATTGAACAATTCTTTCTGATCTCTTTCCATCGAAATTGCTTGTTATGTTCTCATCAATTTCAAGTAACCATTTAGTTGTTCTTAAAGGTCTCAATTTTGAATTTTTTCTTTCTTCCTCCCAAGGGACTTCTATTGGCATAATGGTCAGTTCTCCCCTCAAGATTTGTGACATGGCTTAACAACCTCTTGTGTCTTCTATAAGTCTAGTGGTTGTATCGAGCATTAATAGGTCGATATTTTGGTGCAATGGCAACCACTACTTGTAACAAGTGGTATCATAGATTGGTCATAGGTTTGAATCCCCTTGGGTAGCACTAAGGCGGAGATTGTTCGCATAATGGTTAGTTCTCCCCTCGGGATTCGTGACATGGCTTAATCACCTCCTATATCTTTTGTAAGTCTAGTGGTTGCATCGACCATTAATAGGTCAATATTTTGGTGCAACGACAACCACTACTTGTAACAACTTCATTTCTCATATAATTTGGAGATGTGTTACGTTGATTTGGTTCTTGTGTACCATTATCACTATCAATTCCTTCATATTCAATCAGTGGATTTTCATTGTCAATGTCCACACAACCATTGTCCACATCTACATGTTCATTTTCAAAACCTACATTTTCATCTTCAATCCCTACATTCTCATTTTCAATATTATTGTCATAAATCATTTCAAATTCATGTTCTTCTTCACTTGAAACCACATGTAAGGGTGGGCCTATACCCACATCATCATTAATATTCAACATACCTTGTCTCTTGTTCCGATGAGCAACCCTATCCATTTATCTATACACTTCAATCTCTTCATTTGTGAGTTTCCTCTTCTATTTATGCTTTTGATGACTACTAATCCCCATAGTGAGACCAAAAAGGTGATGCAAAAACCTTTGTTAATAGATAAATTCTAGCCAAGAAGGGGGAAAAAGTGGATTTTTGTCTTCTACAACTGCAATCCTGTGATTCTCTAAACAAAAATGTGCTTCTCAGGCTGAGCGACATAGATAATAAACCTTTTACTTTTCATTGCTAGTAAAAAGAATCAAATATTTGAAAATATCAGATATAAAAAATTATCAGACATCCAATATTATCAAATATCAGAAATCTCCCACCCAAATTTTGTTGAAATATCTCTCTCTCTCTCTCTCTCTCTCTCTCTCTCTCTCTCTCTCAAGTATTATTGAAGATATAATATAAATATTTTAATAAATATTTTATACTAATATTATGCTATTATACAATAGAGAAATAAATAATAATAATATAATACAATACTAATATAAAAATTTATTTAATAGAAATGCTATGCTATTATCATTTAATATTAATATAAAAAAATTGTAATATATAACTTAAAATTGAAAAAAACTCTCAACTCCTTAAATATTAACATAAAAAAAAATTAATATGTAACTTTAAATTGAAAAAACTGGTCAAAATGAAATGTTGAATTAGGCGGGAAATTTTGGATATCCGATGTTATCAGATATCTAATTTTATCAGATATCCGATTAGGCTTGGTATTTTCCTTTGGCAGTGCCAAATGTGAATGGTCAACCCATAAAGCATGTTCACTAGATTTGTTTTGCTTGTGAGACATCGACCATGTAGCTAATGACCTTCTTTTCACCCAAAATTTATGAAACAAAAAGGGTTTCTTAAAGACATTATCAGCTTTCCATCAACATAATTGCTGTCAAATTTTGAGTTTAGTAAGTAATTATTACTTATTTTTAAATTGAGTTATCTTTAAAGTCCTAATTGACATACTGATTGGAAAACAACTATAACTTCAAATCATTTAACCTTTTTGAAATCCAAAATATGCATCACATTCTATGCTTCGCCTAATATAAGAAAAAAAAATTTCAATTTTGTAAAGTTTAGAATTAGATAAGGTAGTCAGACACGACAGTTTTTTTATTTTGAATAAGTTGTAGCAGAAAATTCATAATTAATTATTTATTTGGGAAAAAATTAGACAAAAATATGTGTCTCATAAAGACATGAGTCTACTACTTATATCTATAATCTTGTGAAATTATATCATCATTTGATTGTGATTAAGGTGGTTAGACATACATGTACTTTTTATCTTTTCCCTGAAATTTTTGTTCTACTCCATTGAAATCTAAAATTTTGAACAATTAGATTAATGTTTTTCTAGAAAAGGGCTATTAGTTTAGAAACTACATTCAATTTCCTATAGATTCTATCCTTACAACTTTGTCACACAAGGTTGATAAGGTGTTCAACATTTTATGTCCAGTTGAGTAACCCAGATTTTCTAATTTTTCATTGCCACTTAAGTCCATAGTTTGGTATACCATGATCCTACACATACTCTAAAGATTAAAATGTCATCTAAATAAACAACAATAAAATGATTTATATAAGACTTAAGGATTTCATTCATCAACCTCATAAAGGTGCTACGATCATTTGAAAGGACAAAAGGTATCACAACCCATTTAAACAATCATTCATTGGTTTTGAAAGTTGTCTTCCACTCATCCCCTTCTCAGATCCTAATTTGGTGGTGTCCACTCTTTAAGTCAATTTTGGAGTAGTATCTTGCCCCTCCTATTCAATCCATGATATCTTCTATCGTTGGCATTGGAAACCTATATCTGATGGTTATCCTATTGATGGCTCTAGAGTCAATACATAACATCCATGTACCCTCCTTTTTAGGGGCTAGGACTTATGGCATAGTTTAAGGGCTTATGCTATTCCTAATGAAGCCTTTCTCCAATAACACTTGAATCTATCTTGAAACTTCTTCATTTTTTTAGGAGTCAGTTTATAAGAAGCCTTATTATGTAATGTAGAACTAGGGATGATGTCTATGTAGTGATTGATGTGTCTCTTTGGTGGAAAAGTATCTATGTTGTTATTTGCAACTATCCCCTTGTACTTATTCAAAATATCCTAAACCTCTTTTGGACCAACACTTCTTTGAGTTTCTTGACCTATTGACATCTCCTTAGTCTTTGTTTTAGGCTTGAATATGATGGAAAAAAAAGGTGAATCTTTCTCCTTGAGGACTTGTAAAAACTCCTCTCCTACTAACATCACACTATTTTTCAAGATCCTATCATTATCAATATCAAGGAGAGGGTTCATTGTGTAACTTATCCCATTCTTGGTCAAGGTGTAGACATTATCATTCTCCCCATGTTGAGCATCAACATCATACTACTAGGGCCTACCTAAAAGGAGATGACATGCATCCATATTCACAACTTCACATAAGACTTTGTCTTTGTATTCCCCTACTCAGAACTCTACCCAACATTGTTCATCTACCAAGCTTTGTTGATCTTTATTGAGCCAAGAAACCTTATAGGGATTCGGATGTGGTATTCTTTTTAGACCAAGTTTACTTATTATTTCGTTAGAAGACAAGTTTTATGTAGAAACAAAATAAAATATTACCTTAGAAACTCCATCATTTACCTTGCAATGAGTTATGAATAGGATTTTCCTATGAGTGCTCCTTATGATTTTGCACCTTCAAGAGTGTGTAGTTGAACATGAAATATTCCCCTTGCTCGGGGTCTGCATGCCTAAAGGTAGTTGTATGATATGAAATCATGCTTTGGAAATCCTCATATTGAGTTAGTTTCACCCTCCTATCTCCTCTTGGTGTTTTGGAACTTGTACTGGCCTTGATTTGACACCTAAAGGACTGTGACCAACTTGGTTATAGAAGAAACACCTTCGAGTGAATACATGAGTGTTCCTTCCTCCAGATCTTCCCCTATTGCTTCCTCTACCTCCTCTCAAATTTTTCCTTTGATTCTGGCCTCTATCAGGTTCTTTATGACTTGATTCTCTTTGTGGGCTTTGTAATGATGATCCCCTTCCTTGCAACATTCCTCTTCCTATGAAAATTTTCCCTCTTCCTTAAATATTCTTCTCCCCTTTCCTATTTTTCTTCTCAACAATCTTCATTTTCATTTTGTATCACTGATGTACTGACTAAGGATTAAAAAGACTCGGTTCATCTTGGATACTTAACTTAAGTACATTCAAATACTTGTCCATATTTTTCTTTTCATTTTCAGGGAGCTTGGCCTTCATGGTGATCTTGTGAAATTCATCAGTATAGGATCCTACATCAAGATATCTTTGCTTCAAATTTTGTAACTTCTTATGCAAGGTTAGCTCATAGTTTTCAGGGACAAATTGTTTATTAATCTCTCTAACCATCTTCTTCCAAGAGTATATTGGTTCCTTTTCCTTTTCTAGTCTTTCATTTTGTAATAAATTCCACCAACTCAATGCATAAACTTTCATCTTTGACTTTTCAATCTTGATTTTTTGGTGTGTAGGAATGTCATCTCATTCAAAATGATTTTCTAGGGCTTCTACCCAATCCATACATTCCTCTAGATCCATCCTTCCCACAAACATAGGTATCTCTGATTTTTGATCTCCTCTACCAACCCTCTCTAAGGCTTCTATGATTGATCTTTGATCATCTGGCATCTCCTATCTTGTAGGGTTTGAGTTCTCTTCTTCCTCTTCTTAATCTAATTCTCCACCACCAGATCAACTAAGTTGTAAGTTCTTCAACCTTGCTATCTCTTCCTCCATGTTCTTTATTTTGGTAGCTTGTTCCCTCACAATTTTGGCTAACTCCACATTTGTGATCCTTATGGGTATCTCCTCTTCATTGGAGTCATTTTGGTCTTCCATGATTGTTCCCAAGATCTTTTTCAAGCTCTGATACCACCTAATGCATAGTGGACAACAAGAAGCCTATGAAATCTTCTATTTCCTCTCCAACTCTCCAAGTGTAGATTTGATACAATACAATCCTTCTAGCCTTCAAACAAAAGTTAATTCAACCAAGTAGTGGTGGCTAGACACCTATCCTACTTCTCTACAATGCTTAAAGGCTTCACTCCAATTCTTCCAAATTTGAGCCTTAGGGACACTAGCCCTATTCTAGGCCAACTTGGGAAATATTCACCACTAGCTTTAAACAACCCAAAAAAAGGTTGGAGCACCTTACTTATTATTTAAGGATAGGTAAACAACCCTCATATTGACCCTTCAACTTCCACAATATGTCAAACACTGATTGACCTAAGAATCCTACTAGGTCTCCTCAACTTGTATTTGGTGTGCAATTTGTCCTTCCAAATGAGACTAGGAAAAATAAGGGTAGATTCAAATACCCTTTTGGAGGTTAAAGATATCTCCAAAGTCCTAAGACCTAATTCAATGGATGGTGCACTTAACCCTTAGGGAGTTCTGAGACCTAATTGGCTAAATTAGGCTTGGATTCCAAAGCAAGTGGTCATGGATGGGTTCATGGGATTGGTTCAAGGTTTTGAGATCCTTCTCCACACTCCAAATAACAGAAAAATCCACCTTCAATTTGGTCTCCCTGATTGAAAATCTCCAAACTGCACACTCTAACACACATCAACTTGGTTGAATACATTGAGATATTCAGCCTAGGGCTTGATGCAAACACCCTAAAACCTTCAATTCACACCCTAAGCATTTGGGATCACTAATATTGCACTCCTAACTTTCATTTTCCAAATGTGTGAGGAATTCCACCAGTTCAAATGCAAGTTAGGGTTCCATTTGTAAGGCAAGCCTATTTGAGGCTTCTTCATAGACTGGTTTTAGGAAATGAATCAAAACTTTTGTTACATGAAACTTATCAAATAAAATTTAGTTTTTTTAGAAATTTTAAACTCCAAGGATTCAAAACATGTGATCAAATCTCTCAACCCACCGTACAGAGTCATACTAGTCAGAAATAAATCAGGGAAACTCTTGGTTTTTAATTAGAATTACATCAAAAATCATGTTACACCCTTATTATCACTTGGAGAAGCCAAAAAAGTTGAAATATATTCATGTGCAAAGAAAAATCAGTTCATATGTAGTTAAGACCATTGACTTTCCATTTTGAACCTATTGAGCAAATTTTTGAAAAGTTGCTCAAGCAACATTTACATCTTTTTTACAACATTTTGCAATTTTGCAATTCTTGCTCACCAAAGACCTCAGGTTAGGAATTTAACCTTCAAACATATTCAAACATGCCTAAAATGATTCAAATTTATTGTAATCATGTCTAGAACTCATAAAACATAAAAGAAACCTAATTCACCTTTTGCTCAAAGACTTATGATCCAAGTGGACTAAGGGATCCCAAGGCTTATAGGTGTGTCGTAGGGATCCCTTATAACACAAATGGATCTAAACAAAAAGAGGATGATCTCAAATATCTTTCCAATTATTGAAAAACACACAAAACTCAAAATCATAAGGAACATCTAGGACGTTGCCCGAGGTGGCCTACACCAGTTTTCCTACTATAACCAATCTAAGACGAAACTGAAGATATTTGTCTATTTCGGGGCATAGTGTTACCTACAATGGATGTCAACATAAATCTTCTCATAAAAGCCTTATTTTTAGTTTGAGCTCGATTCCCTACCTATTTCAAACCTTTCCTAAGACTTTCAATCATATCAGTTTGCATGTCAACAACTTTTCTCTTCTTTGATATTATGTCTATACCTAATAATTTTAATGCCTCTTCCTATTTTTTGATTATAAGTACAAGTGAAAGCAATTGGGCTAGTTTTTAAGTGTTTCAAAATTATCAAATTTACCCAATATTTCTCTTTATATCTTATTCATTAACCTCTTTTTAGAAAGACTTAAAGGTTGAACATTAGAAAATGATCTCAATTTATCCACATCCATTGTAAGTAAATAATGTTAGTTTCTATAATTAATATTTCTCTTTACAGCTTGAGCTAGATCTCTAAGTTCATCCATACCAGTAGGAGTAAATGATCCTGATCCTTCTCCAACATAAATTTCTTGAGCTTCCATAGGGAGTGATCCTGACCCTTCTATAATGTGTATTTCTTCAACTTGGCTTGACCCTTCTACTTGAGATTCTCCTTCACCTTGACCATTTTGATTGCAAGCTACATGCGAAAAAAAAAAATCAAATTAGAGAAAATACAGCATAGGTCCATAAAATTTGGGCAAGACATTAGATCCTTCACATTAAGATGGCTTGAGGAGAATCAGTTATATCCTACTTCATGAAAATCACATAACTCAGGGACCAGCTAAGTACTATTGGTGACTCCATCCCTGACAAAGACATAGTTATGCTTGCCATGAATGGTCTCCCTTTCTCATGGGAATCATTTATTCAAGGCATCAGTGGATGTGACGATCTCCCTAAATTTGACAAATTGAGAGCTGACTGCATCCAAGAAGAATGCATACTTGAGCATAGGTCCATAAAATTTGGGCACATAAAATTAGAGGTAAATAGGTCCATACCTTCTTTGATTTTATAATAATATGTTAATGGAGCTTCATGATTTCTTTTTTGCATACTAGGTGACCTTTTTCTTGTAGATTTTATTTGTCTTCCCTTCATGTTCCCCATTTTGATGCAGGAGCATTTTGGGTTCCTGAAGATATTTCTTAGTCTTGGATGAATTCCCTAATAGTGGGATACAATACATTGTTTTGGGAAGCTTTCTAAGTTTCTATATTGCGATGATCTGTGCAGATCTCTGGCATGTGTGATGAAAGAGGTTTGTTCCTTTATGTTTTTGGAGGCTATTTCTAAGAACGTATCTCTTGAAGTGGCATGGTTTGGGAGATCTTGGATGATCTTCTCTTACTAGTTGTATGTGTTTCCTGCCTGGACTGTTTGGAAGATTGGTTATGCGATCAATGATTGTTGGGACTTAGCTTGTGTGACCTTGGCTCATGGTTGTTATACATTGGACCTATTTTGGAACCTTCTCCTATGAGTGCATAAGGATTGGATGGATTGTTTCAAAGTTAGAGCTATTTTCCTTGCCATTGGAGCTGTATTTTCCTGCTTTCTGCATGTTGATTGTGCATTGTGTAGCCATTGATCCTTAATGAATCAGCCTTTATTCTCTTAGGGACTTTAATAGGACATAAATTAATATCTTCACCTAAGACAAAAAGTCCTAATTCATTATGAGTTGAAAGTTATGACCATTTTTCTCAAGTATCAATTTTCAGCCTGTTACACACAAAACGTGGAGTTTTTCATCTTGTGCGGTGTCATATGATGAGATGGGATCTTTCTAAGTTGGGATTATTTTTTTGGGTCATGTGTGGACCTAAATATATCTTTGCATCATTTTTTTTTTAATTTCTTTCTTTAGTTTTGGTATCTATGTTTAGGCTGGACCTATATGTAATTAATACCTAACTAGCCAACTTGTGGCTTAGCTGGTTATATATTGAGAGCTTGGTTTGATGTAGAGTATCATCAAGAAAGATCTAGGGTGATATGATGGATTATTAGTAGAAGAGGAGCATTAGATGAGTAGTTTGGGATTAGAGTAGAAGCAGATTTGCGAATCTAGGAGTTTGTAGCAAAACTAGTGGCCTGAGTGCTTAGGACAACAAGAGATTGCTTGGTGGCTTGTGAGCACAAGTTTAGACCCTATCTTGGTTATTTCTATCAGAGGTTGCCTATTGCAGATCTGAACTAGTTCGTGGTTCCCTAGATCTTGTGAGATCTTGCTAATACTTTATAATTTCATTGAAATAGGTTGAAACTCGGAAGACCTCACAACCTAGCATGTTGAATGAAATTCTATTTTTGAAGCATTGTACTATTATATTCCGCTGTGGTTGTTATTGTTATAATTGGTAGTGTAGGTTTTGACCATCCATTATTGGATCCTCCATCCCTACCCTACATCAAGTCGTATCAGAGATTGAAGATTTTGAATGTGTGGACAGAGTGCCAAAGGTGAGGCAGTTTGCACTAGGACCTTGGATTGAAGATGCCTCTGAGGAGAGACGATTTGATGTTAGAGAATGAAGATTTCCTTGAGTGAACAGCTCACTGAATTGAGATGGGTTGTGAAGATGGACAGTATATCACTGAGTGTGTGGAGGCAACTGGAATCTTACAATCAGATCGCCGAGCAGAGGCAATTGCACTTTGAAAGGAACTTTTTGGATAAGTTGGGTCAATTTTGGGCTAAATTCAATCTGAGAATTGAAGAGATGATGAAGTCTTGTTGGAAGGAAGTTATCTGGCTGATTAAGATGATTATTTGGAGAAGAAGAAAATTTGATGTTAAGGAAGAGGTGAAGGATGACTTCGCTGAAGTTGATAAGGTATGTGTTGGTTTTCATGAGCAGATGGATGGATGTGGCATGAGAATTGTAGAGAATCTAGTTGGGCTTGATCAGATTTTTTTTGGTGAAGAGTTACTTGTTAATGAACACCTTTGTGATGGTGGTGTTGTCGACTTGCTTTTGTTTGGTGTTATGGTGTAGATCATATTTGATGGTTGTGGACTTGAATTGCTAGTTGACAGTAATGAGTCCTATGATGAGTTAGAGACATGGGATGATGATGATGATGAGGGATTTCATATTGATGTGGATCTAACTTTAGATCTTCTTGTTAGGGAGTTGGATACTCTTGTTGGGGAGATCAGTTGTGGTGATCAGTGGTATACTAATTGGATTGTTGAGATTCATATAATCCTGATGGTTGAATGGATGAAGCATACATGGTTGATTTTCTAATTTGTTCTCTTATCCTTGATGGATTGGAAGCCTTTGGTGAAGATGAAGATGATTGTAGGTAATTATCTAGAGATTAAAGTATGGGACATACTTTCTATGTACCTTGGTAGTATGATGTAGGAGCATTTTGGGTTCCTCAAGATCTTTCTTAGTCTTGGAGGAATTCCCTATCAAAGGGATACAATACTTTGTTTTGGGCAACTTTCTGAGTTTTTGTGTTGTGATGATCTATGGAGATCTCTAGCATATACGATGAAAGAGGTTTGTTATTTTATGCTTGTGGAGGCTATTTCTAAGAATGTATCTCTTGAGGTGGCATGGTTTGAGAGATCTTGGATGATCTTCTCTGACTAGTTGTGTGTTTCTGGCCTCGACCGTTTGGAAGATTGGTTATGCGATCGATGATCATTAGGAGTTAGCTTGTGTGGTTTGGGCTCATGGTTGTTGTGCATTGGACCTATTTTGGAACCTTATCCTATGAGTGCATAAGGATTGGATGGACTATTTTAAAGTTAGAGTTATTTTCCTTGTTATCAGAGTGGTATTTTCCTGCTTTCCACGTGCTGATTGCGCACCATGTAGCCATTTATCTTTAATGAATAAAAACTTTCTCTCTTAGGGCCTTTAAGAGGACTTAAATTAATATCTTCACCTAAGACCTCAAGTCCTAATTCATTATGAGTTGAAAGTTATGACCATTTTTCTTAGGTATCAATTTTTAGCCTGTTACACGTGAAATTAATGTGGAGTTTTTCATCTTGGGCGGTGTCGTATGATGAGATGGGATCTTGATAAGTTAGGATTATCTTCTTGGGTCATTTTTGGACCTAAATATATCTTTGCATCATGTTTTTTAATTTGTTTCTTTAGTTTTGGTATCTCTCTTTAGGCTGGACCTATATGTAATTAATACCTGACTAGCTGACTTATGGCTTAGCTGGTTATATATTATGAGCTTGGTTTGATGTAGATTATCATTAGGAAATATGTAGGGTGATATGATTGATTATTTGTAGAAGAGGAGCATTAGATGAGTAATATGGAATTAGAGTAGAAACAGATTTATGAATTTGGGAGTTTGTAGCTCAATACTAGTGGCTTGAGGGCTTAGGACAACAAGAGGTTGCTTTGTGGCTTACGAGCACAAGTTTAGACCCTATCTTGGTTGTTCCTATTAGAGGCTTCCTATTGCAGATCTAAACTAGTTGGTGGTTCCTTGGATCTTGTGAGATCTTGCTAATATTTTGTAATTTCATTGTAATAGGCCGAAACCCGAAAGGCCTCACAGCCGGACATGTTGAATGAAAATTTGTTTTTGAAGAATTATATTGTTGTATTTTGTTTTGTTTGTTATTATTATAATTGGTAGTGTAGGTCTGGACCATCTATTATTGGATACTCCATCCCTGCCCAGCCTCACATTTATTCTCTCCAAAAAAAAGTCTTCTAAAAATTTGGTAATTGTGATTCTCCTCTTCAAAAAAAATGTCTTCAATGATAAAAACACCAATAGAAATTCTCCTCCAAAAAATAGCTTTGATAAAAATACCAATAGTGATTCTCTGACCCACTTTGGGTGAAGTAGCTCGGGTATGAGTCCAGTCAGGCTTGTTCCCACCAGATTTTTCTCAAGGGATCTTCGCATGAAGCCCCTGGGATGGCTTCATGTGAAGACCCCAAACTTGAAAAAAAAATTCAAAATGAAAAAAAAGAGATGTCTTTTGAGGGATAAAACAAAAATGAAAAAAAGATGATGAACTCAAAAATAAAAAATGCCAGACGATGCTACTTCAAGTAAGCTTTCTAACAACAATAATTTTAATACATATTGAATTCATTGTTACTTCCAAAATTAACTTTAATTAAACGTCGGTTGTTTGGTCATTCAACAACTTGTGTCTTCAACACCTCAAGAAAAATAGTAACTTACAATATATATGTGTGTGAGTGTGTGTGTGTGTGTGTGTGTGTGTAGGAAAAGCATATTTGTGTTACCTTTGTATCAAAAAAAAGAAAAAATGAATTTCAATATATACAAATCAAGTTAGAGTGATCCATAAGAAATTATGTCTAAATTGAAATTACTCTCACTTTAGAAATTAATAAAGTATAAAATATTGAATGAAAATGAATAAAATCAATTCCATCCATTAGATATTGAAGTTAAAAATATAACCTCAAAATAATTACATCGTTATCTATTTTGAAAATAAAAAGTTATGCTAATCCAAGTGACATTCTATCATTAAAAATGTTGATTTTGCACACAAACCACTTTTTGAAGGAGAAAGAGAAATGGATTCAAATCAATTTTAATTTTTTTGAATATATATATATATATATATATATATATATATATATATATATATATATATATATATATATATATATATATATAGAGAGAGAGAGAGAGAGAGAGAGAGAGAGAGAGAGAGAGAGAGAGAATTTTGAAAGACTCTAGTTTACATCATCTTTGTATTCCTAATAATTTTACAACAATATTTGTTTGAAAGTGAAGTTTTTTTCTAGAATGCTGATCTCAATGTCAAAGTTGGCCAAAAAGTGGGACACACTATTGTGGGACCACCCTCTGAATGCATTGACATATTGGATTTTAGAACTGGTATATATGTTATAAAATTTGGAGGGATATCTATCTCACCCTAAATTGAAAAAGTGATTCACATATTTAAGTAAAAAAGGATTAAAATAGAAAACAAATTAGTCCAAATTTTAGTACTTTTGACCTACGCATTCTAGGTTCCCTAGAGGGGGCATTACATACTATGTTGAATTCAAGTTATACTTACTATTTGAAACAAAATAAATATGTGCAAAATTATGACCTTGACATGTTTTGATACTTAAGAGAAGTATTTTACTTATGTTATTATATTTGCATTGAATTCACCCATGAATCATGATGTACTATGCATTAAGTGAGAGTATTTGCACAATATTTTCCATATATATGAAATGGAATCATTTTTACAAGGAATGCTTTCCAAAGGCCATGATATGTATATTTAAAATTCAATGTGGGTGTATCATGTAACACATATTCCATTACTTCATGTTCAATTTTACTTTGATAGACTACCTCTAAATGGGTTAGGTATCTTTCTAGTCATGAAAGATTCTGGGGAAGCGTAAGTGCTTCGTGGTAGGGTAGAAACAAATTCTTACAATATTATTACCCCTGATGTTTTGTGTGAAGTTGGTTTGGTATCTCTTGTTGGAAGGTTAGGATGTTTCTAGAAGATTATGTGCTCTTGTTATATACTAGTGGTCTATTGTAATGACCTTTGTAAATTAAGATATTTGATGACTCTTGTAAAATTTATGTATCTTGTGAAATTATGTTCATGTTGAGTCTATTCTCCTTATTCATACATTTATATTATAGACAAGTTGGTCTAAATGCTACTCAGTCGATAGTTATGATTTTGACTTTGTCAAAATTGTATTTGACTATGTTATATTATCTCATGTGATTTTAATGATGGTACATTCAATAGATTTGGTGGGCATGTCTTTCTTATTATATACATTTGAAGTTTCTTTTCCTTTCGACAATTTAGTTGAATTGTATTCTATTTCATACATGTAATTTAATGGAAATTGATTCTAACATGTCAGTTTGTGGACTAGACTTCTAACTAGGTTGACCGACATCTTGGTCTTTTGTGTGCTGCTGATGTTGAATAAGTTTTCAAGAGTTCAATTGTTACATATTGAATAAGAATGAAAAATAAATTTAGCAATATAAAATTACAAAGATTACATGTTTATATAATATTAACCACCCTATAAACTAAAATTACAGTGAAGATCAGTAGTTCCCCTTTCATTAGACTTAGCATGAATGTGATCTTCCTTCATTTGGAAGTGTAACTGAAGCATTAAAGTTGCGTAACATAAATCCATCCATAATTTATGGATTGACTTCAAAAAAAATTGAAGTTATCGTATGCAACTTCAGAGAGTTGGAAATAATGATAACACCCCCCTTAGGTCTAACTAAAGAGGAAATCAAAGAGGAAAGAGTTCAAACCTAGTGTGAAAAAGATTGCCCCTTAAAATAGATGCTCACAAATTAAGAAATCTATTGTGTTGTAGTTCCTTTCATCCTAAGAAGATCTCAAAGAAACTGAAACATAAGAGACGATGTAGCCCTAAAAAATGTGTAGTCAATGCTAGATGCTCAAAACTAGATGTAGAATGTGACTCTTGATCTTGAAACAAAATTGTTCCCCTAAGGAAGAAAGAAACCAAAGATGTATGAATGAAGTCTCCCCAATCCTGAAAGGAAAACGTATGAAGAAATCCCAAGATGTGTGATTCTTTCGAAAACTCCTCCATGGTCTCCATGTTGATTCTAAAACTTGGAATAATCAAATTAGGCATTCCTAAATATGACAATCTAGAAGCTCTTGGAAACTGATGTAAAACTCAATCAAAAGACTCATGTATCTCCTCAAAGGGAAAATATATCTCCTTCAAATGTCATGCCAAGATATCCATACTCATATCAAACTATGAGCAATGATAATGTAGAGAATGAGGAAGAGGGTCTGAAGGTTCCCTTCCAACAACAAAATAATAAATACCCTCATCAAAGAGAAGATGTATGCAATAAGTTATATCATCTAGATCTGAAATGACAAACTCTAAATGGGTAAAAGCACAATAAGTTGTCACCCTTTTACAAAGGAAAAGGCTAACAAAATCAAAGTTGTTCAACTTCAATAATATAAAAATGATATTTATGTTTGGAATTTGAAAATGATGTAAACTAATTAAATGTGATAAAATGGATGAAGTTTATGATTAATATTTTTAATAATTTTTTGAATAAGAATTGATGTATTTTTTTAATTTTTATAGATGATTTTTCAGTTGTTGAAAAATGTTGAAAATTAGGGGTCTAGTTCCCACAAAAAAATTATATGTAAATAAAAATTGTTTCTCCTAATTTTAAAATATGTCATATATGACATATATATCTAGTGTGTGAAGAAATAAAAATTGGTTTGTGACCTATATTTTCTCTTTTATAACAATTCAAATTCCAATGCACTGAAATCAATAGCTTTCATCTCGCGACATATTTTTCATAACAAATCTATCTCAATAAAAAAAAGAAATATATATTCTTGAAGAGGACTCTCTCCTCTAGTGCACCATATGTTTTTTATATTTATTTAATATGATTTACTATTTTTTTCTTTCTCCGAATCAACATCTCCTTGACTGTTAAAATACCTACTTGCAATATTTTTTAATTACAATAAACTATGTCTAATTAAAACACTATAAAATCTATATGAGGATATTCTTGACTCTGATCTCTATAAAAGGGTATTTTTTTATTTTTAAAAAAATATCATTAAAAATATTAGGAGTTATTGAAACATCACTTTTGTGAAATAATTTTATTTTTATGATAATTGGACCCAAAGTGGTATAAAACATGTATTTAATAGATATTTCCAATTGGAAAAGTTAAAGAACTTATCTAACTTAGCTAGAATGAATCTAGCTAGACCATATGTTTGACCAAAATTAATTTTTAGTTGGAAATACTAAAATTCAACTGTACTGATAAGTTAGCCTAAAAGGTGACACCTGATTGTGCTTTTACCCAAAAACAAAGAAGAGATGTCTGATAGTAATTTATCCCATCTAATTGAATCCACAATATAAGAACAAACCTGTTGAAGAGAATCTGAAGTAGCATTTGAAGAAGCCAAGATCTTCGTCAAACTGGCAAGTGGAGGTGACTTAATAGCTTCTAATACTGGAGATATTAAAAGAGGAAAACATGGAACAACTGTCTTTGTGTAATCAAGACAATCGAGACTCCTCCAATAAGAATGTTCAACTTCATTGTCATCATCATACATAGGATCATCATCTTTATCAAGGGGGAGAAATATGTCTGTAGCTAGATTATGAATGATGGAATTTTAGTGGCATCTCCATATCTTTCCCATAGAATAGCCCAAAGAGTGCAAGAGAACTCATTGTGTGATAGAGCCCATGATGTTTTCTCCCCAACACTTAAACCAATTAATCCTAAGACATGATCATTTGTACTTTCCCAAACTGATTTTTGCCAATTCATGAACTTGGTTCAGGAATAAGTCCATACAAATATAGAAAAATATGAATCCATTGACAGTTCAGGATTCCATCATGCCAAGACCTATAATTTCCATTTTTCCAAATTGATGACAAATGGATGAAATTTTTGTTCCCATTTTAGCCTTAGACTATCTTCTTTTGGAACTTTATTTTCAGTTCATAAATACAGAAAAGAAATTAAGAAACACCCCAGACAATGAAAAAATTATTCTAAAATAACTTTGATCTGCAATACCTACAATAAAAATTAATGTTTAGATTCTTCCTTCTAGCAATTCTGCTCTAATACCATGTAAAATTCTTACAGTCAAATCTGTACAACACAAGATGGATCTAGAAAAGAAAAATTAGAAGCAAACATATGTTGATATAAAATAGAGAAAAATAGAGCTATTGAATAAGAATGAAAAATCAATATATTATTGTGATTACAAAGCTTGTATGTTTTTAAAATATTAACCATCGTATAAACTGAAATTATGAAGATTATCAATTCTCCTTTCATTAGACATAGCATTAATGCGATCATCCTTCATTTGGCAGAGTTGTTGAAGGATTAAATTTTCATAACATAAATGCATCCATAATTTATGGATTAACTTTAGTAAATAACTGAAGTTACGGTATGCAACCTCAGAGAGCGGGAAATAACACTCACACGTTTATACAAGACAGAGAAGGATGCATGATCACATTACATTATCCATTAGTACGAAAAAGTACTCAATAAGATTTTATAACAAAAGGGAAGAGGCAATTTAGTTGGAAGTGAAAGCATGCTAATTATGCGTGCTCTATGATAAAATATTTCACAGTCGTATGGATTTATAGTTCTGAGTCATAGGGCTTTATAATTCTTTATAATGAAATTATAAATGATATAAGTGTATCTAATAAGATAATTATAGTGACATTAAACAATATTGAATGGTTTTTTTTTTCTTTTAATAATTATTATTAATAGATGATATGATCATCACAACATGTCAATAAAATGATGTATTGTTAGTTAAAACATAATTTGCATGATAGTTGTTAGGAGAAAGGAATCAATAAATTAGCTATTATGCTCTAAGTAAATCATAAGTTGAAGAGAGTAAGCTTAAAGTTAATAAATAATGATTGCTAAGGATTTCATTACAAGAAATTGGTTCAAAAAGTATTTGGGAAATGTAGTTCAAAAAAGAATAGGAATAAGAAATAGGTTTTAGATTAATTAACAAGTTTTTCCTAGTATTATTTAATTCTATTAAACACTAATGATACCCTAGGTAAGCAAACTAGAACACATGTGTTGTAATATTTATGACTATATTAAATATAAAATTTCATCTTCACATTATATATGCTTATGTTTAATATATAGTGAATGTAAACCTTCACCCAAGATCTTAAAAATTCAATTATGTATTAGAAAAATTCTGAATAAGACTTGTATATAAACATTCAAATAATCAATAGTTACAAATTTTTAGAATCCTTTGTTGAGAAATGAGAAAATGTAGAATACAAGATTTACAAAGTGCTATCAATTACTTATCAAGTAAAGTAAAAAAAGAGGGCAGTGATTCATGTTGTCAAATTAGGCCTCCTTGGAAGTAAAATTGGTTTGTTCTAATCTAAATATCATTGAGAATTCAAGAGACAATTCTAGATATAACAAAGTTGTGTTCGGGAGTACAAATGGACAATATCAAAATCTAACAAAAAAAAGATGCTTTTACCTCTAAATTACATATTTTGTTTAAAACTAAAATGAGATATATACAATTTTTTAGAATATAAACATTCATCAGTGGCTCTTAAATTTGAAATGAGAATTTGGTTGTAGGAAACAAATAACAGAAGAATTTTGTTGTAGGAAATAAATAATAAAAGTATTTTAAAAAATATTCATTTAGATACCACAACACATTGGATTTATAACATGCAAATTGTTAGTCAAAATGTGGATTTGTTTGCATGACTAAAAATATCTCCATGTGGTGTAGTTTTATTTCCTAAAAATCAATAGATTTAACTATCAAATTTCACCAATTGTTGATAGTCTCAACCCAAATTGATCTCTAGGCGTTCAAAGGCCTCTATAAACACAATTTACTGAACTATGAAAAATATTAAAAAATGATTCTTTAGTATATTTCATCTTTTCTTATAGTGCCAATGCCTCTAGATTTCAATTTATTACTCCTCCCATTTTAGGTGAATAATTGACTAGTTTTTGTGAGGGAGTTGTCCTGCTTGAACCAATTGGTAGAGAGGAATTTATTGTCATCTCAAATATTTCACATGAACCTCAACAGTCTTATCATTAACAATTGGGATAATAGTTTTTACTCAAGTTTCATATTCTCAACTTTCTTAGTAGTGGTTGAAGTATCTAGTAATAATCGAAAGTCTGAATGAAATAATTCAACATTAAAAACAAAATACAGACCAAAATTGAGATAAATTTAGCTCAAACTATTATTATCAATCTATTTGATGATATTGTATCACCCATATATCATAGTCGTTGAAGATTTTGATATGGTCCTTCAAGTTTCTTGCTCTATAGATCAACCCAAACCTTCTTGCTAACCTTAAAGTAATGAGGCGTATGCTACTAACATGCCACTCCTATTATTTTGGGTTGGTATATTGTAATATCTCATGAACTTATTGTCCTATATGATGAAGTTTTTAAAAATATTCAGATACTCTATCAATCTACTTTTATTATTTAGTGATAGCTCATTTATCATAGCTAGAAGTGCAACATCTAAGATAAGTTGTGGATAATATATAAGGTATAATACATACATGGAATCATATAGAATTGCTGCATATTTTAACCTATTTGATATGACAAAATAAAAATTGTAATATAATTAATTCTAATATATTCACACATGAAAATGATAAGATAAACATGCATAAGTACACACTTATATTATGTCCCCATGTTGCTTAAATTTAAGCAATAGAGTGTTCCCATGCAAAATAAAAAATGTCGGAAAAGGAAAAATTAGAATCTTTTCCTATTTTTGTAGAGCGGCTATTTTTTAGTAAATGAAAATAAGTAGCTACTTATTGAAAAAAGTGACACGTCTTCACCATTTTTTTGTAATCCCGTTTTTATTTGCCTACAGTTTAGTTTGCAACGAAAATGACTAAAATTTTAATATAAAAATAAAATTTAAAACATTCCTTAAAATTAAGCAGCAAACATTACTATCCATGGAGCCACCAGCTGCACAAATTGTACCACAAAAAAATAACTAGCTGCTGCTAGCAAAAATAAGCTAAACAACAGCATGAGAACATACTCTTACACTTCCCTCGAAAATATAGAAGTTTAATAATAACGACAGTCAATCTATATTTATTTAGGATGTAGCATGCATCCAAATTACATAGTGCTTCGCTTATTTAAAAGGGAATCACCCCACATTTAACGTATAGCAATCAATCACAAACCTACTAATTCCCCGATTCCCTCTAGTAAATAAACTAGAATTAGAAGCTAGTACATCCATCCTTACCAAATTACATGGTACTTCCTATCAAGACATTCCTAATAGATAGAAGCGATTACACCCATCATTAAACATGACAAACTATCGACTATATTAGAACTATTGCTGAACTTACGTTCGTCTCTTCCCTGACTTTCTTGCCTTTAATGTCTAACTTCTGCATGATCAGCCTTTGCTTTTCCTGTTGAATAGAGTGCTTTCCCCATTCTTTTCTCATCGCTGTTTCGGGCCCATTTCTTGGAGTTCAACAAGAGGAGAGATTGGAATTTTTCAAGGCATTCGTTAATTATATCTGCCAAGCAGCTCTCTAATTCTTTCAGAAGCTCTTTCGTATCCGCTCCATCATCAAACTGAATGCTGTTACAGAGCTTGTACACGGCATTCCCGTATGCAGCCGCTTTCCAATCAAAGGAGTCGTTGCCTCCAAAATTTTCCCATCGGTTCGAGTGGCCGCCGCTTTTTTCTTTCCTCTGCTTGACCCCAAGTGCATAGACCACAGCCGATACCATATTCACACCTCCGGGCGGCTCTGTTTTGCTTTGGCATTCTTTTTTGAGGTCTTCCAATGCTGCACGCACACATTGAGGTGTTGCATTCCTGAACTTGCTACCAAGAAGGCGACCTTTCTTCAGTTTCCTTTGCAAGATGTCGAAGTATGTGTCGGCTGCTTTGCTGATGTTGAAATTGCTTTCTGTGTCCATCTCCTCTACGGAATCTACGATTTCCCAGGCTTGAGAATACGCCAGCATACAATCCGTAACGGTCTTTGGAGGAAAATCATGTGAACTGGAACAGTTTTCCTCATCCAAATTCGTATAAATTGGAGCTAGGTGAAAGATGATACTGAGAAGGGACACTGCTGTCATTTTCCAAGACTTCGTACCCACGTCTGTGAAATGCTCTTCTACAGCTAATGACCAGTTTTCTTCTTGTTGTGGAGGCTGCTTTTCCACGTCTCTCTCTTCCTGCGTTTGGCGAGTCTTCTGAATCGGTCTCTTCTTGCACGAAAAGCTCTTCTTGCACAGGAAGTTCAATCCTGTTTGGGGCTTGGAAGGCTCCAAACAGCTCAACCCTAGACCGCGACCCGTTCTCTTTTTAGCCAGAAAGTCTAACAGATTTTCACACATGAACTCACCGTCCTCGTTGCCTTGAAGAATGAGGTTCTTTGCCTTAATTATGGACTTGCGGTTAGCTATCCACAGGCTTTGCGGACTGCGTCTTAACATCTGCAAGCCCTTCAACATTTCTTCGTATATTTTATACTCTTCTAATGCACGCATTTCATGCTTCGACAGTTTGAACGACACCAGCTTACCCATTAATTTGTTGTGGAAAATCATCAAAGATGCGAGCCAACAAGCTTTGCTGAATGCAACTGTGACCCACAGTAGGCCGATCACTGCATACAGCAATTGTCTTGGTACAGTGAAAGTTATCTGCTCCTTGGCGACGATTCTGTTTATTTTGGAGTCAAGCAATTCTTCCTGCCGTAGCTTGGGCTCCTGCGCCTGCAGCAACTCTCTCAAGTGTCGAGTCCAGAAATCCTCTAGCCTGAAATCGCTACGCCAGGTATCCTTTTGCCATTTTCTGTAATAAGCCACTGCTGTAACCCGCCTCCATTCGATCATGAGCCATCCTATCAATATGAATACACACTGCAACACAGTCGCAGTAAACCTCAACTTGTCATATATATCTTTTAACTTCAGAGAGACTTCAATTCGTACTCCGCCAACGATAGTAATCACAATTTGAGTCGTAACTATGATCGCGGCGGATGAGACCAAGGCAGACCTTGCAATGATATATTCAAGGGAGTACGCACGAGCAACGATCCACTTTCTCAGCACCGCATCTTCTACCATCCGCCATCAGTGTTGACAATGACGATGATGATGTTCATCCTCCAGCTTCTCTGCTCTGAGCAGTGCATCATCAACTGCTCGCCAACAGGAGTGTTGGCATATGGCCTCCACCTTCTCCCTGACCGCTCTCTGTACAACATTTTCAACTCTCTCCAAACAGGTCTGACGGTGATCCTCATCCTCCATATTCACTCTTTGCGCCGCAACTGTAACTGTCTCCCAACATGAGTGATCATAAGGGAGATCCTTCTCCCTCTCCTTAGCTCTCAGCACTGCATTTTTAACTGTCCGGCAACATGAGTGATAATGTTGAGCCTCAGTGTCCTCATCTGACTCAGAATTCATATCCCATGGGTCCTTGAGAAGTAGAGGAATTTTTTGGGCCAAGATACGTTCAATGCCTCTGCCGGCAATATTAGCGCAACCGAGGAGGAGGAGGAGCACAACGAAGCAGAGGGATATTAGAGTGGCAAATAAGATGTAGAGAGGCTCGTTGATCTTATCTTTATCAACGCATCCTGAAGCAGAGCAATAGTAACTTTCGCTACTTTGACCAACCTTACGATTACGACGTACAATATAGTACTCGGAGCTTACATGAAGAAAGATGGTTAATGCCAAAGCCATCAACTTATCCCAGGACTACTCAGCACGAGGATTGGCCATTGCGGGCATCAAATAGGCTACAATTACACACAGCATAACTCTACTGGTATGGATCATCCAAAATTCATTCCAACTCATTTCTTTTCCGGTATTCACATCCAATGGCTCACCCTGAGAGCTAAGCAAATTTAGCAACTGGATTGTGAAAGCCCTGAGCACAAGAAAATCACCAGGAATCCAATGTGCTCTTTTCTTCAGAGCCTTCACTATGTCCCTTAAAATGAGAAAAATAAATACAGAGATCACTGAAATCAACAATGATAACTTAAGAACTTGACCAGCAGATTCCCCATTAATAACCCCTCCACTGCTATTGGAAAACAGAGTCGTATTGAAAGCCATGAGTTAACTCACTCAATGCTCTTCGCCTTTCCCAAGATAATATATAATAGTTATGGCAGACTAAAATTCCGACTTCGTGTCACTCTTCATGTACGAAGAACAGTGCTGGATAGATGCGATTCACTTTGCAGACCGTATGACCACATTCAATTTTTTAATTAATCAAGGGCTTTCATCAGAACCAAAGACTACTCTTTAAAAAAACCAATTCCAAACAAAACCAGATCGTGAAAAAGAGACACATTACAATCTTCTCAATGGTGTAGCAGGTGTGACCACTTTGGTGATGAAAATAGTGTACGGAAAATTCCAAAAGCCAAAGACTATGCAACCCACACAATGGCTCTGATTAGACACTTCGTGTTATTTAATGACTAGTAATTAGGGGAGAGGGACCAATAGTTGTGAGGGCTAACTTCGTCAACATGTAGTCGTTGCATGGAATATCATAAGACCTTGATTTTTTTTTAGAAATGTAAAATGGACACTTAACTACTTATAACTAAGGTTTGAAGGTGTAACTCATCACACAACTCGTTAAAATAGCATGCTTAGTTAAACGTGTACAAAAATTGGCTTTTTAAAAATTCGACCAAAACTTTATCTAAAAGTCTCTAGTACTTGAATTTAAAAATATCTTTTGTTATTAGTTGGTGATTTTATTTCTATACAAAATATGACATATATGCAACTTAAATGGACCATATACCTATTAGTAATCATAAATATTTGTTATATCTAACTTTTAAATCCAATACAAAATGACCAATGCTTCAACACAAAAAAAATTATTTGTTGTTATAAAAATAACACATTATTATATAAAATACAACCTATACCGAACACAAAGGGACCAATAGTTGAACACTAAAACTTTTTGACAATCTCACACATTTCATGGGAAAATACAAGGCATTTTGGTTGTGTTCACCTTTTATATTTGTGATAAAACCAATTAGTAATATGAAATATTCTAATGCATAGACATTGCTACCCCAATAGTTGTACACATCATAATAGTATTTGTGCAATAAGATAACAATACTTGTTTAAGTGGGCATCTTATTTTATTAAGTGGGCATATTATTTTTTAATTGACACACATGATAGATAAGTATGATATATTATTTGAGACAAAAAGCTATCTATTTCACATGTTTATGTTATTTTAATATAACATTTATAGGTTCTCATGTGTTCAAGTATTGGTCCATCTTTTATCAACATTTGAAATTTTTTTAATTTAAATTTGGATTATTTAATCACAATATATAATAAAAATGTGGTGTAAGACTGGATAATATATTCACTAATGACGTCATGACTATTGGACCCCTCACAACTATTGGTCCCTCTCCCCTAAAAATATATTATTGTTTGTGGTCTTTAATTTAATCAATAAGTCTCGAATAAATGACCTTTTTATCGTCTAGATAGTCATTTCATTCAGGAAAAATGATGCTGAATCATTTGCTAAGTCTCTTGAATAATCTTCAAAAGAAAACTGAAATTACTTGAATTTTAAGCAAAATACTAATACAAGAAACAATAGTTTTAGTTATAATCTCATAGAAGGTGTCTAAGATATTTGGAGATAAACTTAGTCACAACTTAAGAATATTATGAAGAGGATAGTAGCTCATTTGGTGAATGTGATCACTACATTGTTTGAAAGTGAAAGAGAAGATCTATTTACGGAAATATAGAGCTTGTCTGAGGATGTAGAAAATGTGAATAGTAGAGAGCAAAAAGAGGAAGCTAAATTTATTCTAGATGGTGAGCTCATCATTTCTTGCATGATCCAACAATCTTAATGAATGGAAATGGAATACAAAAAATGAATCTTAAAGAATTTGAGGAGATGATCATAATTCTAGAAGTCCAAATAAAAGAAGCAAAGAGAATAGAAGAAGTTTTACCATCTTGATTAAAGCAAAAAGAAAAGCATTACAAGGATACTAAGTCAAAAATTGCATGCTTGAGAAAAGATTTGGATAAATAAAATAGTCATCTAGATAAAAACTTAAAGTATTCAAAGATTTTTTTTTAGATTGTAAAATGTGAAAGGTTGTCCTTGATCAAGATGAATCTTGGATTTGAAGAAGGTCAAGATACAAAAATTGTTTTTGTTTCCAAAGAAGGAAAATGTGAATAAATCTAATGAGAATACTTTAGATGTTTGAATGTTAATAAAATCAAGAATAAATAAATGCTTTAAACTAAGTTATGAAGTAAAAGAGGAGATGGAAGAGATCAAATCTAGCACAAAGCATAAGAGAAAGTTAAATTATTCCTCTTTCTATTAATTTTTTGATGTATCATCAATTTCTTCATAAAGATGTAGACTATAGAATGATCTTTCCAAGGAGTAACAATTTCGTTACAAAAAAAATCATTTGGACCTCTATTCGATTTCAGTTTCATATGTTATAAGTTCCATAATTCTAGACTTACAAGACTTTGTAAAAGTAATTTGATTAATCCTCCTAAGAAATATAAGAAAGTTGATATATTTGTTTTTTATTAAAGGAAAATAGTCTTTGAAGGGACCTAAAATACTAAATAAACAAAAATTATAGAAAATAAAACAACAGAGAACCAGTAACGAGCTTCTAATAAACCATCAATCCAAAAATAGGGGAAACATCCCAAAGAATATACAAAGATTAAAAAGTAAGGGAATGCACTCAAAAGAGTATCAACACAAATACAAGGAAATACCTCCTAGAAACCTTCAAGACTTGTTAACAAATTAAAAAATTTTATTATAACCACAATATCCACTAGTGTATCTCCTTTGCATTTTCTATTGATTCTTGTGGTAGGGTCAAGCAACAAGTATGAAATAGGTCCTTGTTTCTTTGACCTTCAACTCCTAGCTAGCAAAATGACAGCATCTTTGGATAATTATTGTAAAATATTAACGTAATCATTCAACTTCAATAGTCATTCAATATCTTTTATAACATCCTCTACCTTAAGATCCTCAACCCTCTTTGAAAACTTCTAGATCATGTTACAAATAGCTTATGAACCTTCTCATTATTAGTCATAGAAACCCCTTTTTATTTGATTATATTTAACTCAGAAAAAATCCATATTAGGAGAGAGAAATGACTATCCATGGTGTCTTTGAAACTCCTTCCTATACTTTCACTATCATACATAGATGACCTTTCTCCAAAGTAGTGTCCTTTCCCATGAGAATATGTACATGTATCAGAATTTTTTTTTACATTCATAGCTTGGGGAAGATGGGGAGATCCTTCATCAAAAAAATAATCTTGTTTGATTTTGTTTTGGTATCTGAAAGAATAATTAAATCACATTGCAAAAAAAATTGGGAGGATTATTTTGAAAATAAAACTTTGTTTGAAAGAACACAATTACTAGCGAGGTTATTCAGGAAAAATTAAATAACTCCTACTTTGGAGTTGGTGGGTGTTTATAATACAAAAATCTTTGTAAGTAATGTAAATCAAGCAATAGTTGAAAATTTACAAGATGAATTAAACAATATGAATAGAACAAGTTGAGAGGGTAATTTAAGTATTACGCATAGAGTGTTAATGACTACAATTTCTGGTAGGAGGTTGACACAGTGAAAAAAATTCTTGAGCAATATTTGAATTACTAAATTTATCTAGAAGAACTATGAAAACATATATGATGAGGAGAAATAAGTTAGATTGAAACATTGAAAAGAATCATGTAAATATTTTTAGATTTCATCAAAAAGATAGAATTTACAAAGATGTAAAAAGCTAGGTAATCGAATATTGGAATTGATGAAGGAGAGTCCAACAGTGTCAGCCAATCTTGCATCACCCAAAAATGTAATTTCTTTTCTAGTTTATGTTTGATGTTTTATATTTCTAGATACCTATTTGGGAAAAATAGATATTTCAACTTTTGAGATTCCCCTACTACATTTTTGTGTGAACATTTTATTTTTGAGGAAGTTGGTACATTTTACATTAAATAGGCTATTTTGTAGGTGGATTTGAATTATGAGGCATATATCAACATAAATTCAAGGAAAGATTATAAATGCAATATAAAGAACTTTGGAAAATGAATCAAGTCAAGATAATCTATTGTTTGAAATTTATTACAGTTTTAAGTTTCTAAAAATTTGTTGAAAAGTCTTTAGAGTTAAGTTTGAAGCACTAAATGGTCTCATAGAGCCTCTAAAATGGGGATATAATATTTTTTTGGTCCACAATGCTCCAGATAATTCAGAGAACTTTCTGATGGTGTAAATAGTTTGTCAATCAAAGTCCTAGATCATAAGTCGTGCCTCTAGAAATTTGGACCACATTTTGGGAACTACTCTATTTTCAAACCTGATGCCAATTAATTTCAATTCCTTTTTTTTGGCACCCAATCACCAAATTTAAAATCATAAATTTAAATTTGACTCCAAACTAAAAAAATAGTTATTTAAGACCCGTGTTTAAGGTGGGAAGGCATTTTTTGTAAAGAGGTATTGGGAAAAGGGGTTTCCTCTAGAAGCTAAATGTGTTGTAGCTTGTGAGGCATGTATTTTTTCTTTCTGATTATAAAATATATGTAATAAAAGTCTTTATTCAGATAATACAAAGTATCTTTCCTATTGTGTTCTTGTGTTCTCTCAAGTTCTACCATCATCATGATCAACAACTCATCTATTTCTTCCAATAGAAGGGACACTATATAGATCAAAGATGAAGAGATCATTATGAAAATTTCACATCCAAAACATTTTGTATAGATAAAAAAAAAGTGAACTATTTGAAGCATTCAAGCAAGCATTTTTACATATAAAAATATGTTAGAAACTATTTGAGAGGTTGTCCTATCATTGTATGCATAAATAAGGTACATGAAACTTTTTTTTGTCAAAAGCATGTTGAGTTTCATGTATACTTGGAATCATATAAAGATACTATGGCAGTACTTAATCAAAATGTGGTCATCCTTGGAAGTATGACATTATTTGTCAAGTATATTTTATGTGATAAATCAAAATATTATGATGAGTTCAATGTACAATGTAGAAAAAGTGTGTGCATTTATTGTGGTGATTTGCAAAAATTTCCATTGCAAATTGAGAATATTGATGTTTGAACACCACTTTTGTGGAAGTTATTTAAATATGAGATATACCAAACTAAGACAGGAGATTAATCCAAAAAATTGTATTGAAGGATAGTGAATTTCCCTACCTTAAGTTTATGAACAAATTTTGTACCAACATTTATCCACATATCCAACATTGTCACCATGCACAATGGAAACCTAAATAACTTTTTGATTCTAAATTTTTCTACCTAGTTGTATTCTTTCAATTGTAGATTTCTCTAAGAACTATACATTTTCCCCTTAATCACAGATTCAAGGTGGATATTATCATTCTGATCAAGTTGCTATATTTGTGAAAGTGACATAAAGACACACACAAATTAATTTGGATGGTGTAGAAATTACTTATCTAAGGAATACATTAGCATCAAGAAGGTTCATTTTTATATCCGAGGTCATAAGGTTTACAATAGGATCTATGTAGCTCATTATTTTTCATTTTTTCTGAAGATCTTAAAAATCACAGGATAAATAGTTCACAACACTAGATTTGGTGTGATGGTTGTGTAGATAAGTACATATGTCAATTCATTTTCCTTCTTATTTAAGTTATTATTTACTTTTACTTGGATTCCAGTATGTATATAAATTCAATTTATATGATTTTGTATTTGATTTGAACTTGATCTAAAGTTTATTAAATGATTATGTATACATGTGTAAAATTTTATCCGAGGATAATTGAAGTCTGTAAAATCATTTAATTGGTTATAAGTGAAACATATTCGATGCAATGTTAAGATTTAGTGGAAATTCTTTGAAAGTGGACATTGAAATGGAGACAACGATGGATCAAGAGGATGTGTGAAGTGTGCACTTCACCAATATGAACGTTCTGGTACAAATGATGTTCAATGTTTATATCTATTTCATAATGTAATTTCAAAGGAAGTGCACATAAAGGGTTTTCAATGTTTATATATGTTTCTTGTATATATGCAATAGCATAGAGAATTCAAAAAAATGTTGAATGGTTCCAATGTTGTTTTCCTACTCGCAACACAACATACAACAAATGTTATATTTGGGATATAAAACATAAAATATTTTGTTCAAATTCTTTTAAAATTTCACCAAGTGCATTTCAATTTTATGTTAACCATTGATCTAAAAATGAGCAAATTTTATTTCATATTTTTAATAGATATTGATTGATCTAGTTCTTACAATTGTCAATACATTGTTGGTATTAGAAGTTTACATCAAGTGATGACTAAAGGAAACCACAAGCCTCAACTAATTCAAGTAAGAGAAAAATAATTCTCTTATACTGACTATGTTGAAGGCAATTTGCAATGATTCAATATGAGAATATTGGAAATGGATATGTTTCACAATAGGCTATCAAAGAGTTAATCATAATGCCTCCTTCTGAAGATGATGACAATGACATAGAAATTTATGATCCTATATATTTAGTTGATTATGAATGTGTTTCTGATTTAGTTGTTATAGGTGTGTGTGCATACATGTTATTTTATTTAATTTTAATTTATCACAAGTGATGTTCAATTTTTATCTTACTTTCATTTTTTATTTGTGAGATCTATGTGCATAGGTGATATTTTTTTGTTGTTACAGATCCTGATAATGCATAAGGTGTAGATAATTATCTATTAAGATGCATTAAAGAAAAATATAAATTACCAAAAGTAACTATATATGGTGATAGACTGTCATAGCCAACTGATTTAGTTGTTATTGAAGGAACCTATTATTTTGAAAAAAGAAGATAGACAAAAATGGTGTTCAATTTATTGAATGCATGCCTAGCCAAAAAGTCATTCAATACAATCACTTGCTTATAGCGACAAAATTGTAATTTTAGACATTGCCAAATTATGATATGGCGACAAAAAGTGTGCACACACACACACACACACCATATTAAAGTAAAGATGATTTTAATATTGGATATAGTTATTTATTTTTATATGGTTCAATCATTTTGATAAATAGTTATGCATGCTTGGTTTAATGATTTTATATATAATTTTAAGTATGCTTTTATGTATGTTGTTATGTATGCTTTGACGATTCAATGGTTTTGATATATCGTTATAAATGCTTTTGTGTATGTTGTTGACGTAGTCAAGGTGGTGGATCTAGTTAAGGATAGGCCAACCTTGCAGCCAAATACCAACACAACATAATAACACAACACAACATAGATATGCAAATAAAAATCATTTGTATTCATCAGTAACTGAGATCACAAGAAACATGTTGAGCTATAAGGCCTTCTCGGTTATGACCAAATATATCAGAGTTACATTCAGAGTTCAACTATTCTCTAGCTAGTCCATCTCTATAACATATCAACAACTGGTTAAACTATGAATTCATGTTAAACTAGTTTAACCATCGGGAATTACATACTTATAATGTCTCATTATCAAATCAAGATAAAATAACCATATAAGTTCCCTCAAGTCAATAATCATGTCTAATCTCGAGTATAACAATTTATATCATAAGAGTAGGTAACACATCTAACCCTTTAAGTGATTATAATCAATTAACCTAAGATAAATGTAAACATTAATAATGAGCATCTCTCAAATATGTGTATAGGTTTATCAGGTGACCCCTATAGTATTAAGGTCCTAAAATATCACTGACACATAGGAAGATATAAAAGATCATACCTATGCAATATTTATTATTTTCCAAATTAGAATATGAAGTTATAGTGACTAGGAAGAGAGTTGGGTTAATAAACCATCATAAGGATCATCATTCTCTTATAAAAATAACCATGGAATCACATATAACACTTCCCAACTTCCAATGAGCATAACTAGGACCTGTTAGGGTTAGAGGGGATTACAAATGCACATAAAAAATCTACCAGAAATCATCAGAAATAACCATGCCCATTCAAAGACCAACTAGAATCAGAAAAGAATGTATTCAAAATCAATAATTCCATATACATTCATTTCCTTCACTGTTCAGAGCTAACTGTTCAAAGACTATCTTGACACTAAACAAAAAAAGAATTTCTAAAATCTAGAAAACTTTATTTCTTTCCCTTTACAAACTAACAAAATTCCATGGACTCTTAGAATCAAGAATCTCTCATGTATCAAATGAAAAGGGGGAAGTTAGAATGTGGACCCTCTTAATTTCATTGGATTATATATTTATAGATCTTCCCCAATAGGTCCTCTCAATGTTTGTTACTCAATTTTTAAATATACTAGATAAAAAAACTAAACACATTGAATCCTTAAATATCTTATCTCTTTGAATTCTTTCCAATCATCTTAGAACATGCGTTGGCACTATTAGTATATTTAAACTAATCTTTTCCTTGTAATGATGTTATTCTCATGTTTGTGCTATTTAAAAATAATTACTATCTATTGATATTACCAAAGTCAAAGAGTTTGTGATAATAAAATCTTTAGATTGCCACTATGTCATGGACACATCTGTTGTAGCTAAAAATATTCATCCTTAATTCTCTTTCCCCTTCAACCAATAGGGTTAATTATGTGGCATTACATTTGTTTCCTCTATGAACAATAACCTTAAGCTAGACATTGACTGATATATCATTACATTTTCCCCCCTTTTGAACTTTATAAAGACACTTTAATTTTAGTATCGGGTCCTTAAAGTATTCTTATAAGTGGTAGAAAGAAGCAAAAACACAATACATTAGATACTTCTATGTTTCTTGTCATGTGGTGATGATGGTTTGTGAACCAACAAAAAAAACCAAAATACTTTTCAAGGATTTATGAGACATAAGTGATACATCTACTCAATGGATGGTTCCAACAACTCTCTCAAGCTCTGATATTACATTTGCAAGTAAACATTAGGTTTTAGATGTGCCTGAGAGAACTACATGTTGGAAATTGAGAAGAGTTATATAATTCCTATAGGGTTCCAAAATTCATTTTGGACAACACAAAAATGTTGACGAGTCTTTTCCATATTCTCTTTTTCTTTGAAGTGAGAAGTTCAACTTAGGATTTTTGACTTCACCTTTCTCTCTGGGACTTCTCTATTACTCTATTTTATTTCTCATCTTCCAGTTTCTTCCTTGCAAATGAAAGTTCATCCTAGGTTGTTAGAGTCCATCACAAGAATTAGTACTAATCAAATTATTGTTGAACTTCAAATTTATCATCAACTAAATGTTACACTTTAGGCACCAGGTAGGGATGGAAGAACATGAAATTGAATAACATTAACTTTTTCCTTCAACAAAAAGTTTGTAAAGAATTGTTGGGAGCCATTCTTGTTCCAAAATTGGCACCAAGTGTGAAACTATTTTCTTTAACTTTAGACTAAGTTCCAAATCTAGTGTCAATACCAATTGGTGGTACCATAACTATCTTCAAAGTCCAGTTGTAGTTGTTCAACTTCTACACAAAGTTGATGCTACTTGATGATTCCCATCATTCCATGTCGGGGGTCAAGTTCAAAAGTCAATTTTGGAATTCTTTGTAAATGTTGATGCTCTTTTAGTTCAAGTTGGATTGTCAAGGCTTGAAAGTATTTCTTCTACATACATGAAATATTGATGCTTCTCATTTGTTCCACTTTTAACACTTAGGTTTGACAAAAGAAAAAAGAAAGTAAAAAAGTATTTCAAAATGAAGCATTAGGATGTGAGACATCAAATGGAACACATGCTAGGCTTGGATGTCGGTAAAGCAATAAAACTTACACAATTCAATTTGACATCTTGGGTTCCAATAGAGGTTCAAGAACTGTTTCAAAACTAAAACGAACTTGAATACTTAATAGATTTAACTCATTGAAATTAGACAAGGATAGAACTTAGCCAAAATTTGAACACAAGATAAAATTTGGTTAACACAAATGTGTGTCATCCACTTAGAACAAATTAAAATCATAAAATGCATAGGGATCATTAAACTTTAAAGTTTTATTGGTCAACTATATGACTACAAGGTCCACACTATATCTATTGAAATGACCTAAGACGTATAAATGGTCATATCTTGATAGGCAATGGTTGCACTAGGATAATTGTATACATAATTATGGTTGCACTAGAATAATGAATACATGATCTTAATAAGTATACCTCATGATGCATGTAAGAACTTAGAATACATAAATCACATGTTTTATGGAACAAGAATAGCATACGCAGAGGCGGAGCTAGGGTTTGCAGTAGAAATGGTGAAGGGGAGGATGCAAAGGGAGGGGAAGGAGGCAACGAGGATGATGGAGGGAAGGCTATTGATGTTGCCATCCTCAAAACCTTCTTTGGGAAAATTATACTATTTGGCCAGGTGTGGTCAAGAGGGCCTTTACTTGGACATTGTTTGTGTTACCGTAGCCTCAGCAGTTGGGGTGTTTGGGCTATGTTACTTGGGAGAAAGGATGTAGAGGTTGAGACCATGGGTGCCCCCATTTCCTATGGGGGATCTCTGCATGTTTTCAATGCTATTGGAGGCCAGTCTCTAGGATGCTCCCCCTTTCCCTCAGAGCCTAAAGAGGTGGGGAAACAAGATCTGTTCTATTTTTTCTTCCTGTGTTGTGACAGCGGGAGTAGCTCTCATGTGGGAGAGCCTCTCTGGTTTTCTTTCTTCGGAATGCTTTGTTGGGGGTTTGAGGATGCTTCTGCCATGATTCCTTTTGGTCGGCCGTGTGCTTGCCTCATTGGTGGTGTGGTCTTTCTCCTCGAGGGGGCCTATTTTGGTGGCTTTGTGGAGACTCTTTCGAAGGATCTATCTCATTCTCCTTTTCTCCCTTCACATGGTGGAAGGTTTTTGGGGTTCTCTCTAATGGAAGTTGTTTCTTCCTTTCAGATTTTGGATCTGTTGGGTATGTGGGTCCAGTCTCTCTTGGTGCAGGGGAATAGTTTTTTTCGTGTCTGGGTATTTTTCCTCCTCTCTATTTCTGTGGAGATCTTTGTTGATGCTCTATGGCATTGCTTCTTAAGGCTTGTCTTGCCTCCTGTTGCTTTGGTGTGGAGAGGCTTTCATTTTCCTCTATTGCCCAGCTTTGGTGGGTGGTTGTGTCGGTTCCCCTTTTGAGGCTCTCTTTGGGTGGCCACTCTTTGGATTTTGCAGATCCCCTCTATTGTGTGGGAGAGTGGTACTGGCTCTTTCGGTATTGCTCTGAGTGTTGTGGGCCTTGCCACTACTCATGATGGGAGATGGACCAGTTTTAGAAGCTTTATTGCTCCTCCTATGCTTGATTTTTATGGCTTTTTGAGTTCCCTCCCTCTCCACTCTGTGGTACAGCCCTCTTTTGTGGTGGGGGTTTACTTATGGGTTCTACAACTACTGAAGGTTACTCTCCTTCTTCCTTCCATTCTTCTTCCTAATGAGGTGGAAGCTTCTTTTCTGATGGAAACTCAGTCTTTTGAGGTGGCTCGCTGCTAGATAAATGATTTGTTGAATGTGGGTGCTCTTGTTGTGAAGGAGTGGTGGAAGCCTTCTATGGAGGCTGAAAAGTCTCCTATTGAGGTGGAGATTGTGTTCGTGAACTTGGAGGTGGAGGAGACTCCTATCAAGGTGGAGTTCTTCTGGGCTACCTCTTGTGGTTGTACTAATGGAAGCAAATGTTTCAGCTTCAACCTTGTTACTTGGATCTTTTTACTCTCTGCTCCTGTAGAGGTGGCCCCTTTTTCTATTGAGGTGAACAAGGAGTTTACAGTGGGTGGGAATATCTTTGACAACGTTGGTTTGGGCTAGAGGTGTAGTGGTTTTTGGACTTTCATTTCTGACAGAGAAAGATGGACATGCTATTTGCGGCCTGAACTTGCTTCTTCCATTTTTTGGTGATGATTGTGTCTCTCTCTTTCAGTTTCTTTTCTTCCTATGATCAGGTGATTGCTGACAATTTTAAAGGGCTCACTCTAGTCCTTTGTTTTTGTTTTTGGTTAAAGCTTGCAGCTTTTGTGGGGGCTTGCCCCAAGATGCTCTTTAAGTTTGTCTTTGATAGAGGCAGACTGGTCAATATTTTTCTGTTAATCATCTGCTCTCTAACTCGTGCTATTAATGTGCTATTAATGTGCTTCTAGTCCTCTGTTCCATGAGCCAACACCCTCTTGCTACTTTCCTTTAATAAAAAACAAAAGAAAGAAAATTAAGAAAATTTATCCAACTCAAGATTATACTATTTGTCAATATATACAACTATTAAGATATTTTTCCAAAATATACATTAAATTAAACAGAAAATAACGTAAACATGCGAATTTCATTCTTACCAAAATGTTTTAGTGAATAAAAAATTAAGATGAAAGCACATTCACTTGAGCAAATTCAGCTTGACCAATTTTTTTACTGTTTTTCATATGGTAGACATCATTTTTCATCTCCAATATTGTGTGACGAGTTAAAAGCGTAAGAGTTAAAAGCATAAGAGTTAATGCGTAATTTGTTGTGACGATTGTATTGTGTTGAATGGATAATGTTCTAGTGAGCATCTCTGAATGCCCACAAACACCATGACAAACCTGTACTTATTATCGACCTATTTTTTGGGTAAAGGAAAAGATTGCTTATTCATTTGCTCTTGGAAATGGTCTAGATTCTCAAGGGAAGTGAAATGATTCCGAGCTTTTCTTCTTCATTTGTTCTAACAAATAGCCTATTAAGCATGAGAGGAAACGATTGAAGGAACGTGTAGCGTACTGCTTTAGAAGATGCTTCTGCAGTGTGACTACCCATTTATGGAAAATGTGTGGAATTCATTAAGAAAGTGAAATGAATTCCTAGCTTTGTCGCACATATACCAAAAAATATTCTGTCCAGCTTGGAGGGAAAGCGAAGGTAGAAAAAGGGCACTGCTTTTAAAAGATACCACCCTATGAAAAAAATGGAATTGATTGATGAGCCCAAAGCTTTTGCAATATGACAATGGGACAATAATAATGAGTTATGAAAAAGAAGTTAACTCTTTTAAGCGGCGCACATGCCAGACAACCTGTATAGCGCAGTGCTTTACGAGATGGCACGTTATGAAAAGAAATGGAGGTGATTGAAAAGCATACTGCTTTTGCATGATGGCAACGTGACAATGTTATTGAGTTGCCCAACCCAATAGACGCCACAAATTCTTCTTAAAGCTCGCTGAAACTATGTACAAGATTTTCATTTTTCCCTGTCACTTTGTACTGGCCGGATTCCATTGCCTTAAGCCATACATACTCCATATTCAAGTATGCTTCCTCCTTGCACTACATCAGCTCTGCCTCTTCCAACTCAAAATCATATCAGTCACTATAATGGATTCTGATCTTCAGAGAACACCGCCAAATGAAAAGAAATTGAAGTGACTCAAGAACCTACAGCGAGAATACCAGAATAGGCCAAAGGATGTTATTTCCTTAGACTAAATCGTCCCTTCCTCTTCCGAGGAAATATTAAACCAGTCACTAATATCCATTTCTTGACTAATACCAATGTCCACATCTTTTTCAGACCCGTATTGTGAAAAGTAACTAATTAACTATTGCAATCACTAATTTTTAATCTCCTATCTTGAAAGATAATTTAACTGCCAAAACTAATTTACAGTCAAATATTGAATAACAACACAATTGCAACTTCACAAAAATAAATGCGGAAATAAATTTGAACATGATGATACAATATTTTTGGACAAAATTGTCCCTGGAAAGACCCCTAAGGGAAAACTAGTTCTATAGATAGAAAATATATTAATCTTCAGCAATATAAGAGTTACAAAAGATTCCTTGCCTCTTTCTGGCAGAACTCTGATAAACTCCTAATATCTCCCAATGATATTCCCCACTGCTATCTCAACGCTATCACTGCGCCCTTGCTCCCACTGCAAATACATTTGCTTTCACTGCAAATGATTTCTTCACAACTTGATGTTTTCCAAATGCCCCCTAGCCCCCCTTTTATACTACCCTCACTGAAAAATCAACGACCGAGATTGATCTCAATTAACGGCTAAGATTAAAAGGAACTCAACAACCAAAACTAAATTGGTTGTGATCAACTACCAATTAAAGACATATTTATTAACCTAAGCATTCTTGAGAAAACAAATATTAATTAATCTGGGCAAATGGAAGCTTTCTCACTACATAACTAACACTCCCTCTTTGGAAGGAAGCTATTCTGCATGACACCTAACTTATCTCTAAAGAAGATAAATTTTACCTTCCCCAAAGCCTTCATCAGAATGTCTGCTACCTGCTCCTCTATAGGTATGTACTGTAGCTGAACAATCCCTCTCTGTACATAATCTCTGATGAAGTGATATCTGATGTCTATATGTTTAGACCTATCATGAAACACTAGATTCTCAGACAACTTGATGCAACTCTGATTGTTAAAGTGTATCACAGTAGTGTCAACTCTCTAACCAAACAAGGCTACTAGCAGCTTCTAAAGCCAAATAGATTCACATGTCGCAATGCTAGCTGCTATGTATTTTGCTTCTATAGAACTCAAAGCCATAGACTTCTGCTTCCTACTGAAGCAAGAAACAACTCCTGATCCCACATTGAAACAACATCCTAGAGTGCTCCTTTTGTTTGTTGTACTACCTGCCCAATCTGCATCAGTACAGCCCATCAACCTTACCTTGTATTTCTTGATGTTACAATCTACACTGTTCTTGATCTTGTAGATCTAGCATGATCCAACCACTACCCTATTTGATGGTCTAGGCACTATCTCACACACATCATTATACATTATTGAGGTATATTCCTCAACCATCACATCTCGCCACACCTGATGCTATGTAGCCTCCTGATAACTAGAAGGCTCACTATCTACCAATTGACTCACTAAAGCCACATAGTCATTGAACTTGGCTGGTTGTCTCTTTTGTCTCGTACTCCTCCTAGGAGCTCCCACAACCTCCTAAGTATCCCTTTGAGTCTCTTGAACCTCATGGTTTCAACTACCAACTGTAGAGGATGGAATATCAACCTCTATGTCTTCTTGATGCACATCCTCCTGCACTGATTGCTCCATATTTTGTGAATCTCCACCAGCTAAGCCAATGCTCATACTAGTAATTGTACTTGGGCTTTGATGCCCTTGACTTGGTGAACTTATCCTTGGAGCTTATGTTGGCTTCTCACTCTGATCTTCTACTAGCAAATCTCTAGACCTCCTGAATGCCTTGTCCTCCATGAACTTGATGTCACATCTAGTGATAATTCTTCTAGTCCATAGAATAAAAATCCTTTATGCCTTTGAGGTTTCACTATACCCAAAAAAGTACCCCCTCTCTGCAGTTTGATCTAACTTGGTACGAGTATGACCTAGAATATAACAATATGACAAACTACCAAATATTTTGAAATGACTAACATCGGGCTTCTTACTTGTGAAAGCTTCCTTTGGTGTCAACTTCCCTAGTACCTTGTGTCGAACTCTATTATGAGTGTAGACTGTTGTACTACATGCTTCTTCTATAAGTAGTGGGACATGTCTTGATCATGTAGCATAGCCCTTTCTGCCTTCGATATAGAATGGTTCTTCCTCTGAGCAACTCCATTCTATTGCAGATTGTAAGGAATAGTCCACTCTCTCTTGATTCCTTCTCTGGTACAAAACTCCTGGAATTCATTTCCTTTGTACTCCCCTCCATTGTCTGACCGAAGAACCTTTATCTTCCTTCCTGTCGAGTTCTCCACAAGAGCCTTGAACTCTTGGAATTGACTAAAAACCTCATCCTTGGTCTTCAAGAAGTATATCCAAGTCTTCCTGGAGAAATCATCAATAAAAGTAACATAGTACTCATAGCCTCTAAGAGATATTTTTAACATCGGTCCACAAACATCTAAATGTACTAGATCAAGAACACCTTCAAATTTGGTGTCACTCCTTGGAAAAGGTTCTTTCACAAACTTCCCCAACACACATCCCTTACATACATCATCATGTTCTGTGCTTACTTCTGGAACACCTATCACTGTCTCACAAAGCAATTTAAGTGCTCCATGATGAATATGGCCCATCCTCCTATGCCAAAGTTCTCTAAGATCTCTAGGACTAAAATTGCTCATGAGTGCCTTAGGAGTATCAAACTATAGCCTATAAAGGTGACCACTCCTAACTCCAATGGTTATGGGTGACTTCCACTCCTTGTGATTGATCAACACATATTCCCATTTAATGAGTACATTATACCCTCTATCCCGAAGAACAGATACAAAAATCAAACTCATACCTAAGCTTGGCACATGCAACACATCATGCAGGGGAATAATCTTCCCATTCTCCCTCTGAAACTAAACAATCCCTTTCCCAACTGAATTGAGTTTGGACAAGTTTCCCGTAGAAATTTGGGTACTGGTGTTCTCCTCCTTATAAATGGAGAAGTACTCTCTAACTCCTATCATATTAAATGATGCCCCACTATCTATATACCAAACACACTGTGAGGTTGAGCTAACCATACAAGCTATGAGTGAAAACTCATCTTCTATTCTAGTAGAGAGATCTTCAACCATTACTGAAGCTGCCACCTGCTTCTTTCGCTTCTTATCATTATTCTTCATTTCTGGGAAATCACGGACATAGTGACCATATTCTTGACAACCAAAACACTTGATTTTTGATAGGTCCTTCTTCTTCTCACTTTGAGAATTAGATCCTTTGCTAGACCCCTTCTTGGCTTTCCCTTTCCCCATTAGGGAAATTTTTTCTTGTTCCACCTCACTTTTTTGAGTCTTATTGGCCCCATTGATAAGACTTAGTTGAAACTCCTCCTGAGTGAAATCACTCCATAGTTGATCCCAACTTGGTAAGGTGTCTCGCCCACTAGCAACTTGAAGAAAGACACTCCACTGCTTAGTAAACCCATTTAGTGTTAGAAAGTAAAGATCCCCAAGATAACTGAGAGGGGGGGGGGTGTGAATCAGTTATCTGATAATTTAACCATTCAACAGCTTTAAACAATATAATCAATGTAGTAATAAACTATAGAAAGATAACCATACACAATTGCACAATAACACAAAATATGTTGACAAGGGAACATCTTGAAAAGAGTAAACCCTGGTGGGAATGATGCCCACAAAATGATGTACTAATATGAAAGTTCCTTGTTAGAGGATGGATCCTGTTAGGAATCTTATGAAATACATTCAGTACATATAAATCCCTGTTAGGAGATTTCGAATCCCTATTAAAAGATTCTAACCCGGTTAAGATTTTATGGAAGACAGAAGGACCCACTGCCCAAACAGCTTCAAGGCAAGATCTTTGAACCCACTGTCCAAAGGATCTTAGAATTATTCAATAGAATAATATGAAATATATTACCTCCTTCATACTATGTCAAAACCACACTCTCTGCTACACAAGATCACAATCCCTGATCTCTGTACTCACAAGTCTTCCTTCATCACTGAATTAGCTCTCTTCTTCACTTCATGCATATATTCGCATCTCAACACTCACACTTTCACTCTACAATAAGTAAAACAGTCCTTCTTATATACCAAACTCAAATAATTACAAATGAGTCAGTCCTCAATTACAAAATAATAATTTCTACACGCTACACACAAATTTCACATAAAACTGTCAGCTTCAAGATACTGTAACTTTCTCCAAACATAGCCTCAAAGTTTACGCTATGAACCACATCATCATTAATGAGTCTCCAACCTCCCTTTAACTTCAAAAAATCAGATTCCATCCCAGCTAAGAGATATCCTCTGATTTTTGAAAACCGCTACACAGAAACACTGTCAAAACACTATTTTTACCAAAATGCTCATAACTCTTATGAATGAATGAATTTATTTTTGCCCTATTAACCATAGGTTAATAACACACCAAAGAACATACCATCAATTGTGCAAAATCCAATCTACAATACATCATGTGCGCAAAACAAAATTGTACTTGCTTTCCTTCTGATAACTAGAATATCACTGTGTTGACATTAATGACAATCCAAGTCATGAATGCAACAACAACTACTACAGAATGACTACCAAAATACTTTTCATTCATTCCTAACAATCTCCCCCATTGGCATTGATGGAAACATAGATGAGAAACATCCAATGTTCCAAAAATCCAATACTGCAACATCATTGCAAAATAACAAATCAAATCTTGCTTCATTTTCCTATTCAGCTCTTTCATACAATCCACAAAAGTTTTTCATGTATATCTCTCCCCCATTGACATCAATGATAGAAATTCTATCACTAAGTCAACAACAACATAATGTCAAAAGACACTGTTCAGAAAAATATAAGAACAAGAGTCCTCATGACTCAACTCATAAACTCCCCCATAGAGGAAGTTCCAACATCCAATCCAGAAGAAAGATAGGGCTCATATACCACTGGACGGATGCAATCATCTGCATCAATTCTCAAAAATAGGTTGGGGCATAACCCCAAGCATACCTCTCAAATACACGAATGTATCCTTAGGTAAAGGCTTTGTAAATATATCTACTATCTACTCCTTTGTACTTATGTACTCCAATCTTACTTCTTTTTCTGCAACTTTCTCTCTTACAACATGATATTTGATCTCAATATGTTTAGTTTTAGAATGTAAAATAGGATTTTTTGACATACTCACTGTACTAGTGTTATCACAATATATAACAACAGGCTCGTCAAATTTTATTCCAATATCCTTCAACATCTACTTCATCCAAATAATCTGATTACAATTGTTTGCTACTGCAACATATTCTACTTTTGTTGTACTTTGTGAAATATAATTCTTCTTCTTGCTTAACCAAGAGACCAATTTTCGTCCAAGAAAAAAGGCTCCACCACTGGTGCTTTTCTTGTCATCAATGCTGCCTCCCCAATCTGCATCAGTATAGGCACATAAAGTAAAGTCATTAGAATTCTCATACCATAATCCATAATCCATTGTTCCTTTCAGATATCTCAATATCCTCTTTGCTGCTGCATAATGTGATTCTCTAGGTTCTACTTGAAATCTTGCTACAATCCCAACTGAATGTGCTATATCAGGTCTTGTATGTGTTAAGTACTGCAATCCTCCAATCATAGATCTGTACTTTTTCTGCTCAACTGCTGGTGTCTCATCTTTGCTAGATAACTCATGTCCAGTTACCATAGGTGTTCCAATAGGTTTGGAATCTTCCATTCCAAATCTTTTCAATAAGTCGTTCAAATACTTAGTCTGACTTACAAATATAAGTTCCTTGCTTTGTGTTATCTGTAATCCCAAAAAGTATTTCATTTCTCCAATCATGCTCATCTCAAATTCAGTCTTCATTTCATCTGCAAATTTGTCACTAGCTTCATCTTCTCCTCCAAAAATAATATCATCAACAAATATAACTATAACCAACAAACCATTCTCAATTTCTTTTGTGTATAAGTTACTATCTGTTGTTCCTTTTATAAATCCCAATTTCAATAAATACTTATCCAATCTTGCATACCAGGTTCTAGGTGCTTGTTTTAATCCATATAAAGCTTTCTTTAACTTACATACCATATCTCCTTCTTGTGTCAAAGGAAAACCTTTCGGTTGCTCAATGTAGACTTCTTCTTCCAATTCACCTTTCAGAAATGCTGACTTCACATCCATCTGATACACTTTAAATTTCTTGTAAGCTGCATATGCTAGAAACATTCTCACTGCTTTAAGTCTGGCCACAGGTGCAAAGGTTTCCTCATAGTCAATTCCTTCTTGTTGTGAATATCCTTTACATACCAATCTTGCTTTGTTTCTTATTACTTCTCCTTGTTCATTCATCTTGTTTCTAAATACCCACTTTGTTCCAATCACATTCTTGTCTTTAGGTCTAGGGACCAATTCCCATGTCTTATTTTTTTCAATCTGCTCTAGTTCTTCTTTCATAGCAATAATCCAATGTTCATCTTCACAAGCTTCATTAGTACTCTTAGGTTCAATTTGAGAAATCAAACATAAATGTACCTTATTTTGAGTCAAAACACCTGTATCTAAACTTCCAATAACTTGCTCAACAGGGTGATGTCTTGAAGTATACCTATTAGGTGTCATAGTTACTGATCTTGTTCTAACTGTAGATTCTTCTCTGCTTTCTTCTCCGTTTTCTTTTCTATTTTCTTCTCTGTTTTCTTCTCTATTTTCTTTAGTATGACTTTCATTCAGCAAATCACTGTTAGTTTCAAAAAATAATTCTGTATTTTCAATGTTAGGCTAAGGTTGTGCTTCTCCATCAGATTCATAATCAAGCATTCTTTCCTGAATTTTAAACTTCTCATCAAATTTTACATTTGCACTTTCAAGAATAGTCTTAGTTCTTTTGTCAAACATCTATATGCTTTGCTTTTCAAATAATATCCAAGAAATATTCCTTCATCACTTCTAGGATCAAACTTTCCTATATCATCATCTCTCTTTATATAACATTTACTTCCAAAAATTCTAAAATACTTGACTGAGGGTGCATGTCCAAACCATAATTCATAAGGTGTCTTGTTTGTATTTGCTCTGATTTGTACTTTGTTCATAGTGTATACTGTTGTGTTTACTACTTCTCTCCAAAAAGTCTTAGCCAAATCATTCTCAAATAACATAGCTCTTGCTGCTTTAGTTACTGACCTGTTCCTTCTTTCTGCAATACCATTTTGTTCTAGTGTTCTAGGGGCTAAGAGTTGTCTCTTAATACCATTCATTTCACAAAAAATATTAAACTCTCTAGATGTAAATTCACCACCTCTATCAGATCTTAGACACTTAATCTTCATTCCAGATTAATTTTCAATTTTGCTTTTCATGATCTTATCAAATGCTTCAGATTTTTCTTTCAAAAATGCAATCCACATCATTCTTGTAAAATCATCAACAAGAATCATAAAATACCTTTCTCCATAGAATCCTCTAGTCCTAGTAGGACAACTCAAGTCTATATGAATAATCTCTAGCTTCTTTGTCGATGTGAACTTCTTGCTGGGAATTGAACTCCTTTTCTGCTTTTCCATCATACATTCTTTGCAAATTATGTTAGTAGGCTTCATAATTCTAGGTAAATCCCTTACCGCAAGTGTAGTACTCACCTTGACAATATTATCAAAGTTTATATGACAAAACCTTTTATGCCATAACCAACTGTCATCAATCTTAGTTATCAAACATGTCATCTTAGTAGGATTCAACTGAAATACATTACCTCTGGTTTTGGATCCTTTTCCAATCAAATTTCCATCTCTATCTTTTATCATACAAGTTTCTTTAGCAAACCAAACTTGATAACCCTTATCAACCAATTGTCCAACACTTAGTGGATTATGTCTCAACCCATCAACAAAGTAAACATCATCAGTGTTAGTCTTTCCATCAACAGTAATAGATCCTATACCTTTAATCAAACAAGGTGCATTGTTACCAACTCTAACAATTCCTCCATCATAATTGTCTAACTTAACAAACTTTCTTTTATCTCCAGTCATATGATGTAAACAACCACTGTCTATAAACCAATCAGATTTCTTTTCAACTTGAGAAACTAATGCTTTTTCTTCCCTTTCATTAGATTCAGAATTTTCTTCTTTAATTGCTACAAATCCTATTTCCTCAAAGTTATCATTATCACTATCACTTAAATGTCTTTCAATTCCTACTTCAAGATCTTCATCATTTGCATAATAACATTCTTTAGATCTCCTAGGTTTAAAGTTGTTTCTATACTTCTTAACTCTTTTAGGACATTTAGATGCAAAATGACCATATTCTTGACAAGTCCAACATTTAAAGATTTTCTTACCATCCGGTTCTCTTTTTACAAGTAATGCAATACCTTCTTCAATCTTCTTATCTTCCTTAGATTTAGATCTGCTACTACTGGCGTAATCTCCACTCACACTAGTACTTCTTGATAATGTAGGTCTAATGTTAAGAGCACTGAATGCTGTCTCCATTCTAGGTAGCTCTCCTGCTAATCTCAAATTCATCTCTGCTATCTCTAATCTTCCAAGAAGAGTCTCTCTTGAAAAGTTTGATGTACAAGGTATCACTTGTTCAATCATCTGTGTTGTCTGCTTGAATACTGGTGTCAAAGTTCTCAGAATTTTTCATATCACTTCATTCTCTATCTTATCACCTCCACAAGACTTTATTTTTGTTACAATCTTAGACATCCTACCAATATAGCTTCTAATAGATTCATCTTCCATCATTCTAATATCTTCAAATGCACAAATCCAATTATGTAATCTAGCCTTCTTTGCATGTTCATCACCTTCAAAATTAGAATGTAAAGCTTTCCAAATTTCATGAGATGTTTTCAAACATCTTACCTGACTGTATTCATTCTCTGGTAGTGCTGACAAAAGTGCTTCTCTTGCAAGTATGTTACACATGAATAGATCTAGCTCATCTTTAGTTCCTGCCTCTAGATTGTCTTCCTCAATGATAGTCTTCTCATTCTTTGTAGTCAACCAATAACTTGGTCCTAAACATAATAGATGTGTCTTCATCTTTTCTTTCTAGCTATCAAAATTTACTCCATCAAACTTAGGGCTTTCTTTCCTGAAATTCGCCATGGATTTCCTTAAGTTGTTAAACTTTTCTTTCAAGGACCTGCTGCTTTGATAACAATTGTTAGAAAGTAAAGATCCCCAAGATAACTGAGAGGGGGGGGGGGGGGGTGAATTATTTATCTAATAATTTAACCATTCAACAGCTTAAACAATATAATCAATGTAGTAATCAACTATAGAAAGATAACCATACACAATTGCACAATAACACAAGATATGTTGACTAGGGAACCTCTTGAAAAGAGTAAACCCCGGTGGGAATGATGCCCAAAAAATGATGTACTAATATGAAAGTTCCTTGTTAGAGGATGGACCCTGTTAGGAGTCTTATGAAATACATTCAGTACATATAAATCCCTATTAGGAGATTTCGAATCCTTGTTAAAAGATTCTAACCCGGTTAAGAGTTTATGGAAGACAGAAGGACCTACTGCCCAAACAGCTTCAAGACAAGATCTCTGAACCCATTGTCTAAAGGATCTTAGAATTATTCAATAGAATAATATGAAATATATCACCTCCTTCATACTATGCCAAAACCACACTGTCTACTACACAAGATCACAATCCCTGATCTCTGTACTCATAAGTCTTCCTTCATCACTGAATTAGCTCTCTTCTTCACTTCATGCATATATTCACATCTCAACACTCACACTTTCACTCTAAAATAAGTAAAAAATTCCTTCTTATATACCAAACTCAAATAATAACTAATGAGTCGGTCCTCAATTACAAAATAATAATTTCTACACGCTACACACAAATTTCACATAAAACTGTCAACTTCCAGATACTGTAACTTTCTCCAAACATAGCCTCAAAGTTTGTGCTATGAACCACATCATCATTAATGAGTCTCCAACATCCCTTTAACTACACAAAATCAGATTCCATCCCAGCTAAGAGATATCTTCCTATTTCTGAAAACTGCTACATAGAAACACTGTCAAAACACTGCTTTTACCAAAATGCTCATAACTCTTATGAATGAATGAATTTATTTTTGTGCTATTAACCATATGTTAATAACACACCAAAGAACATACCATCAAATCCGTAAAAGCCAATCTGCAATACATCATGTGCGCAAAACAAAACTATGCCTACTTTCCTTCTGATAACCAGCATATCACTGTGTTGACATCAATGACAGTCCAAGTCATGAATGCAACAACAACTGCTACAGAATGACTGCCAAAATACTTTGCATTCATTCCTAACATTTAGGGCTATTCTCACTAGCTCATCACCAGTAGGCTATCTCCAACAGCTGCTAACTCATCTTGACAAGTCTAAGCCTTGTGAGGTAACTTGTCATGTCTTCTCCCTTATTCATTGAGGTATTCTTCAACTTATCTTTGAGAATCATCTTCCTATTAGTGGTCGCATTCTGGTATAGATTCAGAATGGCATCCCACATCTTCTTAGTTGTATCTAACTCTGAGATATGTGGAACAATATGATCCTTGACACCATCAAGGATTATCCTCCTCACCTTGGCATCATCCTTCTTTTATGCTGCAAGTTGTGTTGCATCTGAAGGTACAACTACAACACTGGTAACATAGTTCTTGATACCATTCTCTTCCAACAATAAAGAAATTATGGCCTTCCACACACCAAAATTTGAGGCACCATCCAATCTATCCCAATCTCTCAAAGTAGTTCAAGCCATCTCAAGAGATAAAAGAATAATAATTTCAAAGTGATCAACTAGGTTTTATAAACCCTCAAAATCTTTCCTTTCCTAGGATAAACTTTTTCTACCCTCAACTTTGCTCCGATACCATGTGAAAATTAACTATTGCAATCACTGATTGTTAATCTCCTATCTTGAAAGGTTATTTAACTGCCAAAACTAATTTACAGCCAAATATTGAATAACAACACAATTGCAACTTCACAAAAATAAATGCGAAAATAAATTTGAACATGATGACTCAATATTTTCAGACAAAATTGTCCTTGGAAAAACCCCTAAGGGAAAGTGAGTTCTATAGATAGAAAATATATTAATCTTTAGCAATATAAGAGTCACAAAAGATTCCTTGCCTCTTTTTGGCAGAACTCTGATAAACTCCTAATATCTCCCGCTGATATTCCCCACTGCTATCCCAACGCTATAATTGTGCCCTTGCTCCCACTGCAAGAATATTTGTTATCATTGCAAATATATTTTCTTTCATTGCAAATGATTTCTTCACAACTTGATGTTTTCCAAATGCCCCCCTAGCCCCCCTTTTATACTACCCTTGCTGAGAAATTAATAGCCGAGATTGATCTCAATTAACGACTAAGATTAAAAGGAACTCAACAACCAAAACTGAATTGGTTGTCAACAACTACCAATTAAATAAATATTTATTAACCTACGCATTCTCTGGAAGACAAATATTAATTAATCTAGGAAAATGGAAGCTTTCTCGCTACATAACTAACATGTATCAGTCATTTCCTCACCCCTGTGACATTCTGAACCATGGTTATTGATCATTGCGGTGAATGTAAAAAATGCTATCAAGGTGATTGTTCGTAACTATTGATCAATAAGATAAATCTATCAAGCTTTCACTCGAGCATTCAAAAATTTTAAAAAATAAACAAAATAAGCATGACAGTTAATTAAATGATAATTTGATTATGCTTTTAAGTTATCTATTTATTAAAAAATATTTTGTTACATTCTTAAATGAATATATTACTGATTATAAATTTCTTGTGATTACAACATACATTTTAGTTCTATTTATTTAGAGAACTAACAATGGCTTTTTCATTTTCAGGTTTTGTAAGGTGCATTATTCATGGCAAAATGTGATGAAAGAGATTGTTCTAGTGAGTGTGGAGTGTTATGCGTAGAAGCTTATAAATTCTAATTTAGGGTTAATTCTCTCTATATGCTTGAATAGACCTTGTGGTTCTTCTTCCTCTTAGGTGGGGTATTATCATGTTGCTCGCAACAAATAATTAGTAAATCATCCATTGTCAAATTACCTTTTAGTAAATTATAAAAATAAACAATTGCGTCATTTGTTATGATTGTTAATTTCCTTTCATAGTCGTTAGAACTTATTAAATTGTTTATCCTAGTTTAGGAGTAGGCAGTGAGCTATATAAAGTATTACATATGTCACTTGCTAGCTAAACTAGTACAAGTCATAATGTTGTAAAAGGTGGTCTTACATCTCATTTTATTACCATCTAGACTATATTGCTTAAATTTTTATTTTTGTATTTGAAATATGTGTGTGTGTGTGTGTGTGTGTGTGTGTGTGAAGGGGATTTCCATTTGTGAAATGCTAGACTCTTTGTGTTGGGTGTCATGCTAATGGGGACTCCACTATCTAAGCACGTAGGGGACTACGCATGGTGCATGCCCCCATGAATAGTAATGTGGTTATATGTAAGATCCCGGTATGCCAAACCAGGTCCTCAAATTGCAATGAAAATTCAGAAACCAAGGTTCGACATATTGACGTCAATTTTTTAGCAAGTTACCAATCTTATATAAAAAATATGTAAGAAGAGAATCTATAGAAAATTGAATATAGTTTTTAATATACTAGCCCTTTTTACAAAAGAGTTATTCTATATGGTGAAAATTTCAAATTCAATGTAGTAGTATGAAAATTTTAGGAAAAAGATAAGAAGAAGGTGTATTTCTGACCACCTTAAACATAATCAAATGAAAATCTATTTTTATAATATTTTAGATATAAGTAGTAGATTCTTATCCACATGTGGCACATTTTTTTGTAATTTTTTTCCAAGTAAATAATTAATTATAATTTTTCTACTACATCTTTTCCAGAATATAAAACATCTCATGTCTTAACACCTTAACTTAGTTTAAACTTTATGAAATTGATTTTTTTTCTTCTCGTAGTAGGCAAAGCATAGAATGTGATGCTTGTTTGAAATTTAAAAAATGTTATACTATTTGAAAGTTATAATAGGTTTTAAGTCAATCTATCAATCAAGCATTTTTTTCACATCGCCACTTTAAGGAATACCATGATCCTACACATAGCTATGTTTGGGAGGACAAATATAAGGGGGTTGGACCCTAAACCCTCCCCTCCCCCATGTTATTTATTTATTATTATATTAAATTAAGTTTCATTTAATTATCTATTATGTTTATTTTATTTATTAGTTTAAAAATAATAATAAAAGAATTAGTTTATAAATTAGTTAAATTTAAAGTTAAACTAGTTTATTTAATTTATAACTTAATTTATTTTAGATTATATTTAATATTATAATTGAATTTCTTTTAAATTAAATTTAATTAATTTATAATTTGACTTATTTTAGATTATATTTGATTAATTTATAACTTCATGTATTTTGGAATTGTAATGAATTTATTTATAATTTAATTTAGTTTGGATTATAATTAATTAATCAAAATGATTAAAGTTTATTTAATTAATGGCATGATGGTGGGATGTATTAGGTTTGGTAAGGTTATTCATAGGTGTTTCTTTATGGAAAGTTCTTCTCTTTATTTTGTTTGTGACTAATTATTAGTAATAAGTAGGGTAATGGCCTAGGAAGGGGATTGTGTTCGAGAGGCTTGGAGTTCTTTCATGATTTTATGTTTTACTATTTAATGTCATGATATTTCATGTATTTATTTTGGGTGTATCTGGGAGTTATATTATGTATTATATTGAGTATTTTCTCTTTTATTTTGTTTGACCTCAAGGGATGACTTCTATTATTGTGTCAAGATTCATTTCTCAACTTGGTTAGCTTGTTCCTTTTATTGTAATTTTTCTTTGAGATGAGGCATGGTCCTTTTGGGTTATGTTTCACTTTGTGATTAGAAGATGATGGCATTGATAAGTTTGTTCTAGATGACCATTAATATTTTCATATGATAAACTATGTGAGTTTGGTAATTGATCCATTGAGATGTCCATATTGAGGTTAGATAGTTTGGATTCTAACATACGATGTGATATTCTTTATTATAGTCCAATATTTTTTTTGGTGATTTGATGATTTACGAGAGGTGTTTGTTGGCAAAATGTTCAGTGCTCCCCTCAGGATTTGTGACATAGTTTAACAGCCTTCTGTGTCTTCTATAAGTCTAGTGGTTGTATCGGGCAATAACAGGTCGATCTTTTGGTGCAACAAAAACCACTACTTGTAGCAAGTGGTATTAGAGCTTGGTCACAAGTTCGAATCCCCTCGGGTAATGCTGAGGGGGAGATTGCTAGCAAAATGTTCAGCACTCCCCTCAAGATTCGTGACATGGTTTAATAGCCTCCTGTGTCTTCTATAAGTCTAGTGGTTGTATCGGGCATTAATAGGTTGATCTTTTGGTGCAAGAACAACCACTACTTGTAATAGTGTTTTGATGTTATTAGTTTTTCATTCTCTTTGTCTTTTTAGTTGGAGAATTATGGTAGGTTATCTAGGAGCATAGAGGCGAAGTGGCTTAAAATGGAAGCATCAAAGCCCTAAAGTGGCTACTAAGGTATCCTTGTAAGTGAATTAATAAGTAATGACTTAAAATGTTTATTATTAAACTATTAATAAGATAATTGTGTTCCTCGCCCATTCCTTGGACTGGTAGTACATGCTAGGATAGGAGTGGGAGAATATGATTTCCCATTTATGGTACTGTTGACATAGATTAGTGATATGGTAGGGATGGTTTCATTATCTGTATGAAAAGATTACTGGTACTGCATATGATCACACTTAGGTGTTGGAGTCTAATGAGATTATCCCAAGAGGTAGACGTATGTGATAACACTTCCCTATATGTGTCCTAGGCTTTCCTATGAGTGTTTTGGTGTCTCTGGTCCAGAGTATTGATTTACCATTTTATTCACTTTGTATCATTTTCATCTAGTAAACCATTGCACTATCCTTTCTTTCTTTAGGATATTTATTTTAGTGGAGCTTGGTTCTTTCCTTCTTTGAATGCTGGTGTGGACCTCATGGTTCCACATGTATGCATGGTAGTGATTATATTTGCCATTGAGATCTGATGTTCATGTTCTTATAGTTAGATGATCCTTGTTGCTGCTACCATGTTCATTATTTGGAGACATTCTTATTGTAATCATGAGATGTATATCTTGTACTCTATGATGTATTTATTAGAGACATCCATTTAGGAGATGTTATGTATTGCACTTATGGCTTGATTGATTATTATGATCCCTTCAACATGTATAGTGGAGGATGTATTAATATGTGTATCATGAGGTATTAGTTGTACCTTATTGTATTTATGTTTGGTTACATTTTTATGATGAATGTACCTTATTGCTTCAATTTAATATATATGATAGTTTACTTTATAGTTGGTGTTCCTTAATCATACTTTGATTTGGGTTTTAAAATGAATATAAGATATACCACGTGAATAGGATTTGTGTAACTTCGTAGTTTAATTAATGTTGTTAAAATTAATAATATCTTGGAAACTTTGTGATTTTTAACTAGATTTATATACATTAATATAATGTTTTATCATATGTTAATACTGTTATCTTAACTTATGTGTGTACTTTCTTCTGCATTAATATTGTTTAATGTTTAAGAAAAAAAAGAAGATATTACATCAAGTTAGTGTTGTGTTAGGTTAATTTATCATGGGTTCCAAGGCATGGTATTAGATCTGGTATCAGAGCACATATTTCTGTTGGCATTAAGTATGTTTGACATTAGTGACAACACTTATTCAGACTTTGTGTGTTTACCAAGCAGAGAAGTGTTTACCGAGCTTTGCAGTGCTTACTGAGTTATCATTACCAAGTGATGAGATGAGCAGTGTTTACTGAGTGCCAGCACAGTAAATAGGGAGTTTAGTTTCTACCGAGTGACACTATATCTACCGAGTCTCCAGTATATACCGAGTTTGAAACTACAATCGAGTGGTTAGTATGGACCGAGCCTCCACTTCTACTGAGAGCATGATGATGCAGAGTAATGCAATGGATGCTGAGTATTAGAAAGTCACCGAGTTAGTTTGCAGTAACTGAGTAACTATATTTGGGCTGACTCAAAAATATTTGTGTTAGCTTGTTTAAGAGCTGACTTTGTAATTGTTTTGTAATTGTTTTGGATTGATATATAAATAATGTTTTGTATCATATTCAAGTTGTGAAGAAGCGAGAAAAATAGAAAGGCAGAGACAAGCGAATTACAAATGGCTACAGTAGTATAAGGAGTAGCAGAGACATATCTATCACAGTAGGTGATAAATACATCAACGATTCTCAATCAGCAAGTCTAGTTGCAAGTAAGAGATCTACTGTTTCATCCTAACAGGTGAATTAGTCCCAAATCCTTTAATCGGGTAGACTTAATAGTCTTTGTAAAATCTCTTAACCGAGTGCATACTTCATTGTATATTTGTAAATCCTCTAACAAGGTGGACCTAGCAGTCCTTATTGCTCCTAACAGGGCAGATCATCATAAGTGATCATTGTAAGCCTTAACCGGCAAACTTTATACTGCAATATTGAAGTTTTGTGGGAATCATCCCCACCCTAGTTTTACTTTCTATTTGGAAGGTTTTTGGGTCACCAAATCTTTGTGTTCAAAGTGTTATGAATGTTTTATTCTTTCAATTACTCATGCATGCTTTTCGCTTATCAATCTAATGTTATTGAGATTATGGTCAAGATCTGAAATTTGTAAAATTTTTGATGTTACTGATTCACCCCTCCCCTATCAGTAACCTGACTAGTCTTGAATATTTCCAACAATTGGTATCAGAGCTTTGTGGTTCTCAGGGTAAAGCTTGACAGCTTGAGACAGGACAATGGAGATATTCAGACTTAACAAAGTAATTGAGAATGAAAAGCTAGATTTGGAAACGGCCATAGCTCAACTCAAGGAAGAAAAAGAGCATCTTTTCCAATCCCTAAAAAGAAGGAAGGAACTTGCAAATTCTCTGCAAGAAGAAGTAAGAAAATTGAAAGGAGAACAGGAAATTCAGTCAATAAGATTTTGTGAAATCTTGGAACAAAGAAACAAGATGAAAAGAACAATGAAATCCAGAATCAAACCCTTTAGCTAGAAAACCTTATTGATCAAGTCTCCAATGCAAATGAAGAAATCTTGACTCTGAGATCAAAAAATGAAAATATAAGAGAAGAGCTAAGATCTGAAAAGGAAGTCAACTTAAGATTGATGAATGACCTAGATATTGAAAGGAAAATTAATGAGAGAATGTTGAAATCTCAAAAAGATATGAATCAGGTGCATGAACAAAACCTTCATAAGTAAAAAGGAAAAGCAGGACTTGGATACAAAGAGGAAGGTGAATCCTCCAAACAAGGTACTCAAAAAAATTGGAAACCCACTTGTAATCACTGTGGCAAAATTGGTCATACTTCAAACAAATGTTGGAGCAATGGAAAGGAAAAATTCAATGGAAAATGCTACAATTGCAATCAGCATGGTCATAAAGCAAATGAATGCAAGGAGAAACCAAGATTTAAAGGAAAATGTCACAAATGTAACAAACAAGGTCATAAGGCATCAGAATGCAGAACTAAAACACCCAATCTAGTAGAACAAATTATGAAAGCAATATTTGGTTGGGATTACAACACCCGGTATAGATGTCATTACTGTGGAGAATATGGACACATTGGCATGAATTGTGTAATGCATCACTTAAGAAAAAGGGATACTACCATAAGATGTTTTAAATGCACTAAGCTTGGTCACATAGCCAAAAATTGCATGAATTTAGGTAATGTTGATGATGAATAGAAGGAAAAAGCAGATAGCATCAGGAAGTAGATGAGATAACAATGGAAACCTACCGAGCAAACCAATCCTAGTGATGTAGTCACTCATGAAGAGAGTGGCTCTATCAATTCTAACTAAGTCTCTAGAAAGCACTGGAACTGTATCTTCATAGGTATATTCCAAACAGTTCCTGAATTGAAAGGAAGAAAGGTCCAAATTAGTATGCAAGATACAGCAGGATCACAGGAAGGTCAGTATCAGTTACCACCGAGCAAGGTTGGGAGTAACCTAATTTCATTTGGTTATCGAGTAAGGTCGGAGCAGCATGAATTCATATGTTCTCCGAGTTGCGGAATCTCCACCGAGCAATTAATGCATAGTGGATGACAGTCTATTGAATTCAATACCCTAATTCCTATGGAGCATTAATGACAAAATTTTAACAAAACGCATGAAACTGAGTTCATTCTTCACCATGAATTTCATAATATTGAGCATCAAGCGATTCAGAGCATCTTGCAGCAAAATTGTTTGGAGAATTTCTCTGTTTTCCAAGCTACCATGGCATCATCTAGCACCAAAGTAAAGAAAGGGTCAGAAATGTTAGTTCAAGGAGAATGGAAACCGTTAGATTTCAAACTCGTGCCCGTGATTGCAGAAACCCTAGATCTGAGTGGAGCTCAATCTCAAATTCCTCCAAAGGTACTTCTTGTAAATGACATTCACAGTCATTTTAAAGGTACAATTTAAGAGCTTGGAACCCTAGAGATAGATGTTGTTCATGATGAACTATGTGTTGATGGTGTTCTCAAACTGGAACATAAACATTTGGAAGATAAAGGTTTGACACATATCACCCACTTGCCTTATAGTTTCTAGATAAAATAGATTAGATATATCCTAAGCTGAGTGCATGAAGGTAAAATTTTGCTTGAGCAACTAGTGGAAATATCAAAGAAGATGATTCACCGAATCACTGGTCTTCCTATGCTTGATAAGGCTAAATCTACAAAAACCCTAGGTCGAGTAGAGCTAGAAAAGAAAACCCTGGCCAAATGGGAAGGTAGAGGTATGAGAATAAATAGTATCAATGATGTAGAACTAAAATTTGGCACATATGTCATAGCTCACAAGATATAAAGTTCAAGTCGGAAGAATAGTGTTCCATGTGAAGCAGTTGTCCTAGCTTATAAAATTGTGAAGAACAATCTGTCATTTGACCTAGCAAATTTATTATTGAAATAGTTCAACAAGAATATGGAGAGCATCCAAACCTCAAAGAACAATCCATGTAAGTTTGGCTCGCTGTTGATTTGTTTATTTTTCTATGCTCAAAAGTTTTTCCCATCAAAAGGCATGGTAAAATGGAGAAAGGACGTGCCTATTCTTTATCATAAATGAGTATATTACAGAAATGGGTGATAATTTTGAAAGCATAATCGATAACTATTTTGAATCTTTTAAGGAGAAGATGAATAACAGATTCTAGATTCCACTTAAGTTGGTGGAAGATTATAAAGACGATGTTTGTTTTATGGTTGATTGTGATAGAGTATATATTTAGGTAGCAAGGCATAGGATTGTATGGTTGAAACCTCTTCCTTATGAGGTAAATATTGATGAGACAAAGGATATAATCGAAGCCCTAGTAAATCAACCTATTCATCCAAAGACTCCATACTTTGGGACATTTGATGAAGCTAAGATAAGAATTGAGCTAAGCATAAAGCTTCCACAGGCGATTAACAAAGGCAGAAAGAGGATGGCCAAGATGCAATCTAGCACACCTCTAATGTTAACCGAGGGAAAAGGAGAGGATATTGTAGAAGTAGAAGAAAAGGATGAGAGTAAAGAAGAACAAGTGCCTGTAAAGAAGAAAGGAAAGGTAACTATCACCAAGGAACCGGAGCAACCCACTGCAGTATTCACAAGGGAAAGATCAAGGGACAAGGTAGGTAAGGTCAAAGATGATATAGTACTCAAAAAGCCTCCTCCCTCATTTGAAGAAAAGCTTAAGAATTTAAGACAAGGATCTGGGATTGCAGATTTCAAAGCTCTCAAATATGAGATTACATTAGAGGCAGAGTAGCAGGAAATTGAAGATGCTGTTATTGAGAAAATGGGGAAATGGAAGTACTCACTTGAAGAAATAGCTTCTCAACTTCCTAGTATCTTATTGGATAAAGTTAAGATGACTTGGGCTAATGCAAGACAAATTGTCAAGGATATATTCTCTCAAACCTTAAGACAGTTAATGCCGAGCTTGAAGAATGCTAAAATAAATAAAGCATTAATAGATAATGAAGCCAAGATGACACTAAAATTCAACTCTTGTCTGATCTTAAGGAAAGATATAGAATCAGTTGTGAAGACTGCCACTACCACTTGGAAAAACATTTACAATCTTCACAAACCGAGTACTGAAACTGTGATAATTAAAGATATTGAAGATGACAGTGATGAAGAAGAAGAAGAAGTAGTTCAGATTGATAATGTTGAGATAGAAGAAGCAGAGAAAGAAGCTACCAAGGAAGCTAAGAAGAATGTTGAGGAAGATGATTCAGTTCGGATAGCTGTAGAGGTAATTGCCTCACTTCCTCACTCTCTAGTAAAAATTGCTACATCTAGCCCAGAGAAAACTTCAAGTGTGATTGTGACAACTTCCTCAGATACATCAAATGTCCCATCATCACTAGCACAACTCAATGTATCAATGAAAGAAGTGGCTACCACTTCATCTACCGAGCTTCAGCCTCCTTCCGCCATGTTGCAGTTTTCAGTACCTTCTCCAATTTTGAGTTTTTCAGTAGCAAGTACTTCAGATTCTACAGTTGTAAATACTTCAATTTTTGGTTTATCAAGTATTCCAGTTAGCATTCCATCAGTAGGAAGTTTATCAATTTTTCCTACTGTGTCTACAATAATTTCTACTACAAAGGCATTAAGTATAAAGACTCAACCGAGTACAAAATTTTTGACTAAGAGTGTAGTAGAAGATATAGATTTAGATGAGGAGATAGAAATTCCCCAATTAGATTTTGTAAACCTCATGGTAGACCAAATGAAAACAATTGGTGAACTCCTCCAAAAGAAAGCAAAGCGGAAGAAACTAAAAGAAGAAAGAGATAAGGAATATAAGATCATTGAGGATGACAAGAACGTTTTGACAGAAGCTATAGGTGTTGAAGTTGATTCCTCTCAACACATTTTGTTGTAGTTGGCAGAGGTAGTTAACAAGTTCAATGAGGATTCCTCTAGATCAGATAAGTTTCTTGAGAAGGCTAAGAAGAAGTTTGATAATAAAGTGCTTGAGCACATTGCTCAGCAAATAGCTATCAATCAGGCAGGGTTCTCTTCAGTTTTGACTAGCATTGAGTCCTCCTATTCCAAGGTAACATCATTTTTTGTCAAAGTATGTAATGTTTCCGAGTTCTCAAAGGAGATTAAAGACAAAATAAATAAGATTGATAAGGATCTGAAGATCAGTGCACAGAAGTTGCAACTTGAACCTAGTTCAAGCTCTGCACATCATATGACAGTCAGATTCCTATTTGATAAGTAGTCAAAATTATTGAAAGAAGATGCAAGGATCAAGTCAACATTAATAGATATTCAGAACATGATCCTTCCCATCATGGATACAATGCAAAAGCATATTGCATACTCAAAAACATTGATCCATGACAATCAGTTTTCAATTGCAGATCATATGATAGAACTCTCTACAGAAGTCCAAGTTGCACTCCATACATGCAAGATTCTGCAAGAGAATTGGGATAGAACTCTGGCACAAATTGGTAAGGTACATTCTGATTTTCTCTCACATTTTGGTATCTCTGTGTAAAATATTTGTATATACACCTTTGGCATTATTGTCAAAAAGGGGGAGAAAGTATATAAGATATATGAGATATGAAAGGGGGAGAAAAGTATATGAGAGAAATAGGAAATATGAGCATGAGGTGAACCAAGATACTTGTATATATGTATACTATATGGGGAGACATGAAATGTATATACAGCAAAAAAAAAGAAATTTTTTGAAAAATAAAAAGAAACTAGTATCAGCATGATTGTGTATATAAGTTTTGGGCAATAAGTGTTTTTGTCACTAATGCCAAAGGGGGAGATTGTTGGCATTAAGTATGTTTGTCATTAGTGACAACACTTATTCAGACTCTATGTTTTTACTGAGTAGAATAGTGTTTACCGAGCTTCGCATTGCTTACCGAGTTATCATTACCGAGTGATGAGATGAGTAGTGTTTACCGAGTCCCAGCATGATAAACAAGAAATTTAGTTTCTACCGAGTGACACTATATCTACCGAGTCTCCAGTATATATCGAGTTTGAAACTACAACTAAGTGGTTAGTATGGACCGAGCCTCCACTTCTACCGAGAGCCTAACGATGCTGAGTAACGCAGTAGATGCTGAGTATCAGAAAGTCACCGAGTTAGTTTTCAGTAACCGAGTAACTATATTTAGGCCGACTTAGAAATATTTGTGTTACCTTGTTTAAGAGCCAACTTTGTAATTGTTTTGTAATTGTTTTGGATTGATATATAAACAATGTTTTGTATCATATTCAAGTTTTGAAGAAGCGAGAAAAATAGAAAGGCAGAGACAAGTGAATTGCAAAGGGCTACAACAGTATAAGGAGCAGTAGAGACATATCTATCATAGTAGGTGATCAATACATCAAAGATTCTCAATCAGCAAGTACAGTTGCAAGTAAGAGATCTACTGTTTCATCCTAACAGGTGAATCAGTCCCAAAAGCTTTAACCGGGTAGACTTAACAGTCTTTTTAAAATCTCTTAACCGAGTGCATACTTCACTGTATGTTTGTAAATCCTCTAACAAGGTGGGCCTAGCAGTCCTTATTGCTCCTAATAGGGCAGATCATCAGAAGTGATCATTGTAAGCCTTAACCGGCAAACTTTATATTGTAGTATTGAAGTTTTGTGGGAATCATCCCCACCCCAATTTTACTTTCTATTTGGAATGTTTCTTGGTCACCAAATCTCTGTGTTCAAAGTGTTATGAATATTTTATTCTTTCAGTTACTCATGCATGCTGTTGGCTTATCAATCTAACGTTATTGAGATTATGGTCAAGATCTAAAATTTGTAAAAGTTTTGATGTTACTGATTCACCCCTCCCCTATCAGTAACCTGACTAGTCTTGAATATTTCCAACAGTTTCTACATGAGGAACTCTAGGAATTATATGCCTATTAAGTGTCTAGTAGTTAAATTTGAAACAAAATAATTGAAGAATACTCTTTTATATTTTAGAACCATAGTATTGTAATTAAAATATTTACATGCTTATTTCTCTAAAGTTTTTTTGAGATGAAATTTTACCTGTTGGTTTTCGTAAGTAAGATGCTTATTGCGACCCAATCTATCAAGGCCAAGTGCATATATTGGGAACTCTAGGATTTTTGTATTCACTGCACTAATGTGCATGATTATTAAGGAATGTCGTGTACATTCAATTGTAATTATTGTCTCTTATATAGCTACTCTTAGTCACTTAGTTACATGTAAAATCTTATGTGGATGTATTATGTCAATTTTAGTGAATTACTTTTAAATATTTCTCCAAGATCTGCAAAAGATTAAAATAAAACACAATAAAAATTTAATAGAAAAATAGACGATGGATTTATTGGAGAATTTGAGAACATAAAGGAATAAAGTTCCACCAAGTCCAACCTTGAAAGGAGGGATGAACTACAGTGGTGGCAAAACTACCCAATAAACTAGGATTATGTGTCAAAATTAAATTGACACATCTCTAGTAAACACTTAAAGGATGACAAATTATATAAAAAATTATCAAATGTACATAGACCTAATTAACATTAAAAACCTAAGTTTAAATTAAATAAATACACTAATACCCCCCTTAAAAAAAACTTAGGAGGAGAAGATGAAAATGTAAGTCCCAACTCCAAGCCAGTTGAGATACCCATGTATAATGCAATCTCTCAGAAAAGGAGAAAGATAGAAAACCCAATGGGAACAAAAATATCCTCAAAAAAGGAGATATGAAGAGAAGAAGCCTATAAGACCTCCCAAAATGATGATGATTTTGCTGATGAATTTTCTTGAATATGTCTATCATCTGCTAAGTCATCTGAATTAGGAGGGTTGGAATCAGGATTTAGATGAGAACCCATATTGTGTGTAGTACTAGAACATGTAATTTCTCAAGAAATAAGATCCTTCCTTTTAATTTACTTTTTTCCTTAATAATATCTTTATTTTTAGAAGATGCTTTGATAGAATCAATTAACTCAATATTATTCTTTTTGAGTAGAAAAGACAAGTGCTTAATTTATTTTTTTAATGCATTAATGTTTGTGATGACTAGTTTTGAACTATTAAAGGAACATTTAACTCTCCCAGTAATTTAATTACTTTGTCGAGATGAGTTATCCTTTTTTAAGTTATCAATTTTGTCTTCTTTCTTCCCTTATTTTCCTTTTTAGTGTCCTTTTTCTTTCACTTAACATTTTGATGCTTTTCATTTTCTACAATTAGAGCTTGTGTATTAGTAGATTTCAAAGTACCCATTTAAATTGACTTTTCTTATTCCATTGTAAGATCATAAGTGAAGCTATCAAGTGAGGGCATAGACCATTAGGTACCAAGGGCTCTTTTAGAAGAATAGAAAGTAGAGACAAACAAAGAAAATTTTGACCATAGTTTTGAAAGTACATAAATGATTAATTAATCTTCTTTCTTGTCAATTCCATAATATTTTAATACAAACTTCAAGGATTTAAATTTAGTGAAGAAGTCCTCTAAAGTTTAAAAAATAGAAGGACTAAGACCTAGGAGTTGAATTTCCAACTCATGACTTCTAAATTTGTTAATTGTTCTAAATAGTGTTTTGAGAGCTTCCCAAAATTGTTTAGGTGTGTTCAAGTTGTCAACATGAAAAACCAATTCAAGAAATACATTTAACCATAGAAAGCCAAAACATTGGTCAAACTCATTGAAAAACTTTTCTTTATCCCTAAATACATTAGGTTCTTCTTCTATTCCCATTGTTACACTATACAAGCCTTTATTCTTTAGTACAAGAATGTATTTTAACTTCCAATCATGATAATTGAAGGGTGTTAGAGGATCTATAGTCACATTAGAATCCATGCTGCTAGACTTAGATTGTTTCTTGTAAATTGTAGAAATGAAGAGCACTTTGTGAGGAAGTGTGAAAAATACAAAAGACACAATACCTCCTTGATTATTTTTCTCTCTTTACTTTTGGAACTTTATAGAAAGAGTTCTTTGTAACCAAACCCACAATAAACACTAAAAATCACACATATAATGATTGTTGTAAGTGTTCCCATTGGATTAATGATGAAAACATATACACCTTTACAAAAAAGAAAAGAGCTCAATTTTGAGTTAAGTAGAAAAAATTATGAGCTTGAATGATTTTTTGCCTCTTTACAGAATTATCCCCCTTCATAAATAATACTTTATTGTAGAAAAATTTAATCTCCACCTAAAAATAATTTTCCAAAAATAAATAATAGAAGGCCAAATATAAGCCCCTGGTGGTAGGAAATAACTAGGGTCTAAAATTCCATGTGACCGAGGGCTAAACTCTCAAAAAAGTAATCAAAGTGCTGAAAATCACTTTTGATATAAATATTCCCATTATCTGCTACATTTAATTAAAATTCACTAATATGGGCCTTTTATTTTAAGTTTCTTGGTGCTTTCTCCAAACGTTTTATATTCTTAGTCCTTTGTGCTATCAATTTTATTCCTCTAAGCTTTTACATGTGAATCCTTGATTGTGTTGTAAGGGAGTGATTTGCATTTGATGTGTCATAATAGCCTAATGGATAGATATATATAGAGATCCTCTAGTCATATTTACTTGAAGTCTGATTTGGATATTTATTTGTATGCTTGCAGGCATAAGCCTAATTCTAGGGGGTGGATGTAATACCCACCCAGCTAGTTTTTTTTTAATTTTAGTTTATGATGCCAAACTATTTAAGACCACTTTTCATCTTTGAATTGGTTTTTCTATTATATTTTGAGATACTTGATGTATTACATTACCTTATGATGATACTATAATAAGACACATTGATTATTTGAGTTATATCATTTTATTAGCTAAATGATAGTTATTATTTTCATATGATGATGTTATGTATATTTATGGTCTTTACTGACCTACTCACCCTATATCTACATTTATATGTATTATGAATCTATTTAGTATTTCTAGTTGATGGGTATGCTGAGGGCCATAGTTATAGTTACTTACTTGCAAGATCCACACAATGTTGTGAGGCCTCACCCTGAGCCATCATAGCTTTTCAGTTTCTGCATTTGAGACAGACTTATTTGATGTCATATTATGGATTTCTGATATGTTATGTTTGTGTCACCTTACCGGATAGATTCTCATTTTGTTATGTTATTTTGATGAACACTGAGATATCTATTTGGAACTCTTATGTGTGAATTATGTAGATTATATTTTGATGCGGATTAGAACCTAGAACATATTGTTGATTTTGGCTATACATGTTTAGTTATGTTAATTGATGAGAAGACTTGATCATGATTAGATTTGATGATTTCATGGATGATATGTTATGATGTTTATGGAGTTATGATGTTTAATTATTATTGGATAAAAAAATCATAATTAGAATTGAATTCTGCACATTGATTTATATTGTAATTATGAATTGAATATGTATATTTCATATGATTTTATCACCTTGGACGACTGATGCTCGAGTTTAGTGTGTAGGAAAGAGAACCATGGAATTAATCGAAGAATCGAGGCTAAACATATGTGAAATTGAGTAAGCCAAGGTTTAATCCAATATGGGATTGAAAACCTCGTTGTAATGTGAACCCGTTGTAAATGTGAATTGCATGTGTGTTATTAGTGAACTTCATGTTGTCGTGGAGACATGTCATTTTGTATGTGATGTGTAATTGTTAGTGTCACTTGACACTTGTTATGTGTTATGTATTGACATGTCTACGTTGGATTGACAATGTAAATCTAAGCCTAACTGACTCATTAGGAACTTAATTAATCCCCTTATTGGAGATACTTGCAAAGTTCCATCAAATTGATCATTTGGATTTAAATTCTTCTAGCCACTTCTAGAGGCCAAAAAGGGGCCCTAAGGGACAAATTTAGCAAAATCTAAGTACCTAAGTGATAGGGGTATGGGTTAGGAATTTTTTTAACACATATAGAACCCTCTAGTGGCCTTGGTGACCAATTTTATGACCCACTTTCCTCATGCTACGAAAATTGGATTGAGTCTTGACTTTTACCTAACCACACTTATTTCCAATTAAGCATTTATGATAGGGGAAAAGGAAAAAGCCAAGGGACTTAAATTAATGTTAGTGGGTCAAGTCTAAAAGTAATGTTAGTGGGTGGATAGTAGTGGGAGGTCTTTTTAAGAGGCCCTTTGGAGAGTTAGTGGGAGGCACCCATTCTCTAATTTTAGAGACAATTAGTGTTGGAGAAAGGAAGAAGGATAAGGGATTTGGCTCTTCTCAACATTCATTTACCATAACACTTGTGAAGGTTGGTTAACACATTGCCATGGAAGTTTTTCTTGTTTGTTTCCAATGGATTAGCATTTTGATCTTGCTCTCTCTTGCATATGTGAAATGTTTTTGTATTGTTTTTTTGTATGGGATGGGATTTGGGTTTTGAATTCATACTTATATTTTTATTCTTGCTTGAATGAGGGAGTTTTTGTTTCATGGGAGTAAGGCATTACTCACCCTTTGGGAAGGGAAGAAGTGGCCTTGGGTGATGGGGTTAGTTGGGCTCTCCATTGTAGTGTAGAGTCTCTTCTCTGGAAGAAGAGGGATAAATTCATGGTGTATGGGCACCATGAAGCCATTGTATTCTTCATCTTGAGGATGTTGATAAGGAAAGTATGTGTATGGAAGTTTGAAAAAGTAGCCTTGAAAGGGCAAAGAAATATAGCCTCGAAAGGACAATAAAATATAGCCTTGAAAGGGCAATACTCATGTTTGGAAGCAATGGCATTCTCCTCTTTGGAAAAGCATCACCATCACCCTATTTCAATGAGCTTAGAAAACTCATTTGTGAAGCCTTGGGAGGGAGTTAATTGTTGTTTATGCATATGTGTATTGTTGTGAGCATTTTTGTTGAGCATACCCATTTAGCCTTGGTTCTCCAAGCTCGGCAGTGGTCTCCTAGAGGCCTAGGTTGGGAGGTGAGCTTTCCCTGGTTCTATGTATTTTTATTGTAGGATTTGGAGCCATTGAAGACTTCATGTTTGGAGTTCAATTCTTGAAGGAGTTTAAAGATGTTTTGTATTTTGATATAGATCACCTTGTATTGTTGATCTCATGTTGAATGTTGTAATGTTCTTTTCACTTCAATTGGTCATTGTGAAATTGTATGTGAAATGTAGTGGAGAGAAATTTGTTATCCTCCTTTAAACTTTCATTGAGTAATGCTATTATTTGTATTTTCTTGTTGTAAATGAAGAATCTTTAGTTTCATGTCTATTGCATTCTATTCATTGGAATAATGAAGTTAATCATCCATTGTAAAATGATATCCAAAGTTGACAGATTAGGCAATGTAATGATTTCCACAACATATAGAATCTAGTGGAATGTATGAATCTTGTAATCTCTATAATGTATTTGGATGTAATTTTCAGGTTCATCCATTCAATCTCTCCTTGAAAAGAAAACTCAATTTCAATAGATTCAATACTCTACCTTAAAATCTTCATTCTAACCTCAAATTCTTGAGGGGGAACGATAAACTTGATAACAATGGTTAATCAAATAAGTTAGTATGTTAATGTAAAAATCAACTAATACTAACATTCAATTTATAGTCCACTTAGTGAATTGCACTAACAAAATAGCTCAAATGCATACAAGTATCTATTTCTATTATAAAACGAAGAAAATCAACATGATAGAGCAATGACCAAATAATATAAATAACACTTCCTAGAACTTTAAAGAGCAAAATAGCTCTCTGAAAAATGTATGGGAAGAGAAATAATTTTCCACACCACAGAGAATATTCCCTCCCCAATATGCTTTTCCTAATTAAATAAAAGGATTTAATAAAAGAAATATTATAACCTTGTTATTAAAGGCATTCAAATAAGGCCACTCCATTATAATAATCCTTATAAATTAAATGATTTAATAACCTAATTCAATTTAAATATCCTTACTTTATACCTTGGCGTACGAAATGGGGAGCAGAAAATCACATCAAATAAACAATGACTTTGTTTGCTAGTTAAAAGTGGGGATCACTTTTTGGGTATTGGCTAAATGTGCAACTAAAACGTAAAATACATAAGGAAAGTTTGAAAAAAGTGAAAAAAAAACTAAGTGTCCCCTTGGTAAGGTTTACGTTTTGTTTTATTTGCTGATTTAGACGTTTCCCACATTTTGAAGGCACCATATTATTATAGACTTGGCCCCCACTTACCTAGATTTACGCCCACCTTCTCTATCTCTTGTCATGAGCCATAACCTTTAATAAAGGAAATGTTTTGTTTTCTGATTTGATACTCTACCTTCTCCCATGTGAATTCTTAGGCTTGGTCTAAAGTTTCCTTTAGTTTATGTGGGCCCTCAAGACCCTTATCTTTATCTTATTCCGTTTTAAATCTATTAACTTCTCCTTAAGAGAAATTTGATAACCTTTGGGGCAGCCTATCATTTTCTTTTCCTCCTCCACCCATATGGCATGTTGGACCCTTGGGTTAAAGGGATAGAAATTTTATAATTAGAAAATTAGAATACGAGTTTGTATTGCAAAATGTTTTAGGAGATTTAGAAATAGAAATTTAAGAATTAGTAATTTTAATTTGTGATTTAGAATAAATGATTAGAGATTAATAAATTTAGATTAGTGGGTTAATGAGATAGTTATTTAAATATTAGTAAATTTGAAAATTAGAGAATTAGTAAATTAAAATTTTAGAGTATTAGTTGTTTAGTAAAATGAGATTAATGGGTAAATTTGAGAATTGTAAATTGAGATTAGTGTATTATTAATGTAGAATTAGAGTAATAGGAAATTAGTATGTTTAGAAAGTTAGTATTAGGATATGAAGGTTAGTAATTAAAATTAGTTAATTAGTAGGTTAGTTATTTAGATATTTTTGGATATTGTTTTATTAGTGGTTAAATTGTTAAGATTTGATTTTTGTTAAGATAGATTATTAGTCAATTTCTTTTATTAGTTGTAGTTTTATTTGTTAGTAAATTCTCTAATGAAATTAATCATAGATAGAAAGATCATTATTAATAGGAGATCTATTAACAATGTATCCAGAATTAGATTTTATTTAAATCAAATTGACATTTGCTAATTAGTTAAATAGGAACATTAATGAAAGATTATGGTCAAGGTGTTTTGGGTTTAAATTTTTAGTCAACTTGATTGAATAATGGTGTATCTCACTCGAGTATTAATTAGATAAAAGATTAATAGTTTATTTCATTCAATTTCTAATGATTAACATAAGAACATTAGTAGGAGAAATACTGAATAAGTTAAATTGTTAACTAGATATTGGATCATTAAATTAATGATCTAATTAATGGAATTATTTAATCTAAATTATTGTATAAGTAGAAATTAACAAAGACTAGTATACTAATACAATCCTAATGTTGGATAACATAAAGTCCTAGACAACACTACTAGGTTTGTTATCGGATTTAATTAAAACTTGATTATTGTTGGAGTTAACTCATGTTGTAAAATGAACTCCTATTGAGTTGGATCAATCATGTTTGAAAGATATAACCTAGGCACCTACACATTTTAGGTTATTGGTTAATTGGTATGAAATCGGTTAGACAATTAATGCCCTAGATTATGAGGGATTAAAAGAGTAAATATTGCTGAGTAAGTTTTAGTAGATTTGAATATAGTCTATCAAATATATATTGGTAAAGGAAATCTTAGGATATGATCTTCATCTCTTTTAAAGTTGTTTAGCAAGGTTCATACCTTATGGAACCTGCCCCATTGGTATTCAAGGGTAAATAGAAGCACTTAGGATATATGGAGTTATCATGAATGATAGATCTAAATAGAATTGTATACCCTAGGGTCCAGATTAATCAAACTCATATTATCACAATGATGACTATGGTAGACTCTCATTGTCATATTGTTATTTACTTAAGATTATCGCTCTGCAAAACTTAACCTTAGGTTGTGGTCCTCATAACCGTAATCAGATTATACTTAACTCATGATCGTCACTCTCTTAAACTTATGACTTTAAAAGAAAAAGTCGGTGTGTTTTTGTGTGCAAATTTATGGGCATGACAAATGTATTGATCCATACCATTTCCTAATACATATACATATACATATACATATACATATACATATACATATACATATACATATACATATACATATACATATACATATACATATACATATACATATACATATGCACACACACACACACACACACACACACACACACACACACATTTCCTTGTGATGTAGGTTTGTGGGTATTAAACATCATCTTTTTTAAATTGGTAGGAATGAGTGTTCCCTTACACATACCTCAATGGTGAAAGAGGGGAGGTAGCATTGAGGTCTCAAATTTAATTCTAAACCTACATTTTTTTCCTATGAAAGGACATGTACTTGATTGACTACCATATATTAATTCGTCAAGCTGATGTGAATTCATAAACCCTATTTGAGTATGTTTAGGATTCTTGCACTTTTGTTGCATTGTGATTGGTCAAATTTTAGTATGTATGTATTCTTGTAGGTCAATGTTGCATTTTGGTCATGATGTCAGTAAAAGGATAAATTAAGGGTTAAGTATGAAGGTTAAATAACTACACATTCTAGAATTTCAAAATATTAATATGATGATATTTAATTATAAAGTATTAAATAAATAGCTATATTTCTTAAAAGATTAAACTATAAATTCTATAATAATTGGAGATTTAATTAATATTAAATAAAAATTTGAATCAAAAGTGCACAATTTAATAGAGTAAATTTTAAATTATTTTAAGCTTTTTTTATTTTATTGTTAAGGTTGTATTATTTAAACACTAGGTTTTTAATTTCTCTTTAAATAGGTTGAAGTTGTCACATTATTCATACATTCAGATTGAGAATTTATTTTCTTTAATTTTTTGCGGTTCAAAGAATTTGGTTGCAAATCTTGCACTTTTAGGTTAGAACTTCATCTTTGATGCAGAGGAAGGGTGGTGGTCAATGCCAAGTAGGAGAAGTTTACAAATTTGAGAGGTTTAGGTACTATTCCCCAAACCCTCAAGTGCTTCAAATGACTTAAACTTACAAAGACTCTTCACAAAGCTCCTAAGTGGTGGATTTGGTATCCTTGGGTAGGATTTACTTGCATTCAAAGGATTTCAAGGTTTCAAGTCACTCCCACACTCCCATCCTCCAAATTTCCTCAAACTATCCCAGAGGCCTAATAATCTGGAGTCTAGTGTAAAAGCACAATCACCCTCTAGCAAAGCTAAAACAAAAATAACTCAAACCTTCCCCAAACTACTTAACAAAGTAATTACATTCTCAGACACCCCTTTCCTAGTACTAAAACATATCCTAACCTTTCATATGGTTACTTTGGAGCAATATCCCTATTCATTGTTGATACCATGTTTGTGTGCATAAAAATGGCTAGATTAACAAATGAAGCATAAGTCATAATCCTCCTAACAACTCCAACTCCTAGACTATGTTTATTTATGCTTCCAAATGATCAAATCCAAAAGGAATTAATCCCAAAGTTCTTGCAACATCAGAAGCCCCAAAATGTTGACCCCAAACCCTTATTTCTAGGGCTTCCTAAATGTCATGCTTTGACACACTTCCAGGCATAAAACATACTTGATTCACCATTAAATAGATAATCTAAGATAATCCAAATCATAAAATTTACCCCGCATTCGACTAGTTTTCTCACTGCATTACTTGTGCCAATAATTTCAACACATTTCTCTCATTCACTGACTGTGTCCACCTTCTCCTTTCAACTTTTTGCACATGCTTGGTTAAAACATTATGATACAATGTTAGATAGGTTACATTCCATGGAGTCTAGGCCTTTGAATCCATGGAATGGTTAGTAATCATTAAAATAGACTCAAAATATTAAGAGAACTATATAGGGACAATGTTATTACACTGGAAATGAGGAGACAATCATTATAAATGACTTTCAAAATATTCAAAGTTATAAAACAATACCTCCTAAGGTCTCCTGGATGCTTTATGAAAATATCCCAATTAAAACTCACATAAACACAACATATATATATATACATCTTCCAAAATGATGAAACGCAGTCTATATTCAAATTCTCAGTCACTGCTTGCACAATTCCAGACTTTTTCCTACTCGTACAATGGATTCAATGTGTATTAAACGACCAGTTCTCAACTTTCCCAACCTCTTTCGATTGGTTAGAGGGATTAGTTGAGTTGTTTAACTCTAAAATCTAACTTCCCTCCCAAAATACCTTAACTAACCATTGTTTATTTAAATTTGAATATTTAAACATTGGAAATGATCTTAAACCTATTAAACTTGAAAATTAAGAACTGCATAGGTTTGCCAACACTTAGGAGACTTATTTGAAACACTCCTAAAATCTTAAACTATCCTTGGACTCCTTTGGACACTAATGGTCCATTTATAATCAATTTGATCCTTTCAAGGACATTTTGACATATTACAAGTCTTGATTACATTGTGTGTCATAATAGGCCATAAAACTTGCCAATTGATTGGCCTTGGGCTTTGATTGTTTAATTGAATCCTCTAAACCTCCTTGAATCCTTTGTAGGTCCACTTGGTCTTCATGGCTTGAGTGCTTGTCCTTGGTTCCCCTGCACCAGTCTTCTTTTCTTTTTGAAGTTAATTCTTGGATTTGATGTAGGGTTTTTGATCCTTTGAAATTATAAATTTATTTATTTTATCTTCTTCGTGCTAGAATGAATTTTGTGCTTATTTTTAAAGAATTTCTACTTGATTAAATAAGGTTTTGTTGAAAAGTTCATGATTTTGGCAATTAGGATTTGTAGGTTTTTTTTTAAAAAGAACTTGATAAATTGTTGTCCTTAAAATCATATGGACATATATATGAACATATCATAATCCTAACTTAAGCTCTAATTTTAATAAAAACCCTAAACCTAATGATAATATTAATCATAATCCTAATCTAAACCATAACCTTAATGATATTACTAAGCATAATATACACCTCAACTATCGCTATAATTCTAACGTTATCCTAACTCTAAACCCTAAAGTCTAAACCTAAACTTATGCATAATACTAATAATGACATATATTGTAACAATTATCTTAATGCAAAATTGTATATGTACGAGTTTATATTTAAAAGTCACCATTTCATCATCAAATGAATCTTTAAAAATATAATAATAATAATCATTGCCTTATCCTTTACTAACCTTAAAGAAATTCATGATTCAAGCAAGAGTTATTAGATTTGTATTTCGCACTTGTTTCTAAGATAATGTTTAGTTATACTTCTACATCACACTTCATTTCGTTTGGACACAACCAAACGTAACACAATACTCCAAAATATTAGGTCCTGCATTGGTTTAGCCAACAAATGAAACGCAAAATATGGTTTGGATTATTGCTAACTCCCAAACTAGCACAGACATGCAGTTTGACCAACTGTTAAGACTATAAAAAGAAAACAATAATAGCATAGACTGACACAATTTTTGAGTCTTATAGATGGTAAAAATAATTTCCTGGTTTAGGTACTCAACACACTAATGCATTGCAATGTTGCAACACAATTCCAATCGCTTCCAAAAGGTTTTTCATACGGCGGGCCATGTAAACATGCATACGAAAAGTAAGAAAGGCTTTAGGCATTTCAATCACTTCCGAATTCGTTTTCGTACGACGGCATCTTCTAAAGCAGCGCATTAGCTATACGTGCGTTCTTTGTTTTTTCCACGCTACTCGGACTTCATCGGAAATATGCCACTACTGTGAACTTACATTACATATGAAAAGAATGTAACAAAAGCTTTAGACTCATCGATCACTTTCAATTTCTTTTTCATACGGCGACATCCTCGAAAGCAACGCACTGGCTATACGTGCGTATCCAATTTCATGTGACTATTTGCAAGAAAAGAAGGGCTGGTTTGTTGGCCACTAAAATGTTGTCCGTTCAGCAGATTAAAACTATCTAAATCCTACGGAGTAAACTTTTACTGTAAAGTATCAAACTTTATTGAAGATTTGAAAACTATTGTTTACCATGGTAAATTCAATTCAAAGTTTCCTGGAAAAAATCTGTGTTAGGTTTCTATCCGTAAGTCAAATTCTCAGCTCATCGTGTAATTTTTTATATATTACGACATAAACATGAAGGTACATGTTATTTTCCATTACTAAATATTCTTATAGCTATAATATATATATATATATATATATATATATATATATATATATATATATATATATATATATGTATATTAGAGAATATATCAATAGATGTTGAATCTTCTTTCTCCTCTCTGCCTAGTTCTCTGTGCCCTTTCCTCTCCTTATAACTCTTGAGATAGGCTGGGCCTGCTACTTTATTTTTACATTCTGGCACTTTCTCTTCCTGATGATGGATCACCGAGTGTGATCCGAAATATTGATGCTTAAAAACTTACACAATCTAATCCAAAAATGCACATGAACATTTGCTATGGATTGTGGAAATCTGATACTATTAATTGATAAATGGTGTTAGCTTGTATATATTTTCATTCATTTGTTTAGTATTTACCAATTCTATAGGCACATTTCTAATTAGTTCTTTGCACCATTTTCATACATTTACACAATTAGACCATGCATTCATTATAACACTCTATATAATTATGCCAATAGATCAATTGACTATTTAGATATCATCATTTACATGTCCTTATCATTTTCTTGGGTGCAAGATTAATATTTTGGTTGTACACTTAACCATAAATTCTCAAGATTTAAATTTTGTCTACTCCCACCCATTTTGGCTAGTTGTTATGAGCCTATTGAAGACACACTTGCACAATTTTATACAATTTGTTTGTATTTAAAAGTATTCACTTGTGTTCATTTCATATCATTCCCTCAAGCTACTTTTACTTTATTTGAGTGCTTAAAATTTAATTTAAGGGTGTATGCACAATATAGGATCTTGATTACTATTTTTAATTCTTTCATACACATTTTTAGGAGTATCAACCCAAGGGAGGATCTCCCATTGTTGCATATAAAATATCTTCCAGAGGTATATTTAAATCTTTAGCCTAGAAAGCATAACAAAGACATATTAAATTAGTAAAGCATATTGTATTAGTGTACAAACATAGATTATATCTCTCCAATTGTAGGATGAACATGTAGACACAAAATATAATCTATCAAAGAGATTATATTTACCACATAATAGGATGAATATGTAGGCAGAAAAATACTCTAAGAATGAGACTTGTTCCTAAACAAAGAATATGTTGAACACAAAATATAAGAGACCATCAAAGTAAATAGTTAACATTTATAGACTATCTATATGTTGGATACAACTGAGAGGAGGGGGTGAATCAGTTGTATGCCATTAATATAAAACTTTATCTTTTTATATCAAAATAGTAAATGCAAAACTAAAACCACATGTGCAACACAGATCATAACACCAAGAATTGTTTTTGAGGAAACCCTCTTAAGTGAAAAATCCTAGTGGGGATGGATCCCACAAATAATGTACAAGTAATAAAGTATCTCAATTACAAGATCTTTCCCTATTTCGAGTAGATAAATACAACCACTAAAATGTCCATGTTAAAGGAAAGACTCCTTTCTTCGAGTTAGCATCCATGATAGTAGTTGATAGGATGACCCTTTCTTCACTCATAGAAACTTGACCTATGTGGAGGTTAAATCCACATGATGAAGGTTAAACTCACCTTTCCGAACTACTATCCAAATGAAAGTATATAAATATAATAATTATTAATAATGAGCTAACTAATAATAACTCCTTTGCTAAAATAGTTCCAATGAAGTACAATTGTCACACAACCTACTCTACATCAATATTTCTTGCATCCATCACATTCACATTCACATTCACACCCACACACTTTGCATCACTTGATTTACTCTTTTATACAAGATACAAATGATTTACTAGGCACCAATTAGGACTTTCTTAATAAAGAATAATTTACATAAACTCTTGTCAAGATACACATGGGATCTTAGAGAAGAAAATAAAAAACATCAGTTAGACAACATACTCCATAATTCATAACTTATCTTCACACAAGGTACAACATGCCACATTTCATAGGTCGACACCAAACAAGACTTCACAAGGTCAAACGTGCTATAGCTCACGTCACCACAATCCCTACAACCTCATGTCCACATAAGACGAAGTTCCATGTGTCTTCTGCCACATCCTAAGATAATCATACATAACTCCATCTTGCATATAGGCTATACTCAAAATTATAGTAACTATTTCCCTATTTTCATCTGCAATTTCATGTGACTAGTCCACACTATTTCCACTATAGCTTATTGTTATCATCTAATCACATAATGTGATCATAGAAAAGCATTCTAAACATTTTCCATAAGAAAAATAGAACCTGACAGACTTAGAGACACAATACATACCATCACATGCCTTTTGCACCCTTTCCTACACTTAGTAAAACATTCTACTCAATATCTTCTTCACTTGTCTTGTGATTCTTTACAATAATATGTTTACATCAATGACAACATGTGAATGTCAACAACATTCTTAAAAAGCTCTCCATTTGGCATTGATGAAAACATATGATGAAAAACCATCAATCCAAATACTCTATACTACCTTCTCAATGTCTGCACTCTACTCCCTCTAATACAGTAGGGTTTCTCACATATCACTCCCCCTTTGACATCCATAAAAAAGGGTAGTTACATATATCCTTTACATATCTCTCTAAGCTTATCCTTCTCCTCTCTTACAAGTCTTCATTCTTAGATGCTCAGTCACCTGGATAAGTACTTGTTAAGTCCTCCGACCACTCCCCCTGAGGATTACATCCAAGAATTAATTCTAGTGAAGGATGCGGCTCTAATAGATACTCGAATGATGCATTATTTCATCATCTAGTTATTGCAAGGAGGAATTTTCACCTCAAGCATATCTTTGAGATACTCAAAGATATCTTTTGACAAAGGTTCCATTAATATATCTACTAATTGTTCCTTTGTACTAACATACTCAGCTCTAACTTCCTTTTTTGTAACTTTGTCTCTCAAATAATGATATTTCATTGAGATATATTTGGTGTTTGAGTTCATAAAAAGATTCTTTGACACATTTATTTCTCTTGTATTGTCACAATCAATCACAAATGGTTCTTGAGAGCTTATTACAATATCCTACATCATCTATTTCACCCAAATAACATGTGAACAATTTAAAGAAGCTGCCATATATTATGATTTAGCATTAGATTGAGCAACACAATTTGGCTTCTTTCTTAACCAAGAGACTAACCTCATCCTAAGGAAGAATGCACTACCCCTATTTCTCTTGTTGTTATCACTACACCCTATCCAATCTGCATCAATCTATCCATTAAGGGTAAAGTCATTTGACTTGTCATAATACAACCCAAATTGCAATGTACCTTTCAAATACCTAAATATCCTTTTTATTACAATATAGCAAGAGTCTCTTTTCAATCTTCTTGAAACCTCACAGTAATTCCAACTGCATTTACAATATCTAGTCTGTTATGTGTTAAATACTATAAGTGTGCAATCATGGATCTATATTTTTTTGTTAGACACTTTGAGTTTCATTATTTGAAGTAAGATTGCATCCGGCAATAATAGGTGTTCCAACAAGTTCAAAATCTTGCATGTCAAAAATTTTCAATATCCTCAAGATACTTGGTTTGAAAAATGAAAATTCCATGTTTACTTTGTGTAATTTGCAAACCAAGGAATAACTTCATTTCACCAATCATAGACATTTCAAATTCATCTTTCATTTCTCCAAAAAACTTATTGCTCATTTCACCATTTTCCCAAAATATAATATCATCCGCAAATACTTGTATGATTAAGATTCCATCCTTGTTAATTCTAAAATATAAATTACTATCTAAACTACCTTTCTAAAACCCAGATTTAGTAAATACTTGTCAAGTCATGCATACCAAGCTCTAGGATCTTGCTTAAATCCATATAGAGCCTTCTTTAATTTTAAAACCATGCTTATATCATCTGTCAAGGGAAAACCATCATGATGCTCAATGTAGACCTGATCTTTTAGATCACCATTCAAGCATGCATATTTTACATCCATCTGTTACACTTTGAGGAAAATGTAGGAAGAACATGAAAGAAATAATCTTGCTACCTCCAACCTAGCCACATGTAGAAAGGTTTTGTTCAAATTCTATTCCTTCTTATTGCAAGTAACTGTTATAGACCAATCTTTCTTTGTTCCTTATGACTATGTGATCTTTGTTCATTTTATTTTGGAATACCCATTTAGTTCCAATGACATTATTTCTTTAAATTCTATAAAAAACTTCCCAACTTTTATTATTTATTATCTGGTCTAGTTCTTCTTTTATTACATTAACCCATGATTCATCTTTCTAGGCCTCATAAGTAGTTCTAAGTTTTAATAATGAAATCAAACATAATACCTCTCTAGCCTTAGACCTAGTTAACATACCTATATTCTGATCACCAATAATATGATCTTTAGAATGATTTATTAGTACATACCTTGGATTTTTAGGAGCTTCATATTGTTCACTTATACATATTTTACTGTCATTGTCAAATTCAACCAATTCTTCTGCTTCAATAGGCTTTTCAGTGTTTGATCATAGATTCTTTCTTGAACTTGAAATTTCTCATCAATTCTTACACTAAAATCCCAACCATCTTTCTCAATCTCAAATTGAAACATTTGTAATCTTTACTTTTAGTATAATAGCCAAGAAATGTGCCTTCATCACTTCTTCAATCAAACTTTCCTCATTATCACTTTTGATAAAATATTTTCTATGATTTTTTTTGAAATATCTTATAGTAGGAACATAGCCAAATCAAATTTCATAAGGTGTTTCAGTATTACCTTCCCTGATCTGAACTATGTTCAAAGTGAAAACTATAGTACTAACTACTTCTCTAAAATGCACATGTAATACATTTCCTTCATTCATCATTTTTCTAGAAGCATCTAATATAGTTTTGTTCCTTCTTTCTATAATCCAATTCTATCATGGAGTCCTAGGAGTATAAGTATTCTTTCTTATCCCATGTTCTTTGGAGTAAGAATTTAATGTAATAGATGTAAACTCTCCTCCTCTTTTTGACCCCAAACATCTTATCTTTAGACCTGATTCATTTTTTACTTTTTCCTTGAATATCTTGAACATGTCAAATGCCTCTAATTTTTTTATAAGAAAAGTAACCCACATCATTTTGTAGTGATCATCAATAAATAGAATGAAATACATTTCAACATAAGAGGATCCAGTCCTTGTAGGACCACACAGATCTATATGTACACCAAATATAGCTTTTCTTTGGTAGTGTATGACTTGCTTTCGAAACTCTCATTTATTTATTTTCCCATTACACATTCTTTGCACATGGTGTTAAATGGCTTCACAATTTCTGCTAAGTCTCTAACTATATCAAGATGTTAATTTCCTTTACAATATTATCAAAATTCACATGAAAAAATCTTTTATGCCATAGGGTATATGTATAAAGATGAGGGACCAAAAAGGTGCCACTTTCCTTTTTAGCCCCACAATGGCCATATTGCGTACACACTATAGCGTGTGTGCCCTATAGGGTGCACATGCTATGGCTTGGACTATCCAAGCCTTAGGCTTGGGAAATTCAAAATAGCGCATGTGCCCTATAGGGTGTACATGCTTTAAAATGAGCTATAAAATTTTATGGTTGCCTTTCAAAGGCCCATTTTCATATCATAGACATGCGTTTGCTATCATGCCCTGCAAGGAAACTGGGGAAAACAACAAAGATTCTCTTTGTAAAAGAAAACCTAAGTGATGGTTTATGAAAATTTTTGAAACAAAACAAAACAAAGATTAACTTAGATTCCTCCAAGGTTCCCTTTTCATTTAATGTACAAATCATTAAGTCCATATAATGTACTAACAACTTGATTTACTTTTTAAGCAAACTACATCCCAACATTTTTAGATTCTTTATAAAGAAATAAAAGGTACTTTCATTTTAATTTTCCATTTAAATCCATCTACATTCATAAGTATCCTTTATGAACAATATAGCTTTTAAAGAAAATAGAATCATCTAAATCATTTGATACATTACAAATATTACATTTGATTTTTCAATAGCTTTTCACTTAATCAACAATAATGAAAAATATACTACTTAACTTGAAATGTTGCAAAATACTTTTCTTTTTTTCAACATACTTCATATACATAATGTTTATACTTTCCCTTTTCCTTTTTCCTAAGTCTACCCATTCCAAATACATTAATGATTACATTACATTCATCTCCTCTTGGGAGGTAACAATAAATTTACATCATGAAAGATAAATACAAGTCTTCATTCTTCAAAACTGGAACACTATGCAAGCATGAATCCTTAAGCACTACATCCGCAAAAGGTACCTCGATAAAAATATTTACCACCTAACCACGTGGATACCTAAATGACTCACTCCCCCATGCTAGGAGATAAACACCAAGGTCCACAAAGAAGGAATAGCTAGGCCATACTTAGGGTTGGGTAACCTTTCCCAAATAGAAAATAAAAGAAGATCAAAGTATAAGTCTTTTCCCAAACGTTCTAAGGCTTTGTAGAAACTATAAGCAAAAACCTAAGTGAGTGTCATTGCATAGCTCTCATCCCTTGGGTTGTCCTGGTACTAGCCACTCTAGGCCCCGGCCCCTAAGTAGGCACATACAAAATTGAATGCCTTTCATATAGACAAGTGTCATTCAATTGAACCTATGCATAGGCACCTTCTCCCACTGCTATCCATAGCCTTTACTAGCACTAATGGCATGGGTGAGACACATATTAATCTTTTTAGTGTTTGAACCCATTCCTATAAGTTTTAATTAAATTATCACTTGTTAAATAACTTTTTAGTCAGTTATCCTGGTTCTAGCCACTTAGGGCCCCGGCTCCACACTGGGAGCCACTCACTTGGTGTTGTTAGGTTTTCTACCCTTAACCCACACATCCCAAATACATCATACATGTAGTAAAAACACATCATGAACACATTTGAGACCTGCATCAAAGAATAGAAAATAATAAGATAGTCTAGGGATATTTAGGAAAATTAGGAGCATTTAGGGAGGCCTAGAATGGTCCTGATCCTCCTAGACAATCTTAAACCCTAATCGTGCTTCCTACACATCCTAATCCTATTAAGAATCTAAATGCACCATATAACCTCTACCCAACAAGTAATGGACACATATAGTTTATAAAAAAATTCCATGTAGTTTACACAAAATTCCATATAGTTTATACCAAATTTAATCTACTTGAAATTTAACTAAGTTTGATTTTTAAAAAATAAATCTAAAATCTAGAAGTTTCATCTTAACTCCTAGGAATCTAAAACCTATCCCAATCATTCAAAAAGGTACCTAATGTTGGAGATTTTCCAGCAGGCTAATACTGACTATATGTTTGTCATTGATGACAACATATGGAAAGTAGCATGCATGGAAGTCTTATGCAATAAGCCTTCTGTATATGTAGCATGGACATTATATCAACATGATATCATGGTCACAGAGGTTAACTGTTAGTACAAATAGTTATATAGCAACTACTGTCAACAGTGTTCCTGATAGAGTAATAGATAGTATTCTGTGTATGGTTGTTCATACAATTATCATGGAGCCTTGCGCACTTGGATATATATTGAAGACATCTTAGTGATGTTTTAGTTATGGAGACATAGTCTGATGATGAATGCAAGTGAAGTTATGTAGTCTCTATTCACCAAGAGCAGTGTCTTGTGTTTATTCAGAAGAGCTGACAAAGATTTTATTAGTTCTTGAGTTGTGCCTATCTTGAGGGTATGTACCCTTGGAGTTAAGCTTGGAGAAGTGTTATTAATGTTCGGTTAAGAGCATATAAGTTAATTCAACTTAAAGAGAAAGTTCTAGTTGTTTTGGTAGAGCCGACAGTGTGTAGTGTGTGTCTTCATTTATTTTATTAGACATGTCCTAGACTGAGTTGCATGCATAGTAGAGCTGATAGAATGTTTTTTGGAGTTTGTTAAGGTTTCTCTAAAATGATTTCAATGTGGTTCTAATAGGGTTACTTGATTATATCATTTTTAGGAAAGATATTTATAGGTAGTCATTTGTGATTGTTGAAGTGCGGTTCATGGTTGATTAAGAAGAGTAGAGCAGAGTGTGCGAAGTGTTGAGCCATCAGAAGAAAGTCTATGTGAACAAGTAAAGTACTAGTGCTATTCATTGGAACTAATCTAGATAGCATGTCAAAGTGCAGTTCACCAAGATCTAGATATAATGTGTATCTATTATTCAGAAGGTTGTAGCCTTCACCTATTTGAGTAGTGAGATCTTGGATAGTGCATCCTCTCCCCTAACAAGGACAATTGTAAAAGACTCCTAACAGAGTCTGACCCTTGACTAGGTCTACTGTACTTAATATATTGTAAAGCTACTCCTAATAGGGTAAAAGATCTTCTAACAAGGATCATTATACACTAGTACAAAATATCAGTGGGTATCAAGTCCCATCGGGGTTTTTACCTATTTGGGTTTCCTGGTAACCAAAATATTGGTTTTGTGTTCATGTGTTCTTTCATTATGTTTATGCTTTATGTTTAAATATACTTAATTGGATAAAGAATTGAATCTTGTATATAACTGATTCACCCCCCCCCCCCACCTCAGTTATCTCTTGGGACTATTCCTAACAATTTGTATTAGAGCCAAGTGCCTTGGAGAGAAAGTTTAACAACTTGAGGTTGATCAAATGGCGTACTTCAGGAAAGAAATTCCTAAGTTCGATGGAGAGAATTATCTTGATTGGAAGAACAAGATGGTCACTCATTTACAGTGCATTGCTTTTGAAGTTTTTAATGTAACCATCAAAGTAGCCAAGATTCCTACCTTAGAAGATGTTTCAAAAGATGATGCTACTGACATACAAATAGAATTGTTTCATCATTATGCTATTGTTAAAGAAGCCCTTATCAGCGCCCTATCTGATGGTGAATTTTCAGAAGTAAAAAAAGTAGATACAACCCATAAAATATGGAAGCACCTAGAAGACACATTTGAAGGAGAAAAAGGAGCAAAGGATGCATGCAGAAAGACATGGAAGAAAAGATACAATGCATTAGAGATGCTGCCTAAAGAAAACATTAGAGCTTACAATTAGAGGATTAATGAAGTAGTTGCTAGAATCAAGAACAATGGTGGAAAGATTTTAGAGGAGGACATTATGGATAAGTTGATGACTACTCTTGCTCCCAAATATGAAAGAAAGATCAACATCCCTAATGAGACCATGTAGCTTACATCAAATTTCAAGAGAGAGACCTTGATCAGCATGATCTCAGCTTTTGAGATTTCAAGATTGAAGACAGAACCAAAGAGTGAGACATCTTTCAAAGCAACAGTTCATGGTAAGAAATCTGGAAACACTTCTAGTAATTTTGATGATGATGATGAAGATAAAACACTAGATGATTTTATTTCTATGATTGCCAAAAGTGAAAAGAAAGGAAAAGGAAAATATGAAGGTCAATTACCTTTTAAGTTCTTTTCATGTAATAAGATTGGTCACATTGCATCTAAGTGTCCCACTAGAGCTAGAAATTTCAAAAATGATTACAAGCCTAAGTATTCTAAGGAATGCTACTATGCTGGAGATGGAGTTTCAGATGAAGAATCTAGTGAAGAATAAATTGGATTCATTGCTATTGTAGACAAAATGAATAACAAGATAGTTCATGTAGACAAGAAAGAGAATCAAGAGCTAGCATTAATTTCACAAGATGACATAAGGACAGACTGGATTATAGATAGTGGTTGCTCACATCACATGATAGGTGATAAAGGAAGGTTTGTTCATTTGGACAAATGCAATGGAGGTATGATCAAATTTGGAGACAACACTCCTAAACCTATAGTTGGTAGAGGAGTCATCACTTTGGATGGAAAGAACAGTACTGATGATGTTCTTTATGTTGATGGTTTGAAACATAACCTTCTTAGTGTTGGATAGTTACTTGGAAAAGGCTATCAGTTGGAGTTCAAAGATGAAAAATGCATCATTAAAAATAAAGATGGTGTTATGATTGCATCAGGCACAAAGACAAGAGGTAATTTTTTCAACTCAATTCAGAAGCAAGTTGTTTTGTTGCTAAAGTTGATGATAGTTGGTTGTGGCATAAAAGACTATGTCATATCAATTTTGATAACATATTAAAGATAAGAAATGTAAAGGTAGTAAGAGATCTACCTAGCATAGAAAAAACCAATTGATACTATATGCAGGGAATGTGTGATGGGGAAGCATGTGAGAAATTCATTCAGGAGCAAGCAGAATTTAATAGAGTACAAGTTGGATCTGATTCATACAGACCTATGTGGTCGAACTCAAACAATATCACACTATGGTGAAAGGTATTTCATTTTGTTTGTTGATGATTATACTAGGATGATGTGGGTTGTTGTTCTTAAAAGATAAGTAATAAGCTTTTGAGAAGTTCAAAATATTCAAAGCTAAGGTTGAGAATGCATCCAAACTAAAGATAAATGTTTGAGGTCAGATAAAGGAGGAGAATTCACCTTTGATAGATTTTATGAGTACTGTGAAGAACAAGGCATAAAGAGACAATTAAGTGCACCTAGAACCCCTCACCCAGATTGGAATTGTAGAAAGAAGGAATATGATCATCCTTGATACAACGCACACCATTATAATAGAAGGAAAAGTTACACACACCTATTGGAGAGATACAGTCAATACAATAGTCTATACCATCAATAGAATTCAATTAAGACTTGATGCTAACAAAACACCTTATGAGCTATGGTTTGGTAATGTTCCCACAGTAAAAATACTTCAGAATCTTTGGAAGCAAGTGCTACATCAAGAGGGATGAAGTAGTAGGAAAGTTTGATGCAAGAAGTGATGAAGGTATTTTTCTTGGTTACTCTACTAAAAGTAAAGCTTATAGATGTTTCAATTTAAGATTAAAAAAGATCATTGAAAGTGCTCATGTAAAGATTGATGAAAAGTTTATGATTCAAGAAAGATATCATGATTACTCACCCATGATTGAAGAAGAACCTAGACCCTCTACTAGTGAGATAGTTATTGAAGAAATGTTTGACAATATTGATGTGTTATTCAATGATCCCGAGACAAGTGAAGAAAATAATCCTAAGGTTGATGAATCAGCATCACCTAAAGTTCCAAAGTTTACATCAATAAATCATTCTAAGGTAGACATCATTGGAGATTAGAGTGGAAAAGTCTTACCAAGATCACAAGAAAATAACTCAGCTAGCAATGAAGTGGTATGTTTACTATCTCAAATTGAACCTTTAAGTGTTTAAGATGCTTGTAATGATTCAAATTGGCATGATGCTATGAAAGAAGAACTTGATCAAATTGTTAAGAATGACACTTGGGAACTGGTCCCAAGACCTAATGATAAGAATGTGATTGGAACAAAGTGGATATTTAGAAACAAGATGAATGAAGATGGTATAGTAATAAGAAACAAAGATTAGTATGTAAAGGATATGCACAAAGAGAAGTCATTGATTATTTAGACACATTTGCACTTGGGAGTAGATTAGAAGCTATTAAGTTGTTTTTAGCTTATGCTATAGTTAAAACCTTCAAAGTTTATTAGATGGATGTCAAATCAACATTCTTGAATGGAGACTCTAAAGAAGAAGTATACATTGAGGAGGTTGAAGGATTCACCTTGTCAGATAGACTTGATATGATATGCAGATTGAAGAAAGCCCTCTATGGACTTAAGCAAGCCCTAGAGCATTGTCTGAGAGACTAGATGGATACTTAACAAAGATTGGATTCAAGAAAGGAGCAACATATTGTAATCTATTCATTAGAGAGACATCTAAAGGTTTACTACTTGTAGCTATATTGTAGATGACATTATTTTTTGGAGGTAATGACAAACTCAGTACTGAATTTTCCAAAGAAATGCAGAATGAGTTTGAGATGAGTATGATTGGTCCTATCAAGTGCTTTTTGGGACTAAATGTGTAGGAGACAGAAAAAGGAATTTTCATTAACCAATCAAAGTATGTGAAAGAGATACTGAAGAAATTCAAGATGGATGATTGCAAGCCAGTAGCAACCCCTATGATCACTAGATGCAATCTTACAAAAGAAGATGACTCACTAGCTGTAGATATAACATTGTATAAGTCTATGATTGGTAACTTTTATATCTTACTCAGACTAGACCTGATATTTCAAATGCAGTTGGCATAGTTGGTAGATTTGTAGCAAAGCCTAAACAAAGTCACCTCATGGTAGTAAAGAGAATATTTAGATACTTGGAGGGCACTATAGATTATGGTCTATGGTATCCTAATTCACAAAATGTTGAGCTTGATGTGTACACTGATGTAGATTGGGCATGATGTGTTGATGATAGAAAGGAGTACTTCAAGGGGAACAGTGTTTCTTGGTGATAGACTTGTCACTTGGACAAGAAAGAAACAAAATTGTATTTCTCAGTCAACAGCAGAAGCAGAGTATGTTGTAGAAGCCTTGAATTGTTCTACAATTATTTGGATCAAATAGATGATAAAGGATTTTGGAATTCAGGTTGATTATCCTATTGTTATTCACTGTGATAACACTAGCACTATCAATATGTCAAAGAACCCTATGAAGCATGCACAGACAGAGCAGATTGAGATCAAGTATCACTTCCTAAGAGAGAAAGTGGAAGAGAAAGAAGTCAAGTTGGACTATGTGAGTACTAAAGAACAGTTGGTAGATATATTCAGTAAACCCTTGCCCAAGGATACTTTTGAGTATCTCAAAGAGAAGTTGGGAGTCATTCCCTTCCCTATTTCTACTTAGAAGAAAGAAGGAAAGGCATCAGTCCTCAAGGACTGGTGGAAGGTTAACTACTCTACCTCACGAGTAGTACTGATGCTTAAAAAATAATTGGCACCATTTCCATTGATATCAAAGGGGGAGTATATGTATAGAGGCATGAAAAATAGAAGTAAAAAGAGGAGTAATATAATAAGGGGGAGAAACATTCAGTTATGACAATACTATAGTTGAGGAAATGGAGAATATTAGAAAATATTATAGCAGATGGAGGATAATCTTTGGGGGAGTTTTGAAGAGGAAATGGAGAATGTTATAAAATAAATATTCATTTGGGTTGGTGGTGGTTTTTCATTCCACATGTTGCCATCAATGCCAAAGGGGGAGATTGTTGGAGATTTTCCAGCAGACCAGTATTGATTGTATGTTTGTCATTGATGACAACATATGGAAAGTAGCATGCATGGAAGTCTTATGTAGTGAGTCTTCTATATATATAGCATGGACATGATATCAACATGATATCATGGGCGCAAAGGTTAACTGTTAGTAGAGAAAGTTATATAGTAGCTAGTGTCAACAGTGTTCCTGACAGAGTAATAGATAGTATTCTATGTATGGTTGTCCGTATAGTTATCATGGAGCCTTGTGCACTTGGATATATGTTGAAGACATGTTAGTGATGTTTTAGTTATGGACACATAGTTTGATGATGAACACAAGTGAAGTTATGCAGTCGTTATTCGCCAATAGTAGTTTCTTGTGTTTATTTAGAAGAGTCGATAGAGATTTTTATTGGTTCTTGAGTTGCACCTATCTTGAGGGTATGTGCCCTTGGAGTTAAGTGTGGAGAAGTGTTATTTATTTTTGGTTAAGAGTGCATAAGTTAATTTAGCTTACAGAGAAAGTTCCATTTGTTTTGGTACAGCCGATAGTGTGTAGCATGAGTCTTCATTTATTTTATTAGACAGGTCCTAAAAGGAGTTGTAGGCATAGTAGAGCTGACAGAATGTTTGTTACAGTTTATTATGGTTTCTCTAATATGATTTCAAGGTTGGTCTAATAGGCCGACTTGATTATATTATTTGGAGGAAAGATATTTATAGGCAGTGATTTGTGATTGCTGAAGTGTAGTTCATGGTTGATTAAGCAGAGTAGAGTAGAGTGTGAGAAGTGTTGAGCCATCAGAAGAAGGTCTATGTGAGAAAGTAGAGTACTTGTGCTATTCATTGGAACTGATCCAGATAGTAGGTCAAAGCGTAGTTCACCAAGATCTAGATATAGTGTGTATCTATTATTCAGAAGGTTGTAGCCTTCACCCATTTGAGCAGTGAGCTCTCAGATAGTGCATCCTCTCCCCTAACAGGGGAAAATTGTAAAAGACTCCTAACAGGGTCCAAACCTTGACTAGGTCTACCATACTTAATATATTGTAAAGCTACTCCTAACAGGGTAAAGGATCTTCTAACAAGGATCATTATACACTAGTAGAGATATTAGTGGGTATCAAGTCCCACCTGGGTTTTTACCTATTTGGGTTTCCCTGTAACCAAAATATTGGTGTTGTGTTCATGTGTTCTTTCATTGTGTTTATGCTTTATGTTTAAGTATACTTAATTGGATAAAGAATTGAATCCTGTAGATAACTAATTGACACCCCCCCTCTTAGTTATCTCTTGGGACTATTCCTAACACCTAATTTCTTTATACAACTATAACTTAAAGTACAAGTTTGATACTTTACTCTACTTTAAGAAATTACTTTAATTTCTTAAAGTAGAGTAAAGTATCAAACTTTATACTTAAATGTTATACTTGTATAAATAATCTAAATGTTATACTATATAAATAATCTAAATATTATACTATCTAGTACTTCAATAAATATTAAATAATCTAAATGTTCAACTATGTTATACTCCTACAGGCCAGCCTGAAATTAAATGTTATACTTCAATAGACAATTACCCCAACTTAAAACACTCCAAAACTCTATAAACCAACCTGAATTTAAAAGTTATACTTCTACAAACAAAACCTATTCCAAAGATGAATTTAAAACATTCCTAACTTAGGATTATAAACCTAATCTCTGTGTGTATTGTTTACTGATAGAAATATTAATGTATATATTACGCATAATGTTTCATGCCAGAATATTAAAGTATTTTATGGCAGAATGTTAAATACTGTACGTATGGTTTAATGACAGAATATTAAATACATGTATGGTTTAATGATAGAATATTAAACTATAAATACTACACAAAACGTTATACTTGTAAAAAAAATGGTTGGCATAATATAATGATATTATATTTCTATAAACAGCTTGTATAATGTCTTGATATTATATTTCTATAAACGGTTGGGTATAATGTCTTGATATTATATTTCTATAAACAACTAGTATAATGTATTGATATTATATTTCTATAAATGACAGACAATAATATGGCATAAACTTTA
>BSBK01000630.1:250000-337330 GCA_027943335.1 Chamaecyparis obtusa
AAGCCAAGTGGAGATGATACCCGGTACCTTTAATCCTACATCACCAAGAAGAGATAGATGGAAACATATGGATATACATGTACAAATCAAAAATATGCAAGTAGATGACTAGGATCGATACATCATGTAGACCTCAACTAAGTGAGTAACTAAGACTTCTTCTTGAGTCATGAAAACACATTATACACATATCCATGAAATGTAAAACATCATGATAATGGTTAGATTCAACTCCATGCGTTAGCTCCATAAAACATATAAATGCTAACCATAAATGATCATATCAGTCATCTGATAAACATATCATCATCCAAAAAACATAAATGTAAATGCATAGTTCTAGCCATCATAATAGAATGTCCAAATCACAAAAGTCCATGTATCACCATAGGAGAGGGTATTACATCCTCCCTCCCTAGAGTTAGGCTTACTCCTTGAAGCCTACAAATAAATATGGATAAGCATCTCTAAGTCTAGTAGAATCCTCCCATGTAGCAGAGGAATCATCATTGGGGTCCCATTGGACCCTTTCCTGCTCTATGGTGCGATCCCTGAGGGACAGTGTCCACTGCTGTAAAATGCATACTGGCTCTAAAGCCAACTGCTTGTCCACTACTTGTAATGCATTCCAATCCAAAATGTGAGTCACCACATCAGGAATATACTTTCTAAGAACTAAAACATGAAATACATCGTGAATACAAGCAAGCTTGAGTGACAAGGCAAGTTGATAAGCTACTGGTCCTATCCTCTCTAGGACTTCAAAAGGGCCAACAAATCGAGGTGCGAACTTGGAGCCTTTTCCATAATGGATTCGACTCTTTCATGGACAGACCCTCAAAAAGACTCTATCACCAAGAGAGAATTGTACATAAGTCCTGTGAACATCGACATACTTCTTTTGCCTATCCCAAGCTGTCAAAATATGCTCTCTAATGTACTTGACATACTATTCTGTATCCTGTAACATCTCAGCACCTAGAAGTACTCTATCTTCCAATCGGTCCCAACTTAAGGGAGTGTAGAATGGATGACCATACAAAGCCTGAAAATGGGATATACTTATGGAACTGTGATAACCATTATTATAAGAAAACTCACCAAATATAGATACTCTTCCCAATGGGTCTATCTATCCATAACATACATTCTGAGCATGTCCTCAAGAACCTAATTGACTTGCTCCATTTGTCCATCTGTCTTTGGGGGATAGGCTAAATTGAAGTTGAGTTGAGTCCCTAAAGTGTGCTCGAGTGAAGTCCAAAGAGCCGATGTGAATACTGGATCATGATCGGATATGATTTTCTTGGGAATTATATGGAGTCTCACAATGTCCTTCATGAATATTTTGGCTATAGAAGCTACTGAGTAGGATGACTGCATGGGAGAAAAATGGGCTACCTTGGTGAGTCTATCAACTGTTACCATGATAGCGTCATGTCTCCTGGGAGTAACTAGAATTCCCACAATAAAATCCCTTGAAATAATGTCCCATTTCCATTTTGGGACTAGGTGAGGTTGTAATAGACTAGCGGGGTGTTGATGCTCTACTTTCACTCTCTGACATTCCAAACATCTAGCCACGTAGCTGTTAGAAAGTAAAGTCCACCAAGATAACTAAGAGCGAGGGGGGGGTGAATCAGTTATCAGATAATTATAACTTTTATCAACTTCAACAACATTAAACCATGTAAACAATATAACTACTAACCATAGAAAGATATTCATACACAATAACATAATGACACAATATATGTTGACTAGGGAACCTCTTGATCAAAGAGTAAACCATGGTGGGAATGATGCCCACAAAAGATGCACTAATATGAATATTCCTTGTGAAAGGATGGACTCTGTTAGGAGTCTTATGAAATACATTCAGTACATATGAATCCCTATTAGGAGATTTTGAATCCCTATTAAAAGATTCTAACCCTGCTAAGAGTTATGGAAGATAGAAGGACCCACTACCCAAATAGCTTCAGGGTAAGATCACTAAACACACTATCCATATAATCTTTGTATTACTCAACAGAATAATATGTTACCTCTTCTTTGACTATGCCAAACCACACTCACTGTTACACCAGATCTCAATTTTAGATCTTTGTACTTTGCATGTCTTCACTTCATATTTATCCACTACTATCCTCTTCTACAAAAACAAGGAAAAATATTCCTTCCTTTATACCACACTCAAATAATTACAAATGAGTCAGTATACAATTATAAAATAAAAGTTTCCACATGCTACATCAAAATTACAAAAAACTATCAGCTTCCAAATATAATAATTCTCCACTCGTGTGACATCAAATTGTGTGCTATCATCCACATCACTATCAATGTGTCTTCAACTTACCTTTAACTGCACAAAACCATATTCCATCCTGATTAGGACATATCATCCGATTTCCACAAACTGCTACTTAGGAACACTGCCAGAATACTACTACCAAAATGCTCATAACTTCCATGAATAAAAGAATTACTATCTATGCTCTTAACCATATACATATAACATATCAAAGAGTATATCCTCAACATTTCATAGCTCCAACTACAATAACCCATGTGTGCTAATTCAAAATCCACCTACTTCTCTGTAAGTCTCCAGAAGATCACTGTGTTGACATCAATGACAATCATAGTCATGAATGCAACAACAATTGCTACAGAATGGATGCCAAACATTTAGTATTCATTCCTAACAATCTCCCCCATTGGAATTAATGGCAACATAGATGAAAAAACATCTAATGTTCCAAAAATCCAATACTACAATACTGCTACTTCAAGTCCTCTTCATCAATCAAATCTTGCTTCGTTTCTTGTTTAGATAGTACAAGTAGATTTTTTTGATGTACACTTCTCCCCCATTGACATCAATGACATAAATCTCATCATTATGTCAAAAAAAACTCTAATGTCAAAAGACACTATTCAGAAAATACATTACTAGAGTCCTCATGACTTAGCTCAGATACACATACTCCCCCATAGAAGAAGTACCAACATCCAGTCAAGAAGAAAGATAAGGCTTATATACCACTGGATGGATGCAACAAACTGCATCACTTATCAAAATTAGGCTGGGGCATAACCCCAAGAATACCTCTCAAATACTCAAATGTATCCTTAGGCAAAGGCTTTGTAAATATATCTGCTATCTGCTTCTTTGTACTTATGTACTCAAGTCTGACTTCCTTCTTAGCAGCTTTCTCTCTTACAACATGATACTTAATCTCTATATGTTTTGTCTTAGAATGTAATATAGGGTTCTTAGACATACTAACTATGCTGGTGTTGTCACAATGTATGACAATAGGCTCAACAAACTTTATTTCAATATTGTTTAGCATTTGCTTCATCCAAATTATTTGGTTACAATTGTTTGTTGCTGCTACATATTCTACTTCTGTTGTACTTTGTGAGATACAATTCTGCTTCTTGCTTAGCAAAGAAACCAATCTTCCTCGAAGGAAAAATGCTCCACCACTGGTGCTTTTTCTATCATCAACACTGCCTCCCCAATTAGCATCTATATATGCACATAGGGTAAAATCATCAAATTTTTCATACCAAAATCCATTGTCAATTGTGCCTCTTAAATATATCAGTATCTTCTTTACTACTACATAATGTGATCCTCAAGGTTCAGCTTGAAATCTTGCTACAATTCTAACTAAATGTGCTATATCAGGTCTTATATGTGTCAAATACTACAATCCTCCAATGATAGATCTATATTTCTTCTATTCAACTGTCGGTGTCTCATCTGTGCTAGATAACTTATGTCCAGTTCTCATAGGTGTTCCAACTGGTTTATAGTTCTCCATTCTAAATCTTTTGAAGAAGTCATTCAGGTACTTTGTCTGACTTACAAAGATACCATCATTGTTCTGTGTTATCTATAATCCCAAAAATTATTTCATTTCACCAATCATACTCATTTCAAATTTAGTCTTCATTTCATCAACAAATTTGTCAGTAGCTTCATCTTCTCCTCCAAAAATAATGTCATCAACAAAAATAACTATAACCAACAAACCATTTTCAATTTATTTTGTGTACAGATTGCTATCAGTTGTTCCTTTTGTAAATCACAACTATTAAAAATACTTGTCCAATCTTGCATACAAAGTTCTAGGTGCTTGTTTTAGTCCATATAAGGCTTTCTTTAGTTTACATACCATGTCTCCTTCTTGAGTCAAAGGAAAACCTTCAGGCTGCTCAATGTATACTTCTTCTTCCAATTCTCCATTTAGAAATGCTAACTTCACATCCATCTGATATACTTTGAATTTCTTGTAAGCTGCATAGGCAAAAAAATTCTTACTGCTTCAATTCTTGTAATAGGTGCAAAGGTTTCTTCATAGTTAATTCCTTCTTGCTCTAAGTATCCCTTACATACCAATCTTGCTTTGTTTCTTATGACTTCTCCTTGTTCATTCATCTTGTTTCTGAATACCCATTTAGTTACAATAACATTCTTGTCTTTAGCTCTAGGGACCAATTCCCATGTCTTGTTCTTTTCAATCTAATCTAGTTCTTCTTTCATAGCATTAGTCCAACTTTCATCTTCACAAGCTTCACTAGTAGTTTTAGGTTCAATTTGAGAAATCAAACATAACTATTCTTGTACCTTATTCTGAATTAGAACTCCTCTTTTGATGCTCCCAATAATTTTCCCAATGGGATGATTCCTTGATAAACTCTTGTTAGGTGTCATTCTCTCAGATCTCACTTCAGGTTTAGTTTCTTCAATGACTTCACTGGGGCTTTCATTCAACAAATCACTATCAGTTTCATAAAATGATTCAGTAGATCCAGTGTTAGGTTTAGGATGAGCTTCTTCATCTGATTCATAATCAAGCATTCTTTCCTAAATTTTGAAGTTTTCATCAACTTTAACATTTATGCTCTCAACAATAGTCTTAATTCTTTTATTGTAACATCTATAGACTTTTCTTTTCAAAGAATATCCAAGAAATATACCTTCATCACTTTTAGGATCAAACTTTCCAATATCATCATCTCTCTTTAAATAACATTTTCTTCCAAAAATTCTAAAATACTTAACTGAGGGTGCATGTCCAAACCATAATTCATAGGGTGTCTTGTTTGTGTCTACTCTAATTTGTACTCTATTCATTATATACACGACTCTGTTCACTGCTTCTTTCAAGAATATGTTCACCAAATCATTCTCAAATAACATAGCTCTTGTTGCTTTAGTCACTTATATGTTCCTTCTTTCTGCAATTCCAATTTGTTTAGGTGTTCTAGGGGTAGAGAATTGTCTCTTAATGTCATTTTCTTCACAAAAGGTGTTAAACTCTCTAAATGTAAATTGTCCACCTCTATCAGATCTCAAACATTTAATCTTCATCCCAGATTCATTCTCAACTTTATTCTTAACTATCTTAAACTTATCAAATGCTTCAAACTTTTTTTTAAGAAATGCAATCCACATCATTCTTGTAAAATCATCAACAAGAATCATAAAATACCTCTCTCCATAGAATCCTCTAGTCCTAGTAGGACCCCTCAAATCTGTATGAACAATTTCTAGCTTTCCTATAGATGTAAACTTCTTACTAGGAAAAGAACTTCTCTTCTATTTAGCAATCACACATTCTTTGCAAATCATGTTAGTAGGCTTCATAATTTTAGGTGAATCTCTTACTGCAAGTGTAGTACTTACTTTCACAATGTTGTCAAAGTTTATATGACAAAACCTTCTATGCCATAACCAACTGTCATCAATTTTAGTAATTAAACATGTCATCTTAGTAAGATTCAACTGAAATACATTACCTCTAGTTCTAGATCTAGTTCCAATCAGATTTCCATCTTTATCCTTTATCACACAAGTTCTCTTTGTAAACCAAACTTGAGACCCCTTATCAACTAACTATCCAACACTCAAAAGATTATGTTTAAATCCATCCACAAAATAAGCATCATTAGTGTTAGTCTTTCCATCAAGAGTAATAGAGCCTATACCTTTAATCAAGCAAGGTGCATTATTTCCAACTCTAACAACTCCTCCATCATATTCGTTAAACTTTATGAACTTTTTCATGTCTCCAATCATATGATGTGAACAACCACTATCTATAATCCAATCAACTTTCATTTTAACTTGAGAAACTAAGGCTTTTTCTTCCTTAACATTAGTTTCAAGATTCTCTTATTTAATTGCTACAAATCCTATGTCATCATTATTCTCAGTATCACTTTCACTTAGAGTTCTCTCTATAATAGCTTCAAGATCTTCATCATCAGCATAATAACATTCCTTACATCTTCTAGGTTTGTGATGAAGGGTGCTCCCCTTAATACAAAAAACACATAATAGAAATGGAGAAACAACAACAATATGCAAGAAAAAAAAATTGGCTTCTTATAATCTCCACAAATGTGGAATTAAAAACTTTCAGAATTACAATATGCAAAGCCACATGGGCATTCCCTTACAATATTCTGTAGGACAAAGCCTCGAATTATTACCTAGATCTACCCAGAACTACCCTAGACAACACTATGGGCCTTCTTTATGTAGGCAATTTTCACCGCCAGAGAAGGTTCCAGAAATTTAGACCTCAGAGCCGACCAAACTTAAGAATTATTTTATTTTACAGTTTATTACATCAAAGTCGGCTCAAAATGACTTTGGAAACCCAAACAAAAATTTTGAAGGAAAATTATTTTGTGCCATTTCAGGTGACCCAACTTTCGAAGACCATATGTCATCGCTAGTTGACCTGATTGACTATTATAACCCCATTCTAGAAATGCCACGAAGCGCTCTACAAGCTTGACCCGCACAAAGCACCCATCACCCAAATTTTTGACCTCATTTGGGACCTCTAAAGCCGTCAAAACTAAGTTTGAAGTTTCTATACCTTGCTGCCAATATTAAAAATCTTCAATATCTTCAAAACTAGACCTGATCTAGGCATGAAACTTTACCGACAAGTTGGTATGACTGAGATGAACCTCCACATGTGAAATTAGAACATTCTAAGATCATATGACCAACTTACTAAAAATAGCAAGTTTCCATAAATAGCAGCCCTACACAAGATAGCCCTTATTGAATTCAAAAAAATAAAAATATTTTTGGGTGATGCAAGATTGCTCTTACACCCAGGATGCTCTTGCATCAAACACCTAGGGTAATTTGAGAAGTGACCCTATCACGAGTTGGGTGTGCAGAGGAAAACCAAGATGGTTAACCTCCTCCTTTGTCAACCATGATGAATCTTCAATAGGTCATCCTTTCCACTTGACTAGATATTCTTCATATGTCCTATTCCTTATGCTTCTGCCAATACGACTGTCTAGTATGTCTTCAATCTCCTTGGTATCTGAACTACTTGTTGGAATACTCCAATGTGCCTTTGTGATCTCATCTTCAATACCTCCTTCATGATACTCTATCAAATCTAAAATGTTAAACACTGGTGAAATATTCATCTCACTTGGCAATTCTACCTCATATGCATTTCCTGAATCATGCTTCTTTAGTATCTTACATGGTCCAAACTTCTTCATTTTTAGCTTGTTATATATACCAACTGGAAACTGCTCTTTCTGCAAATGAACCATGACTTCATCTCCAACCTGAAATTCCTTGTTTTCTTTTCTCATCCGCCTTAGCCTTATACTGCGCATTCATCCTAGTAATGTGATTCCTCACCTCCTCATGGATGTTCTTCAAGTGTTCTACAAAATCCTCAACTTTAGCACTACTTATTTCTCCTTTATCTATCTTTCTCAATTTAGATAGATTTCTTGGACTACTTTCATATATAATCTAGAATGGTGATTTACCAGTGCTCCTATTGATAGAATTATTGTATGCAAATTTTGCCTATGGTAAAATCAAATCCCATCCTATTGGCTTATCTCCAACCAAATATCTCAGAAAATTTCCCAAACTTCTATTCACCACCTCTATTTGTCCATCAGTCTGTGGATGATGTGATGAACTAAACTTCAAATCTATCATCAACTTTTTCCATAATGTACGCCAAAAATATCAAACAAACTTAGTGTCCCGATCTGAAACTATGGTCTTTGGCAAACCATGTAGTCTGGCAAGTTTTTTGAAAAACAATTCTACTACATGGACAACATCACTAGTCTTCTTGCAGGGAATGAAATGTGCCATCTTTGAAAATTTTTCAACTACCACAAAAATTGAATCATATCCCCACTGAGTCCTCGGTAAACCAAGAACAAATTCTATACTGATATCCTCCCAAGGCTTCTCTGGTATAGGTAATGGCTGATACAACCCTATATTCTGCTTCACTCCTTTCGCCATTTGACATACTCTACAACTCTGTACAAACTTTTTCACATCTTGCTACAATTGTAGCCAATAATAATTCTCACTAACCAAAGCAAGGGTTTTATGATGACCAAAGTGTCCAGCCAATCCTCCACTATGCTTCTCTTTGATGAGATTCTCCCTCATAGAAATTTTTGGAATGTACAATGGACTCCCTTTGAATAGCATATCATTCTGGATGAGGAAATCCATCCATTTTATCATGTCTAGAGTAATAGGATCTATACAAGCTTTCCAAGCTTCACCAAAATTAGGATCCTCTGAATACAAATTCTTGAGTTCCTTGAACCCAACCACTTCAATCTGCATTTCTATTAGCAATAGTTTCCTTCTGCTAAGAGCATCTATAATCCTATTAGACTTTTCACTCTTGTGTTTCAAAACAAAAGTATAACTCTGCAAAAGCTCAACCCATTTCAAATGCCTCTAATTCAACTTTCCTTGACTATTCAAATATTGCAAAGTTTGATGATCAGTATACAAAACAAACTCCTTAGGAAGTAGATAATGTCTCCACCTTTTTAATGCTTGAACTATAGCATATAATTCCTGGTCATAAATATAATACTTTCTCTTGGCATCATTTAACTTCTCACTAAAATAAGCAACAGGTTTACCTTCTTGGCTCATAATAGCTCCTATTGCGGTACCACTAGCATCACAATCTACTTGAAACACCCTATTAAAATTTGGAAGTGCTAAAATAGATTGTTCTGTAACTTTTTGTTTCAACAATTGAAAACTCTTTTCTACCCCATTAGTCCACTTAAACTCTTTTCTATCCCCTCTCATTGTTTCAGTCAAGGGCCCACAAATACTGCTAAAATTTTTGATTAACTTTCTGTAAAAGCTAGCCAAACTATGAAAAGATCTTACCTTTGTAGCACTCCTTGGAGTAGGCCATTAAAGGATAGCCTGTACCTTCTCTGGGTCCATTTTTAGACCTTCTGCTGAAACTACAAATCCCAAATACACTAACTCTTTCTTCACAAAATTGCACTTCTTCAAATTAATCAACAATCTCTCTTCTCTTAGCTTCTCAAATATCATACGAATATGCATCATATGCTCCTCCAATGTCTTACTAAAGATCAAAATATCATCTAGGTAGACAATGACAAACTTACCCAAAAAAAATTTTAAAACCTCATTCATGAGCTGCATGAAAGTGCTCGGTGCATTGGTTAGCCCAAAAGGCATGACTAACCACTTATACAATCCTTCCTTTGTCTTGAAGGCAGTCTTCCATTCATCTCCTTCTCTGATCTAAATATGATGATATCCACTCTTCATATCTATCTTTGAGAAATACATAGCTCCACTCAAACAATCCATAATATCATCCATTCATGGCAATGGAAACCTGTACTTGATTGTGATCTTGTTTATTGCTCTAGAATCTATACACATCCTCCACTCTCTATTCTTCTTTGGTGCTAATACTGTTGGTATAGCATAGGGACTCAGACTCTCATAGATCAATCATTTCTGTAGCAACTCATGTACTTGTCTATTCAATTCCTCACTTTCTATATGTGTGATTTTGTGTGCTACCTTATTCAGAAAACTCACTCCTGGGATCAAGTCCATCTGATGACTGATCTTCCTAACTAGTGGTAATCCATAAGACACATTATTAGATACAATATTTTAAAACTCATTCAACAAATCTGCAACTTCTACATGAATATCTTCTACTTCCTCCTTACTAGCTTTTAGAATTACAGCAAAACACACGTGCTCATGCCTCATACCATCTAAGAACTTTCTTCCATCAACAAAAGTTATTCTTTCACTACCACATACCTTTTCTTTTGTGTCATTCAATGGCTTTAGCTTATGTTGCACTCCATCCTTTTTTAGGGAATAGCTATTTGTACAACCATCATGTACATCACATCTATCAAACTGTCATGGTCTATCCAACAACATATGACATATGTCCATAGATATGATATCACACAGTACCTCATCATGGTATCTACCAATCTTGAACTTCACTAGGCATTGTTCATTGACCATGACCTTGTGGTCATCCTGTACCCAAGCAATCTGATATGGATGTGGGTGTTTTTGTCTCTTGAGCTTCAACTTTGTCACCATCTCTTTTGACACTAAATTTTCAGTGCTTCCACTATCAATAATCACATCACAACACTTACCCTCACACTTGCACCTGGTGAGAAACAGGCTCCTCCTTTGTTCAGGTTCATTCTCACCACTCAACATGACTCTTTTGTTAACTAGTGTTTCTCCTCTTTTAGCATCTTTAGAATTTGATGATCTGGCATCTTCATCTACATGTGCAACTCTTGCCTGGCCTTCATTTCTCTTGTCTATTCTGCCTTAGCACTGAGGACATTCAAATGCCCTATGACCTTTTTCTCCACAGTGAAAATATGTTCCATGGAAGCCTCCTCTTCTAGATCCTTGTCCTCTTCCTCTTCCTCTCTGATCTCTATTATTTTGATCTTTGAAATGATTGGAATTGTTTCCTCCCTGATTCTGATTGCTACTGGCCTCATCCTTCTTTTTCAAATCTTCATTTCAGCCTCCATAGGACCGCCCACTAGATCATCCACTGTGACCTCTTCCATTTTGTCTACTCTCAAACTTCTTGTTCAGCTTTTTCTCTACTTTTAGGAAAAACTGGTATGCCTCCTCAATACTGTTCATTCAAACCAGATTCAACTCTTCCTGAATGCTTTGCCTTAACCTATTAAGGTATCGGGCAACTTTCTCCTTATCAGCTTTTGCATGGCCTATTCTGATTAGGAGTCGATAGAACTCCTCTATATACTCCTGAATAGATCTTCCTGCTTGCTTCAAACTTTGTATTTTCTTCCATAGGTCAAGCTCATAATCAATAAGAATGAACTGTCACTTCAATTTATCCACCATCCAATCCCATCTTATGATTTTATCTTTCCCTCTTCTATTTCGCTCTAATTGAATCTCTTACCACCAGATCTTCACATGACCGTTTAGTTTGGCCTTTGCAAATTTGAACCTATCAGGATCCTCAACATCTTCATACTCAAAATATTCCCCACATTCATTGATCCAGTCGATCAATTCTTCTAGGTTAAGATTTCTAGAAAATGTAGGACCCTCAATCTTAGGTCTTTTCCCAATCTTGAAAATGGCTCAAAAAAGTCTTTCTTCCTCCTAGTTCACAACTTCAACTTCTCCTTCTTGATATTCTTCTTCGGCTTCATCCTCACTTTCATCTCTGACATTAAGATTCATTCCTTTGTGGATCCCTTCTTGCAATGCTCACACTTGTCTCTGTAGCTCTCTAACCTCAGGTGTCACAGCACCAGTTCTTTCGCCACGTTCTCTTCGTGGAGGCATTTTCATGATGCACACTAAAACCCTAACCATGGTCCTGGTGCAAACTACCTCATAGTCGGCAATCTATTTACACACTCAGGAACTCCTGCTCTGATACCACTTGATGAAGGATGCTCCCCTTAATACCAAAAACACATAATAGAAACGGAGAAACAACAACAATATGCAAGAACAGAAAATTGGCTTCTTATTATCTCCACAAATGTGGAATTACAAACTTTCAGAATTACAATATGCAAAGCCACATGGGAATTCCCTTACAATATTTTGTAGGACAAAGCCTTGAATTATTACCCAGATCTACCCAGGACTGCCCTAGACAACACTATGGGCCTTCTTTATATAGGCAATTTTCACCGCCTAAGAAGGTTCTAGAAATTTAGCCCTCGGGGCCGACCAAACTTAAGAATTATTTTATTTTACAATTTATTACATCAAATTCAGCTCAAAATGACTTTTGAAACCCAAACAAAAATTTTGAAGGAAAATTATTTTCTGCCATTTCAGGTGACCCAACTTCTGAAGACCATAAGTCATCGCCAGTTGACCTGATTGACTATTATAGCCCCATTCTAGAAATGCCACAAAGCACTCTACAGGCTTGATCCATGCAAAGCACCCATCTTCCAAATTTTTGACCTCATCCAGGGCCTCTAAAGCCTTCAAAATTGAGTTTGAAGTTTCCATACCCTGCTACCAATACCAAAAATCTTCAATATCTTCAAAACTAGACTTGATCTAGCCATCAAACTTTATTGGCAGGCTAATATGATTGAGATGAACCTCCACATGTGAAATTAGAATATTCTGAGATCATATGACCAACTTACTAAAAATAGAAAGTCTCCATAAATAGCAGCCCTACACAAGATAACCCTTATTGAATTCAAAAAAATAGAAATATTTTTGGGTGATGCAAGATTGCTCTTACACCCAGGATGCTCTTGCATGAGACACCTAGGGTAATTTGAGAACTGACCCTATCACGACTCAAGTGTGTAGAGGAAAACCAAGATGGTTAACCTCCTCCTTTGTCAACCATGATGAATCTTCAACAAGTCATCCTTTCCACTTGACCAGATATTCTTCATATGTCCTGTTCCTTTTGCTTCTGCCAACATGACTGTCCAGTATGTCTTCAATCTCTTTGGTATCTGAACTACTTGCTGGAATACTCCACTATGCCATTATGATCTCATCTTCAATACCTCCTTCATGATACTCTGTCAAATCTGAAATGTTAAACACTGGTGAAATATTCAGCTCACTTGGCAATTCTACCTCATATGCATTTCTTGAATCATGCTTCTTTAGTATCTTATATGGTCCAAACTTCTTCATTTTCAGCTTGTTATATGTACCAACTGAAAACCACTCTTTCCACAAATGAACCATGACTTCATCTCCAACTTGATGCTCTTGCATCAGTTTGAAATTGTTTCTGTACTTTTTAACTCTCTTAAGACATTTAGATGCAAAATGACTATATTCTTGACAAGTCCAACATTTAAAAAAATTCTTACCATCTGGTTCTCTCTTCACAAGCAAGGCAATACCTTCTTCAATCTTCATGTCTTCTTCATTTCTAGATCTGTTGCTGCCAGCATAATCTCCACTCACTCTAATGCTTCTTGACAAAGTAGGGTGAACACTAAGAGCACTGAATGCTATCTCCATTCTAGGTAAGTCTCCTGATAACCTCAGGTTTATTTCTGCTGCTTCCAATCTTCCAAGAGGAGTCTCTCTTATAAATTTTGTAGTACAAGGTATAACTTGTTCAATTATCTATGTTGTCTACTTAAATACAGGAGTCAATGTCCTTAGAATTTTCCATATCACTTCATTCTCTATCTTTGTTCCTCCATAAGACTTGATGCCTGTAACAATTTCTAACATTCTACAATTATAGCTTCTAACAGATTCATCTTCTAACATTATTATATCTTCAAATGCACATATCCAATTATGTAATCTAACTCTTTTTGCATATTTATCACCTTCAAAAGTAGAGTGTAAATTTCATGAGGATTTTTTAAATATTTTACCTAATTGTACTCATTCTCTGAAAGGGCTGTCAAAAGTGCTTCTCTTGCAAATATGTTACACATGAATAGATCTCTCTCATTAGTAGTACATGTTTCAAGATTTTCCTCTTCAATGATAGTCTTATCATTCTTAGTAATCAACCAATAACCTAGTCCTAAACACAGTAGGTGTGTCTTCATCTTTTCTATCCACCTATCAAAATTTACTCCATCAAACTTAGGGCTTTCTTTCTTGAAATTCACCATGGATCTCCTTAAGTTGTTAAACTTCTTTTTCAAGGACTTGTTGCTCTGATACCAATTGTTAGAAAGTAAAGTCCACCTAGATAACTGAGAGGAGGTGGGGGTGAATCAGTTATTAGATAATTAAAACTTTTATCAACTTCAACAACATTAAACCATGTCAACAATATAATTACCAACCATAGAAAGATATTCATACACAATAACATAATGACAAAAGATATGTTGACTAGGGAACCTCTTGATCAAAGAGTAAACCCAAATGGGAATGATGCCCACAAAAGATGCACTAATATGAATATTCCTTGTGAAAGGATGGACTATGTTAGGAGTCTTATGAAATATATTCAGTACATATGAATCCCTATTAGGAGATTTTGAATCCCTGTAAAAGATTCTAACATTGTTAAGAGTTATGGAAGATAGAAGGACCCACTACTCAATAGAATAATATGTTACCACTTCTCTGACTGTGCCAAACCGCACTCACTATTACACTAGATCTCAATTTCAGATCTCTGTACTTTGCATGTCTTCCTTCACAAATTCACTTTCACATTTAGCTCTATTCTTCACTTCATATCTATCCATTACTATCATCTTCTAAAAAAATAAGGAAAAACATTCCTTCCTTTATCCCACACTCAAATAAATACAAATGAGTCGGCATACAATTACAAAATAAAAGTTTCCACACACTACATCAAAATTACACAAAACTGCCAGCTTCCAAATATAATAATTCTCCACTCGTGTGACCTCAAAGTTTGTGTTGTCATCCATGTCACTATCAATGTGTCTTCAACTTCCCTTTAATTGCACAAAATTAAATTCCATTCCAATTAGGAGATATCATCCAGTTTCCACAAACCGCTACTCAGGAACACTACCTAAATACCACTTCCACCAAAACGCTTATAACTTTTATGAATAAAATAATTACTATCTGCGCTCTTAACCATAGACATATAACATATCAAAGAGTATATCCTCAACATTGCATAGCTCCAATGGTAATAACTGACACAAGGCAAGATGTAAAAGGGGCCAAAGATTGGCACACCCTAATGATCCAAGTCTACAACACACATACAGAAGCTTACAAATATAAACAATGAGAAAGAGAATGTAGAAATTATAATATAATTTCAACAATTGAATCAAACATGCTAGGCTACAAGGCATTCTCGGTTATGGCCTAATATTACAATAAAACTTAGAAGTCCTAAAAAATGTGAGGATCTGATCCCAAAGTCTATCATCTATCTTCTAACTTTATTGCCTCCTAAACTACCACCAAACATCTACATTTATACAAGAAGCTACCAAACTGATTTGGCCTTCAGATCCATAATTAACAAAACTAAAGGTCAGATCTAGGAACACATGCTTCCCAATGATGGATTCTAGCATTAAATCCATGAACAAATATAAATGCACAAGTCAGCCTCAATAGAAATTAAAACTAAACCCGTCAGTGAGCAAGGATAACTGAGCAATAGATAAGCAACACTGAGCACCAGTGAAATAATTGATTGCCTAGGAAACAACTGACCATGTTTGGTAACCAAAGGAAACTGACCACCTATCAACCAACTCGATTAAAGTAGGAACCAAGCAAACACAAACAAACTCTAAAATATTTTTGGTGACACAAGATTGCCAAGGTCCCAAGATGATCCTACATCAATAACCCATGTACGCTAATTCAAACTCTATATGCTTCTCTGCAAGTCTCCAAAAGATCACTGTATTGACATCAATGACAATCATAGTCATGAATGCAACAACAACTACTATAGAATGGCTGCCAAACATTTAGCATTCATTCCTAATAGTAGTTTGTAATATCCCTCTTCATTCCTGACCAATAGTACAATTGGCATAGGTCAGCATACATTTGCCTCACCCCAGGATGTGCCAAATAGGGAGCCTTGTGGCTTTCTGAAAGGATAAGTGCATGAAGATCTCCTGCCATGGGCACATAGATTCTATTTTGATGTCGCAACAACCCAAGGGCATCTAATGAATATCCTATGAAGAGACCTTCCAAGGGTCTTCTTGACTCTATTTTTTCCTTAACCTCTTGAAATCAAGAGTCGGAAGTGAGAGCCTCCTTGATTCTTTTCTCCAAATCTGTGCTAAAGGATAGTGCTGATAAAACACGTTTGTGCTTGCTCAAAGCATTTGTCATCACATTCATCTTCCCTTGGATGTACTTAACCTCAAACTCATATTCACATAATAATTCCATCCACATGTGTTGCCTATCATTGAGGTTAGGTTGGGAGAATATGTACTAAAGGCTTTGATGATCTATTTGGAGTTCAAATTTATGACCCAATAGAAAGTGCCTCCACTTTACTAAGGCATGAACTACTGCTGCAAGTTCTAGATCATGGGTGGGGTAGTTGAGCTCATGATCTTTAAGCTTCCTAGACTCGTAAGCCACAACTTTTCCTTCTTTCATAAGTACTGCCCCAATCCCTTCTAGTGAGGCATCTGTGAAAACTACAAAGTTTCCTGATGGTTCAGGAACCACCAATATTGGAGCATTGGTTAATCTTTCCTTCAAACATTGGAAAGCGGCCTCACATTTTTCTGGCCAAACTAACTTCTTACCTTTCCTTTGCAAGGAAGTAATGGGATGAGCTATCTAAGAGAAATCTCTGCCAAACCGTCTGTAATACCCAGCTAGTCCCATAAAGCTATGAACTTGGGGGATGTTAGTTAGAGTTAGCCACTCCACTATGGCTTGAATTTTGGCTAGATCAACAACAATGCCATTTCCTAAAATGACATGTCCAAGATACTTAACCTTTGTCTGGAAGAATTCACACTTTTTAGCATTAGCATAAAGTTGATTTTCCCTAAGTCACTGCAATACTTGGCAAAGATGAACCTCATGTTCTTCAAGAGTTTTAGAGAACACTAAGATATCATCTAAGAATAGTATCAAAAATTTATCCAAGTAGGTTTTGAAAACACCATCCATTAAGCTCCTGAATACACAAAGAGTGTTTGTTAACCCAAATGGTACCACAGTGAACTCATAGTGACCATATCTAATGCAGGAGCATCCTAGGTGTAAGAGCAATCTTGCATCACCCAAAAATATTTTTATTTTTATATTCAATAAGGGCTATCTTGTGTAGAGCTGCTATTTACGGAAAGTTACTATTTTTGGTAATTTTTGTCTGTACTCAGAATGATCTGATTTCTTTCTTGGAGGTTCATTTTGGTCATATAAGTTTGCCAATAAAGTTTCATTGCCAGATCAAGTGTATATTGGAAGATATTGAAGATTTTCAGTATTGGCAGTAGAGTACAGAAACATTGAACTCAGGTTTGAAGGCTTTAGAGGCCCCAGATAAGGTCTAAAATTTGGGTGATAAGCACTTGCATAGTTCAAGCCTGTAGAGCACTTCGTGGCATTTCTGAAATGGGGCTATAATAGCCGATTGGGCCAACTGGTGATGACTTATGGTCTTCAGAAGTTGGGCCACCTAAAATGGCAGAAAATAACTTTCTTTAAAATTTCTGTTTGGGTTTCAAAGGTTATCTTGAGCTGACTATGATGAAATAAAATGTAAAATAAAATAATTCTAAGTTTGGTTGGCCTTATTGGCTAAAATTCTGGAACCTTCCCAGGCAGTGAAAATTTGCCTATATAAGGAAGGTTGTATTATTGTCTTAGGCAGTTCAGAATAGTTCTGGGTAGTAGATCTGGGTAATAATTCGAGGCTTTGTCCTACTGAATATTGTAAGAGAATGCCCATGTGGCTTTGGATATTGTAATTCTGAAAGTTTGTAATTTCACATTTGTGGAGATAATAAGAAGCCAATTTTCTATTTTTGCATATTGTTGTTGTTTCTCTGTTTCTGTTATCTGTTTGTGGTATTAAGGGGAGCACCCTTCATCAAGTGGTATCAGAGCAGGAGTTCCTAAGTGTGTAAATAGATTGCCGATTGTGAGGTAGTTTGCACCAGGACCATGGTTAGGGTTTCAGTACGCATCATGAAAATGCCTCCACGAAGAGAACGTGGCAGAAGAGCTAGTGCTGTGACACCTGAGGTTAGAGAGCTATAGAGACAAGTGTGAGCATTGCAAGAAGAGATTCACAGAGGAATGAATCTTAATGTCAGAGATGAAAGTGAGGATGAGGCCAAAGAAGAATATCAAGAAGGAGAAGTCAAAATTGTGAACCAGGATGAAGAAAGACTTTTTTGAGCCATTTCCAAAATTGGAAAAAGACCTAAGATTGAGGTTCCTACATTTTCTAAAAATCTTAACCCAGAAGAATTGATCAACTGGATCAATGAATGTGAGGAATATTTTGAGTATGAAGATGTTGAGGATCCTGATAGGGTCAAATTTTTGAAGGCCAGACTGAAAGGTCATGAGAAGATCTGGTGGCAAGAGATTCAGTTGGAGCAAAATAGAAGAGGAAAAGATAAAATCACAAGATGGGATCAGATGGTGGATAAATTGAAGCAACAGTTCATTCCTATTGATTATGAGCTTGACCTACTGAAGAAAATGAAAAGTTTGAAGCAAGAAGGAAGATCTATTCAGGAGTATACAGAGGAGTTCTATCGACTCCTCATCAGAATAGGCCATGCAGAAGCTGATAAGGAGAAAGTTGCCCAATACCTTAATGGGTTAAGGCCAAGCATTCAAGAGGAGCTGAATCTGGTTCAAATGAACAGTATTGAAGAGGCATACCAGTTTGCCCTAAAAGTAGAGGAAAAGTTGAACAAGAAATTTTAGAGTAGACAAAATGGAAGAGGTCATGATGGATGATCTGGTGGACGGTCATATGGTGGCCAAAATAAACATTTGAAAAAGAAGGATGAGGCCAGTAGCAGTCAGAATCAGAGAGGAAATAATTCTAATCATTTCCAAGATCAGAATAATAGAAATCAGAGAGGAAGAGGAAGAGGACAAGGATCTGGAAGAGGAGGCTTCCGTGGAACATGTTTTCATTGTGGAGAAGAAGGTCATAGAGCATTTGAATGTCCTCAATGCCAAGGAAGGATAGATTGGAGAAATGAAGGCCAGGCCAAAGTTGCACATGTAGATGAAGATGCCAGATCATCACATTTTGAAGATGCTAAAAGAGGAGAAATGATGATTAACAAAAGAGTCCTATTAAGTGGTGAAAATGAACCTAAACAAAGGAGGAGCCTGTTTCACACCAGGTGCAAGTGTGAGGGTAAGTGTTGTGATGTGATTATTGATAGTGGAAGCACTGACAATTTGGTGTCAGAAGAGATGGTGACCAAGCTGAAGCTCAAGAGATAGATGCACCCACATCCATATTGGATTACCTGGGTAAAGGATGACCACAAGGTCATGGTCAATGAATAATGCCTAGTGAAGTTCAAGATTGGTGGGTACCAAGATGAGGTACTATGTGATATCATATCTATGGATGTATGTCATATGTTGTTGGGTAGACCATGGCAGTTTGACAGATGTGTTGTACATGATGGTCATACAAATACCTATTCTCTGACAAAGGATGGAATGCGACATAAGCTAAAGCCATTGAATGACACAGAAGAAAAGGTATGTGGTAGTGCAAGGATAACTTTTGTTGATGGAAGAAAGTTTGTAGATAGTATGAGGCATCAGCATCTGTGTTTTGCTTTAATTCCAAAAGCTGGTAAGGAGGAAGTAGAAGATGTTCTTGTAGAAGTTGCAAATTTGTTGAATGAGTTTTAGGATATTATATCCGATAATGTGCCTGATGGATTACCACCAGTTAGGAAGATTAGTCATCAAATAGACTTGATCCCAGGAGCGAGTTTTCCAAATAAGGTAGCACACAGAATGACACCTGCTGAAAGTGAGGAGTTGAATAGACAAGTACATGAGTTGTTGCAGAAAGGATTGATCCATGAGAGTCTAAGTACCTATGCTGTACCAGTGGTATTAGCACCAAAGAAGAATGGAGAGTGGAGGATGTGTACAGATTCCAGAGCAATAAACAAGATCACAATCAAGTACAGGTTTCCATTACCACAAATGGATGATATTATAGACTGTTTGAGTGGAGTTGTGTATTTCTTAAAGATAGATTTGAAGAGTGGATATCATTAGATTCGGATCAAAGAAGGAGCTAAATGGAAGACTACCTTCAAGACAAAGGAAGGACTATATGAGTGGTTAGTCATATCTTTTGGGCTAACCAATGCACCGAGCACTTTCATGTGGCTCATGAACGAGGTTTTGAAAGAATTTCTGGGTAAGTCTATCATTGTTTACCTAGATGATATTTTGATCTTTAGTAAGATATTGGAGGAGCATATGATGCATATTCATATGGTATTTGGAAAACTGAGAAAAGAGAAATTGTTGATTAATTTGAAGAAGTGTAGTTTTGTGAAGAAGGAATTAGTGTATCTGGGATTTGTAGTTTCAGCAGAAGGTCTAAAAATGGACCCAGAGAAAGTACAGGCTATTCTTGAATGGCCTACTCCAAAGAGTGCTACTGAGGTAAGATCTTTTCATGGTTTGGCTAGCTTTTACAGAATGTTTATCAAAAAATTTAGCAGTATTTGTGCACCCTTGACTGAAACAATGAGAGCGGTTAGAAAAGAGTTTAAGTGGACTAACGGGGTGAAAAAGAGTTTTCAATTGTTAAAATAAAAAGTTAGAGAACAACCTGTTCTAGAACTTCCAGATTTTAATAAGTTGTTTCAAGTAGATTGTGATGCTAGTGGTACTGCAATAGGAGCTGATATGAGCCAAGAAGGTAAACCTGTTGCTTATTTTAGTGAGAAATTGAATGATGCCAAGAGAAAATATTTTATTTATGATCAGGACTTTTATGCTATAGTTCAGGCATTGAAGAAGTGGAGACACTATCTGCTTCCTAAAGAATTTGTTTTGTATACTGATCATCAAGCTTTGAAATATTTGAATAGTCAAGGAAAGTTGAATCAAAGGCATTCGAAATGGGTTGAGTTTTTGCAGAGTTATACATTTGTTTTGAAACACAAGAGTCAAAAGTCTAACAGGGTTGCAGATGCTCTTAGCAGAAGGTAACTATTGCTGACAGAGATGTAGATTGAGGTGGTTGGGTTCAATGAGCTCAAGAATTTATATCCAGAGGATCCTGATTTTGGTGAAGCTTGGATAGCTTGTATAGAACCTATTACTCTAGATAGGATGAAATGGTTAGATTTCATCATCCAGGATGATATGCTATTCCGAAGGAGCCAGTTGTGCATTCCATGAAGTTCTATGAGGGAGAATCTCATTAAGGAGAAGCATAGCAGAGGATTGGCTAGACATTTTGGTCATGATAAAACCCTTGCTTTGGTTAGTGAGAATTATTATTGGCCACAGTTGTAGCAATATGTGAAGAAGTTTGTATAGAGTTGTAGAGTATGTCAGATGGTGAAAGGAGTGAAGCAGAATACAAGGTTGTATCAGCCATTACCTATACCAGAGAAGCCTTGGGAGGATATCAGTATGGACTTTGTTCTTGGTTTACCAAGGACATAGTGGAAACATGATTCAATTTTTGTAGTAGTTGACAGGTTTTTGAAGATGGCACATTTCATTCCCTCCAAGAAGATTAATGATGTTGTTCATGTAGCAAAATTATTTTTCAGAGAAGTGGTGAGACTACATGGTTTACCAAAGAGCATAGTTTAAGATCGTGACACTAAGTTTGTTGGATATTTCTAGCGCACATTGTGGAAGAAGCTGAAAATAGATTTGAAGTTCAGTTCATCACATCATCCACAGATTGATGGGTAGACAGAGGTGGTGAATAGGAGTTTGGAGAATTTGCTGAGATGTTTGGTTGGAGATAAGCCAATGGGATGGGATTTGATTTTACCATAGGCAGAATTTACATACAATAATTCTGTCAATAGGAGCACTGGTAAATCACCATTCCAAATTATATATGGAAGTAGTCCAAGAGATGCATCTGAATTGAAAAAGATAGAAAAAGGAGAAATAAGTAGTGCTGAAGCTGAGGATTTTGTAGACCATTTGAAGAACATCCATGAGGAAGTGAGGAAGCACATTACCAAGATGAATGCACAGTATAAGGCTAAGGCAGATGAGAAAAGGAGGCATAAGAAATTTTAGGTTGGAGATGAAGTCATGGTTCATTTGCGGAAGGAAAGATTTCTAGTTGGTACATATAACAAGTTGAAAATGAAGAAATTTGGACCATGTAAGATACTGAAGAAGCATGATTTAGGAAATGCATATGAGGCAGAATTGCCTACTGAGCTAAATTTTTCACTAGTATTTAATGTTTCAGATCTGACAGAGTATCATGAAGGGGGTGTTGAAGATTCATCATGGATAGCAAAGGAGGAGGTTAACCATCTTGGTTTTCCTCTGCACACCTGTGGCGTGACAGGGTCACTTCTCAAATTACCCTGGGTGTCTGATGCAGGAGCATCTTGGGTGTAAGAGCAATCTTGCATCACCCAAAAATATTTCTATTTTTATATTCAATAAGGGCTATCTTGGGCAGAGCTGCTATTTATGGAAAGTTACTATTTTTGGTAATTTTTGTCTGTGCTCAGAATGATCTGATTTCTTTCTTGGAGGTTCATTTTGGTCATATAAGTCTACTAGTAAAGTTTCATTGCTAGATCAAGTGTATATTGGAAGATATTGAAGATTTTCATTTTTGGCAGCAAGGTATAGAAACTTTGAACTTAGTTTTGAAAGCTTTAGAGGCCCCGGATGAGGTTGAAAATTTGGCTGACGGGTGCTTGCATGAATTAGACCTATAGAGCGCTTCGTGGCATTTCCAAAATGGGGTTATAATAGCTGATCGGGCCAACTGGTGATGACTTATGGTTTTCAGAAGTTGGGCCACCTGAAATGGTAGATAATAATTTTCTTCAAAATTTTTGTTCAGGTTTCAAAGGTTATCTTGAGCTGACTATGATGTAATAAAATGTAAAATAAAATAATTCTAAGTTCGGTCCGCATTATTGGCTAAAATTCTGGAACCTTCCCAGGTGGTGAAAAATTGCCTATATAAGGAAGACTGTATTATTGTCTTAGGTAGTTCAGAATAGTTATGGGTAGTAGATCTGGGTAATAATTCGAGGCTTTGTCCTACACAATATTGTAAGGGAATGCCCATGTGGCTTTGCATATTGTAATTCTGAAAGTTTGTAATTCCACATTTGTGGAGATAATAAGAAGCCAATTTTCTATTTTTGCATATTGTTGTTGTTTCTTTGTTTCTGTTATGTGTTTGTGGTATTAAGGGGAGCACCCTTCATCAATATCTGGTACAGAAAGTTATTTGATGAATATCAACTTCCTAAATTCTAAGTTGATGGTATCCTAACTTGAGATCAATTTTTGAAAATATTCTTTCCCCTTTCATTTGATCAAATAGATTGTCAATGCAGGGTAAAGGATACCGATTCTTGATCGTGACTTTGTTGAGTTGATGATAGTTAATGCACAATCAAAGAGAACCATCTTTCTTCTTCATAAATATTACTGGTGCACCCCATGGTGACACACTAGGTCATATAAATCCTTTTTGCAAGAGCCCTTCCAACTAAAGCTTAAGTTCCCTAAGTTCTTGTGTGGTCATATAGTACGTACCTTTGGAGATTGTTTCTGCTCCTGGAACCAACTCAATTTAGAATTCAATATCCCTTTTGGAAGGCATTCCTAGAATTTATTTGGGAAAAATGTCTAAGTACTCCTATAATAGAGGATGATCTAATGATACATCCCTACTTTCTCCTTGGTCCAAGTCCTCTAGTGAGGCTACAAACAATTGGCATCCTTTACGCATACACTTCTTGAGCTGCATCATAGAAATCATGTGGAGAGAGATGGGTCATTGCACCCCAAAAATCTTCTTAGGTTCTCATAAGTCATCTGAACATTGAATGCTTTTGTCTCTACAATCCAAAGTGGCTTTGTGAGCATCCAACCAATCCATACCCAAAACTACTCCATATAAGCCTAGAGGAATTACTCGGAGATCTTCTAAGGTGGAAAAAGTCAAAGTTCTAACTTGAAACTTTGGACAAAAGAATCAGAGGTTATTCTTTCCTCAAAAGCTAACTCAACCTGCCACCTATCTTCCTACCTTACTACCTTCAGCCCACATTAGTCTACTAAAGAAGGTCCAATAAAAGAATATGTTACTCCTGAATCAAATAGTATAGTGGTAAAGATACCCCTTAACAAACCTAGGGTTTTGATGACTACTCCCTAATGATTGGCTTGTCCCTGGTCTAAGGTAGCAAATACTCAGTGAGTTTTGTCTACATTACCTACTACTGGTTCTGAAGAGGCCTATCTATAGCTAGTTGTTGGGGTAGATTTCTGAGGGTAGTTAACTACAATGTGCCCATGTTGACCACAAGAGTAACATCCGATGTTCTTAACAAAATTCCTTCCTACAGAAGGTGTGTTGGACTGCTAATAGCTACCCTGACTAGAATTGTGAGGCATAATCTAAGCTAGCTGAGGGTTCAGGTATCACTTTGCATACTGGCAGTTGTGAGAATTGTTAGATTAAGAACCCCCATTCTTATTGTTATTGTCATTGTAATTGTTCTTGTTGTTGCTATAAAATTTTCTTTCCTAGTGGTTCTGACTTCCTTATGGGGGAAATTTTTTAGGTCTAGGTGCTCCTTGAGATGGATTCCCTTTGAAACCTGACCCGGAATGGATGGCATTACCCCCTTGGCCACCTATCTGACCTCCTAACCCCAAGGCTATATTTTTTTCCTTAAGGTGAGCCTTGATGATGACATTATTAAATGTCTAAGGTTCAAACATTCATATGCTACCGACCAAGCAACTATTGAGTCCTCTAAGGAAGTGTTGAGTCAGCATGGGTTCATCATCCTTATATCTAGAGTATGTCTTGAGTTCAAATAACTTCTACTCATAGTCATCAACTGACATCGTTAGCAGCCTTACATTGTCAAACTCTTTGGCTCTTTCCTATCTCCAATGGTTAGAAAAAAATCTGGCTCGAAAGAGTTCTAAGAATAATTCCCATGAAAGAGTGGTAATATCTATGTGAAGTTTCTCTTTCTTTGTTTCCCACCAAGTTCATGAAAAATCTCTAAGGTGAATGACTACAAACTGAGCCTTGGTATTACTACTATAAGGATGCATGGAGAAAAGCCTTTCCAAGTCTAGCAGCCAAGTTTTAGTGGTAGATCCACCTTGAGTTTTCTTAAATGGGTTAGTCTTAGTCCTAAGGAGGTCTCACATGTGAGAAGCATGCATAGAATCTTCTTCCACTATCTGATCTCTCCTTCTAGGACTCCTTTCCCTTTCCTCGTGGTGAGTGTCAGTCTCCCCATGGTGGCCACTATCCTTTCATGCCTCTAACCTCTATAGAATTTGTTGTAATAATTCTATTACTTGAGCCCCCTAAAAACCTCCTGAGTGGTTATCATATTGGTCCCCTCTTCCCTCATATTGTTCTTCTTGTTGATAAATTTCATGTTGAGATCTAGGAGGGGTGTTGATGAAGGGTGCTCCCCTTAATACCAAAAACACATAATAGAAACAAAGAACAACAACAATTTGTAAGAACATACAATGGGCTTCTTATTATCTCCACAAATGTGAAATTACAAATTTTTAGAACTATGGGCCTTCTTTATATAGTCAATTTCCACCGCCCAAGAAGGTTCCAGAAATTTAGCCCATAGGGTTGACCAAACTTAGAATTATTTTATTTTTCAATTTATTACATCAAAGTTGGCTCAAAATAACTTTTGAAACCCAAATAGAAATTTTGAAAGAAAATTATTTTTTTCCATTTAAGGTGACCCAACTTCCGAAGACCATAAGTCATCACTAGTTGACCCAACTGACTATTATGACCCCATTCTAGAAAGGCCACAAAGTGCTATATAGGCTTGCCTAATGCAAGCGCCTGTCACCCAAATTCTTGACCTCATCCGGGACCTCTATAGCCTTCAAAACTAAGTTCAAAGTTTCTGTAGCTTGCTGCCAATACCGAAAATCTTCAATATCTCCAAAGCTAGACTTGATCTGCTAATGAACTTTACTTGCAGGTTGATATGACTGAGATGAACCTCCATATGTGAAATCAAAACATTCTGAGATTTTATGACCAACTTACTAAAAATAGAAAGTTTACATAAATAGCAGCTTTACATAAGATAGCCCTTATTGAATATGAAAATAGAAATATTTTTGGGTGATGCAAGATTGCTCTTACACCTAGGATGCTCCTCCATCAAACACCTAAGGTAATTTGACAAGTGACCCTATCATGACTTAGGTGTGAAGAGGGAAAACAAGATGATTAACCTCCTTCTTTATCAGCCATGATGAATCTTCAATAGGTCATCCTTTCCACTTGACCAGATATTCTTCATATGTCTTGCTCCTTATGCTTCTGCCAACATGACTATCCAGTATGTCCTCAATCTCCTTAGTATCTAAACTAGTTGCTGGAATACTCCACTATGCTATATTGATCTCATCTTCAACACCTCCCTCATGATATTCTATCAGATCTAAAATGTTAAACAATGGTGAAATATTCAGCTAAGTAGGCAATTCTACTTCATATGCATTTCTTGAATCATGCTTTTTCAGTATTTTACATGGCCCAAACTTTTTCATTTTCAGCTTGTTGTATGTACCAACTAGAAATCACTCCTTCTACAAATGAACCATGACTTTATCTCTAACTTGAAATTCCTCATGCCTCCTTTTGTCATCTACCTTAGCCTTATACTGCACATTCATCTTGGTAATGTGCTTCCTCACTTCCTCATAGATGTTCTTCAAGTGTTTTGCAAAATCCTCAGCTTCAACACTACTTATTTCTCCTTTATCTATCTTTCTCAACTCAGATGCATTTCTAGGACTACTTCCATATACAATCTGTGGATGATGTGATGAATTAAACTTCAAATCTATCTTCAACTCTTCACTTTCTACTAGTGTCATTCTATGTGTTGCCTTATTTTTCAACCTGGCTCTTGGAATCAAGTCCATCTGATGACTGATCTTTCTTACTGGTGGTAATCCATTAGGCACATTATTGAATACAATATCTTGAAACTCATTCAATAATTCTACAACTTTTACAGGTATATCTTCTACTTCCTCTTTCCCAGCCTTTGGAATTAAGGTAAAACACATATGCTCATGCCACATACCATCTAAGAAATTTCCTCCATCGACAAAAGTTATTCTTGCATTACCACATACCTTTTCTTCAGTCTCCTTCAATGGCTTTATCTTATGTCGCACTCCATCCTTTGTCAAGAAATAGGTATTCACATGACCATCATGTACAACACATATATCAAACTACCATGCCCTATCCAATAACATATGACATGCATCCATAGGTATGATATCACATAGTACCTCATCATGGTATCCACCAATCTTGAACTTTACTAGGCAATGTTAACTGACCGTGACCTTGTGGTCATCCTGCACCTAGGCAACCCGATATGGATGTGGATGTTTCTGCCTCTTGAGCTTCAACTTTGTCACCATCTCTTCTGACACCAAATTATTAGTACTACCACTATCAATAATCACATCACAACACTTACCCTCACACTTGCACCTAGTGTGAAACAGGCTCCTTCTTTGCTCAAGTTCATTCTCACCACTCAATAGGACTCTTTTTTTAATCAACATTTCTCCTCTTTTATCATCTTTAGAATGTGATGATCTAGCATCTTCATCTACATGTGTAACTCTGGCCTGGCCATCATTTCTCATGTCTATCCTTCCTTGATGTTGAGTACATTCAAATGCCCTATGACCTTCTTCTCCACAGTGAAAATATGTTCCACAGAAGCCTCCTCTTCCAAATCTTTGTTCTCTTCCTCTTCCTCTTTGATCTCTATTATTCTAATCATGGAAATGATTGAAATTATCTCCTCTCTAATTCTAACTGTTATTGGCCTCATCCTGCTTTTTTGGATCTTCATTTTGATCTCCATATGACCATCCATCAGATCTTCTATCATGACCTCTTCTACTTTGTCTTCTCTCAAACTTCTTGTTTATCTTTTCCTCTACTTTTAGGGAAAATTGGTATGCCTCTTCAATACTATTCATTCAAACTAGATTTAGCTCTTCCTAAATGCTCAACCTCAACCCATTAAGGTAACAAGAAACTTTCTCCTTATCAGCTTCTGCATGGCCTGTTCTAATGAGGATTCGATAGAACTCCTAAGTATACTCCTGAATAGATCTTCTTTCTTGCTTCAAACTTTGCATTTTCTTTAGAAGGTCAAGCTCATAATCAATAGGAATGAACTATCACTTCAATTTATCCACCATCTGATCCCATCTTGTGATTTTATCCTTTCCTCTTCAATTTCACTCCAATTGGATCTCCTACCACTAGATATTTGCATGACCCTTCAGTTTGGCATTCGCAAACTTGACCCAATTAGGATCCTTGATATGTTCATACTCAAAATATTCTTCACATTTATTGATCCAGTTGATCAAATCCTCTAGGTTAAGATTCCCTAAAAATGTAGGAAACTTGATCTTAGGTCTTTTCCCGATCTTGGAAATGGCTCAGAAAAGTCTTTCTTCCTCTTGATTCAAAACTTCAACTTCTTCTTGATCATCATTTCCTTCTTCTACTTCATCCTCACTTTCATCTCTGACATTAAGATCCATTCCTCTGTGAATCTTTTCTTACAATGCTCACACTTGTCTCTAGAGCTCTCTAACCTCAGGTGTCATAGCACTAGCTCTTCCCCCATGTTCCCTTCATGAAGGCATTTTCACTCTTATCGCTTAAACCCTAACCACAATCCTGGTGCAAACTACCTCACAGTCGATGATCTATTTACACAAAAATCCTAACCCACTGTCCTGGTGCAAACTGCCTCACAATCGGCGATCTGTTTACACACTCAAAAACTCTTGCTCTGATACCACTTGATGAAGGGTGCTCTCCTTAATACCATAAACACATAATAGAAACAAAGAACAACAACAATTTGCAAGAACATAAAATGGGCTTCTTATTATCTCCACAAATGTGGAATTACAAATTTTTAGAATTATAATATGCAAAGCGACATGGGCATTCCCTTACAATATTATGTAGGACAAAGCCTCGAATCATTACCCAGATTTACCCAGAACTGCTTAGAACTGCCTCAAACTACCTAAGACAACACTACGGGCCTTCTTTATATAGGCAATTTCCACTACCTGAGAATGTTCCAGAAATTTAGCCCATAGGGCTGACCAAACTTAGAATTATTTTATTTTTCAATTTATTACATCAAAGTCAGCTCAAAATAACTTTTGAAACCTGAATATAAATTTTGAAAGAAAATTATTTTCTGCCATTTCAGGTGACCCAACTTTCAAAGACCATAAGTCATCACTAGTTGACCTGATTGACTATTATGTCCCCATTCTAGAAAGGCCACGAAGTGCTCTATAGGCCTGACTAATGTAAGCACCTGTCACCCAAATTCTTGACCTCATCTGGGACTTTTATAGCCTTCAAAACTGAGTTCAAAGTTTCTATACCCTACTGTCAATACCAAAAATCTTCAATATCTCCAAAGCTAGACTTGATCTATCAATGAACTTTACTGGCAGGTTGATACAACTGAGATGAACCTCCATATGTGAAATCAGAAAATTCTGAGATCGTATGACCAACTTACTAAAAATAACAAGTTTCCATAAATAGAAGCTCTACACAAGATAGCCCATATTGAATACAAAAATAGAAATATTTTTGGGTGATGCAAGATTGCTCTTACACCTAGGATGCTCAGGCATCAGCTGTTTTGGGTGCCTCCCTTTCTATCACTAGTTATATGAGGCATCATGCCATAGGTAATAAGAAGAATAAGTTTTAAGGGTCCTAGTTTGATTTTAGTTTTAAGTTTCCCTAAGATGATTATCAAGTTTTAAGAAGCATGGACCAAATTCCCTAGGCCCCAGTGTAGAAAATTAGTGCTCTGATACCAAAGATGTCATGCCCTGCAAGGGAACTGGGGAAAAGAACAAAGATTCTCTTTGTAAAAGAAAACCTAAGTAATGATTTATGAAAATTTTTGAATTTTTTAAAAAAATCTATAAACAAAACAAAGATTAACTTAGATTCCTCCAAGGTTCCCTTTTCATTTAATGTACAAATCATGAAGTCCATATAGTGTACTAACAACTTGATTTACTTTTTAAACAAACTACATCCTAACATTTGTAGATTCTTTATAAAGAAATAAAAAGGTACTTTCATTTCAATTTACCATTTAAATCCATCTACATTCCTAAGTATCCTTTATGAACAATATAACTTTTAAAGAAAATAGAATTTTCTAAATCATTTGATAGATTACAAATATTACATTTGATTTTTCAATAGCTTTTCACGTAATCAACAATAACGAAAAACATACTACTTAACTTGAAATGTTGCAAAATACTTTTCTTTTTTTCAACATACTTCATATACATAAAGTTCATGCTTTCCCTTTTCCTTTTTCCTAAGTCTACCCATTCCAAATAGATCATTTTGAAATACATTAATGATTACATTACATTCATCTCCTCTTGGGAGGTAACAATAAACTTACATCATGAAAGATAAATACAAGTCTTCATTCTTCAAAACTAGAATACTATGCAAGCATGAATCATTAAGCACTGCATCCGCAAAAGGTACCTCAATAAAAATATTTACCACCCAACCACGTGGATACCTAAAAGGCCCACTCCCCTATGCTAGGAGATAAACACCAAGGTCCATAAAGAAGGAATAGCTAGGCCATACCTAGGGTTGGGTAACCTTTCCCAAATAGAAAATAAAAGAAGATCAAAGTATAAATCTTTTCCCAAAGGTTCTAAGGCTTGGTAGAAAATCTAAGAAACAACCTAAGTGAGTGTCATCGCATAGCCCTCACCACTTGGGTTGTCCTGGTACTAGCCACTCTAGGCCCTGGCCCCCAAGTAGGCACATGCAGAACTAAATGCCTTTCATATAGACTAGCACCATTTGATCTTACCTATGCATAGGCACCTTCTCCCACTCCCATCCATAGCCTTTACTAGCACTAATGGCATGGGTGAGGCACATATTAATCATTTTAGTGTTTTAACCCATTCCCATAAGTTTTAATTAAATTATCACTTGTTAAATAACTCTTCAATTGGTTATCCTAGTTCTAGCCACTTAGGGCCCCGGCCTTGCACTGAAGCCACTCACTTGGTGTTGTTAGGTTTTTTACCCTTAACCCACACATCACAAATACATCATACATGTAGTAAAAACACATCATGAACACATTTGAGAACTGCATCAAAGAATAGAAAATAATAAGATAGTCTAGGGATGTTTAGGAAAATTAGGAGCATTTAGGGAGGCCTAGAATGGTCCTGATCCTCCTAGACAATCTTAAACCCTAAACGTGCTTCCTATAGACATCCTAACCTTATAAAGCATCTAAATGCACCATATAATCTCTACCTAACAAGTAATCAACATATATAGTTTATACAAAAATTCTATGTAGTTTATACAAAATTTCATATAGTTTATACAAACTTCAATCTGCCTGAAATTTAACTAAGTCTGATTTTTTAAAAAAAAAATCTAAAATCTAGAAGTTGCATCTTAAGTCCTAGGAAGCTGAAACCTATTCCAATCATCTGGAAAGGTACCTAATTAACTTAAACAAGTATAACTTAAAGTATAAGTTTGATACTTTACTTTACTTTAAGGAATTAAAGTAAAGTAAAGTATCAAACTTATACTTAATTATAGTAAAGTATCAAACATATACTTAAATGTTATACTTGTATAAATAATCTAAATGTTATACTATATAAATAATCTAAATGTTATACTATCTAATACTTTAATAAATATTAAATAATCTAAATGTTCAACTATGTTATACTTCCATACACAATAACCCCAATTTAAAACACTCCAAAGCTCTATAAACCAACCCGGATTTAAAATTTATACTTCTACAAACAAAACCTATTCCAAACACAAATTTAAAACATTCCTAAGTCAGGATTATAAACCCTAATCTATGTGTGTATTGTTTACTGACAAAATATTAACGTATATATTATGCATAATGTTTCATGCTAGAATATTAAACTATAAATACTGCACAAATGTTATACTTGTAAAAAAAATAGCTGGCATAATATAATGATATTATATTTCTATAAACAGCTGGTATAACCTCTTGATATTATATTTCTATAAATGGCTATATATAATGTCTTGATATTATATTTCTATAAACGACTAGTATAATGTATTGATATTATATTTGTATAAACAACAAACAATAATATGGTATAAACTTTAAATGGCCAACATAATACAATAATTTAGCATAAACATTAAATGGATAACATTTGTTTATTATAGCATAAATATTCTAAAATTTATGTAGACAACAAAACACATAGAGAAAACATTCAATCAATACATATCACAAAAGAGAGTTATTTCACAGGATGGATTCCAACTTGGAGTCCTACATGGATTCGGTTGATGAAGAAGCATCCAATCCTCTCAAACTTTTCCAATAGTCCTTTGAATCAATCTACTTGTAATCTTCCAGCCTCTACCTGAAGCAACAAAATGCCAATCTCAAATAATGGATTCTCTCCTCACAAAAACAAAATAATTTTTGCTGCAATCTTATTATTGTTTCCTCTCAAATGAACTCCTATCCAACACCCCCTCACATAGGAGATCTCTCCTGTATAAACATTGGAAAATGTGGTTGCATGGGTAATCCAACCAATGCAACCATCCCAACTATCCATCCGTTATCTGATAACAATATGGTTTTCAAAACCATTCCCATGAAGGGATAAATAAGTTTTGTTTAATAAGATTTTAATTTATGTCTCCTAAATTTTAGAATGACAAAATAGTTAATTTAACCTTAAGAATAATTTACTAATTTACTTAGCTACAGTAATAGAATTTACTAATCCTATTTACCATTTTTGAGAATAACATAGAATTATATTTATGTAGAACTAATTTTCCTTCTCACTATATATATATATATATATATATATATATATATATATATATATATATATATATATATATATATATATATATATATATATATATATATATATATATATATATATATATATATATATATATATATGTATGTATGTATAGGCATATGTGTGGACCCATATGCTTATGGTACATATACCATAAGTAAGACACATTATTACAAATATCTAATATTATGAATATTATTATTATAAAACATATTATTTATTCATACACTAATCCATATTGTAAAATATATTAGGTAACTACTAACATAAGTTAGATTTTACCACTATTATTTAAATTTTTTATTATTAATATTGCCATAGACACTTTGTTATTATGAGTATTATAAATAATACCATAACATTATTTATTATTATTGATATTAAAACCACATGATTTAATCACATACTAACTCGTTCCTAATAAGATATGCTAGTACAAAAGTAGCGACTAATAAGGATAAATTACTAAATCATACCCTCAAATGAAGAATAATTCACATCAATAATCTACTAACTAAATTGAACATACCATGAATACAATTAGAGCTACCATACTCAAAACCTCGTTCTCAAAGAATGCAATAGACAAGAAACTAGCTACAAGATTGACAAAAGCAAAAAACTGAGAGAACACAAAAATACATCATCCACACAAGGGACTGAATCAGGAACTCCCCACCTAAGGAGAAATGGATCAGAGGAAAAGTTTCTTCCTGTGGAACTTGGTGATATCTTCGTAACCACAACAGCAATCGATGATTTTGAGGGATCACTCAAACTTGTGAAGCTAGGTGGAGACGATACCTGGTACCTACAATCCTGCATCACCAAGAAGTGATACATGGATACATATGGATATACATACAAATTAGATATATACAAGAAAATGACCAGGATTGATACATCATGTGGACCTCAACTAAGTGAGTAACTATGACTTTGTCCTTAGTCATGAAAACACATTAGAAACATATCCATGAAACATAAAATGTCATGATAATGGTTAGATTCAAATCCATGGGTTAGCTCCATAAAACATATAAAGATAGATGATTTTCTAATTTCATAAACATATAAATGCTAACCATAAATGAGCATATCAATCATCTGATAAACATATCATCATGCACAAAACATATATGTAAATGCATAGTTCTAGCGATCATAATAGAATGTCCAAATCTAAAAATTTCATATATGACCATAGGAGAGGGTATTACATTTGCAGTGATAGAGGGATTCCCAAAGCGCGTACGCAAAGACATTTTTTTTTTCAATTCATCAAATTTGATAAAGAATGGCTCCACGACTTCATCAAATTTGAACTGGAAGAATAATTAAGTGTTTTTACAACCCATGCCTCTTATTTGTATTGAAATTTTAGTTTTAAAGCATTTTGTTTTGTTAAAATTTATTTTCTTATATTTAGTGTGTAATTAAGATTTTAAAATTAATTTTGTTTTAATTGCCAAGAGGAAATAATCTCCCTGAATAAAACCCTCAACCAAACCCTCCATCTTCTCCTCATGAACAAATGAATGAAGAGAATAAGAAATAAAATTGACCTCAACTGCCTCCACCAATCGAGAAATCTCCTCCTGGAACATAGGAAAAATTGATGAGCCAAATTGAAAGAGGAAAAAAAAATTAGAATCTTTAATTAAGAGGTTAAAAGATTCTATTTCTACAAATCTTTGAAGTGAAAGACTTGAAAAATCATTGGAATCAATCTTGACCCATGTAGGCTTAGTTAGTGGGCAACTTAATTTATGGCATGATAAAAGAGAACAACAAAAAAAATATTATGTAAATAAATTATCATATAAGGACATAAATAAGAAATAAATCATAAAAGATGACATTTGTAAACTCTTTAAGAAACTAGGGGACACTGATACTCTTAGAGCTACAACAAGAAGATTCCCAATTCATTGGTGCTTGAATGAAGACATTAAAAACAACTTTTGGGAGAGATGTTGGATGGTCTTTGATTCCCCTTCTTATTAAAATAATGAGGTTCCTATATATTTCTTGAGGAAACTCTATTGCAAGTTTGTACTCAAGGAGGTGCCATATTATTTTGACTTTTTAGATTCTCAAGGTAGAGGAGGGGGTTCATCATTTGATAGACTAGGGGAACAATGTGTCCCTAACGTAGCTCGCATTCCTATTGGTAAGCTATGGGTGGATCATGTTAGTATTCTTTTCATTGTGAAGGAACATGTAGAGGTGGACACACTAGGCATGATTAGTGCTCCCATAGAGACTCTCATTTAGTGTGCCACTCCTTTAGTTGAGGGTCACCATGGTCAATCTTTGAGGGGCATATTTGTCAATCATGTGGATCCTTGTGCACATTTGGTCATGCTGAGGGAGAGGAAGAGGATCATGGAATGATGATTGATGATTTTCTAAATATGACATTTAGCATTAACACACAAGTAAATATTTTAAAGTTCATTAGATTTATTTGACCATATTTCATTTATAAATTAATTTAGTATCTATTGACTATGATCAAAATTTAGGGCAAGAGTGTCGGTGGTGGTGGCAATGGAAATGATCCCCTAGTCCCCTTCTACACATCATCATCAAATCCACAAGTGTGTATCAAATAAAGCATTTTAATTAATATATTTGATTATTATGTAATTATGTGAATGATTGTATCATAACTTATTGTGCATGTGCATTAGTTCACCGGTGGACCATTGACATTCACAATAGACAATGAAGGGCATCATGCCACTTTCCTTAAGGTATATTTATTTTTATGTTAATTTGATTTACTTGATTATATTTAATTAATAAATGAACAAAAAACTAAATTACTAGACAAATTATGATCAAAATCCAGATGTAAACTGGTCATTGCGATGATCACATTCTTTCACCTAGCATTGTGATGTGATCATTGAGTCCATAGGTATATATATAATAATGCATTATAATTAACATGTCAATGGTACATTCTTATATGAATGGTTGTATTTTAAATTTCCATGTACATGTGCACTAGTTGAATGTTGGAGCTTTGACATTGACACCGTACACTGAAGGACATGGTGGAACCTTCACGGAGGTATCATTTATTCATTAGTAGGGCTATAAAAAATATATGTAATCTTAATAACTACATAATACTTTTGTTCTTTCATTTTTAGTTACTAACATCATAGACTCCTCATTTTGTTTGTGATACTTTGGATTGTGGAGTAGCTACAACAGTAGCTAGTTCTCAAGCACTGACTGGGGTATAAAAGTGATCACTTAATTTTAAATGTTATTTTAATAGTCTGTATTGAATTTTATAATGATATTCATCAATGTATTTTAATCATTATTTTGATTATTGTCGTAGGGACTTATTACTCCAGAACGCCAGTATGCACCTTTGGTGGATGTACATAGAGACTATTTACTAGCGGCAAGTGTATATTCTATTTTATGTCAGTGTAGAATTTAATTTTGATGTATATAGGTTATTGATGCTTAAATTTTTTTTATCAGCTTGAGCTGGAAAAGAGTCTAGATAGGAGGACTAGTGAGCACACTCAGAAGACTATAGCATCCACTACATCTCCATCGATGCAACGATCGAAGATAGGTCAAGATTTGTTTTCTTTCCATGGCAGTAAAGGACTAGATTAGGGATATAGATGGTATGCCTATATGGCATTAGTGCATATATTTTTTGTATATTGCATAAGTGACATGTTGTACATCCTTTTGGCTTTGAGTAAGCTAGTTTAACTGTATTGGATATATTCGATGATTATTGGACATTTATATTTGGCTACATGCCTTATGAATATTTTTTTTTTATGTTTTAGGTATGAAATTCATGTGTTTGGTTTATTGATGTATAATAATTTATGTTTATGTGGATGTCTTATGATTTGTTAATTTCTCATGCCTTATAGTTATGTTTGTATGTTTATCGATGTATATTGTTATTGTATGATTATATTTTACTAGAATATTAATGTGATGGAAAGGTGGTGTGTAAGACACTCTAAACTTGTACACTTATATAAATACAAGAACAATAAGTAGCAAGTGAGACAATCTTCTCACATCAAACATCCTTCATAAGAATCCATGGTCTAGGCTTCACCCAATGCACTTGCATTGGTTGGCTCCAAACTATTAAATTGTCATTCTAGGAATGGTCCTAGTAACATTCACCAGTCATAAAAAGACATTTTTCTCCACATCTTCCCAAATTACTTCAAATACTAATCAATGATCTTGATACCATTTTGGAAGTTTTAAAACATATTCCAAATTCAATCCAACTTGTTTTGAGACAAACTACTTTAAAAATGTTATAAGGATTCAATCATAAAATGACCACCTCCAAGGGCTGGATTCTCCATTACTATACCTATAGCTTCATTTCAACGACCCTTGGTCACTCCTCAACTTAACAACTCCTCCAATCCATGCCCACCTAGAAACTCCTTCTCATTCCTACATTTAAATTATTATAATTCTATAATAAAATGATTGGATCCATCCCCAAGTTGTAGTAATTACATCAATATGTGCACCAAGTGCATTATTACAAGTTTTTAATTCTTCATGAATCAAATCATTACATAAAATGGCTTAATAGCCATGTTACAACATTGCAAAGAACTTATAGGCCTTTTTTTATTCTTCAAACTAATTAGTCACCCAAGTGACCCTCCTACCTTCATTAGGGTGTCCTACACCAGTTCTTCCATACAAACCACACATTATCACTTTAGGCTTGTAGCCTTCACCAGTCACAAAATTGCCTTTCTCCCAATCTTCTCAAACAACTCTAGAAACCAATTTTTATTTTAGATACCCTTTTGGATTCCCTAAATCCTCACCAAGTCTTATGGTAGACTCTTTTGGACCATATACTACATCTAAAACCCTAGCACCCACCAACTAGTCCTAATTCCATCTCCATTACAAAGAAACTCATTAAGAAATTCACTCCCCTATCTCTGAGCCAAAAAATAGTCTTTTCTAAGGTCTAAAAACAAAATATTTTCAAAGTTTTAAGGTCTCAATACCTATCAAATCTTCTAGCCACCAAACCCTTGTTCCTAGGGTCACACAACTAGGGTCTGTGCAAAAAGAAGTTTACAATCTCTTCCAGATTAGTCTAGTTGATCTAACACATTAGCATTGATCCCCACATCAACAATCTACCATAAAATATATCCACTCTTCAGGGTATTCATCCACCATAATGACTAGTGTAAGACAAGGCACTTGCTCACACATCAATCTCCTTCATCCAGTGATCTTGAAACAACATCAACTTACATCCCTACATAAATAAACTAAAAAACAAGGATATAATACATTTTTCACTCTCCCACCAGTCACATTAGCCATAGGGGTGGGAGAGTCACTTCATTATGGTTAATTCAACTTGTAAACATTGGTTGTAGCCTTCTAAACCAGTCATAGTCCAAAAAAAACTAGTCATTTACTTTACGTTAAGAATAATACAAATACTAAAACTAAGGCATGGAAAATGTAAATGACAACAAAATACATGTATTTAAATCACTATCCAACCAAGATCACACTTCCATAAGCATTTGACTTCTGAGATGCTACCTCGCATGAGCTTCAAGATATGACCTCCTAAAGATCATCAATTTCATGCTAAGTGCACCTTGAGGGACAGTTTGGCCTGGAGTGGTCGACAACATTCAAGAAACTCTATGTGCAAAACAAGGTTGCCAATAACATTTACATAGCCATTTAGAGCTTTTGGAATAGACGATTTTATGTTACAGCTGACGGTTTGAAATATATGTAATGTTGCTCATTTCAACCAAGGAACACTACAAGTTTTGACATCAATCAAGAATGAGTTTTTGAATATAAACTAACTTAAATATTTCAAAACAAGAGAGTTTATTATAGGCCTTGGAAAAATAGTCCTATATCACCTGATGATTTGATGCTACCTCACATGATCTTTGAGATATGACCCCATAAAGATCATAGATTTCATGCTGAAGGGACCTTGAGGAACACTTTTTCCTGGAGTGGTTGGCAGGGTTTGATTGACTCTATGTGCGAAATGAGGTTTCTAGTAGGGTTTACCTGGCCATTTAGAGCTTTTGGATTACATAGTTTGATCCTAGGACTGACAGTTTGAAAGATACACAATGTTTCTCATTTCAACTGAGGAACACACTGAGTTTTCACATCAATCGAGAATGTGTTTCCAACTATAAAAAAAACATGGATCTCTAAAATATGGGATAGGTTATTGTAGGCCTTGACAACATGGTCTTGTAGAACCTAACGGTTTGATGCTATCTCACACAAACTCTAAGATATGACATCATAAATATTTTCAATTTCATGTTGAAGGGACCTAGAGTGGTCAACAGTGTTTGAGCAACTGTGTGTCCCAAATGAGGTTTCCACTAGGGTTCACTTGACCATTCAGAGCTGTTGGAATAGACAGTTTGATGTTATGACCAATATCTTGAAAGATACACAATGTTTTTCATTTCAACTAAGGAACACTTTGAATTTGGACATCAACCCAAAATATGGTGCCAAATATAAATGAACTTGAATCTTTGAAAAATGAGATAGGTTATTCTAGGCCTCAATAACATGGTCCTGTAGCACCTGACAGTTTGATCCTCCTAGGTTCTCTACCTCATCCTTTCCTTGAAGAAAAATAACTATAGGGAGTATTTTGTTCACTATCTCCACTTCCCTACTAATCACCTTTACTCTTTTGCCTCCTTTCTATACTGACCTTTATTTTTCCTTATAAAAAGCCATGAAATATAGCCTCATGAGATCTTCCTCATCCATGCTCTCTGTATCATCTTAAAATGGAAACACTTCCATGATAAGAGCATTTAGCCCTCTGATTAAGTGGTTTAAGGTCATTTTAAGTGCCTTGATTGGGTCTTTTCTTGTATTTGGCTTTCTCCTCGCTTTCTGCTTCTTCGCACTTGATTTCTTCATTCTAGGTGAAATTAAGGTTAAGGTCTTAAGGACTTTCCTGATTTTATCTCTTCCATAGCTCTATTTTCTAGGTAGGGTTTAGAAATGAGACCTCCTATTCCTTTATCATATCATTTAGAGGATTTTCTGTCTGTTCTAGAAACTGGGTCCCATTCAGATATCAATTTCTAGGTTTCTGGCATCTTCGGGAGCCTCTACTGCAAATCCTACCAAAGTTAGAGTCTAAGGTCAATGTCAACCTCAACCTTGACTAGGTTAGGGTTGACCTCAACCTTGACCTCCTCCTTCTAGGTTTTCAAATTTTCATTTCCCGCTAATGTGGCTTTTAGGATAATTAATTTCCTGCCTCCGAGTCAATTGTTTTGGGCTCCAAAATGGTAAATCCTTTAATTGCATTTAAGCTAGGTATATTTTATAAAGGTGAGGACCTAATTGGGATTTAATTCTCCAAGGTGGCCCATCTAGAGGAGTATGCCCTCGATCACTATAAAAGGAGGCCTTCCTCTCTCATTTTCTCATCTCAAGTTTTCATATCACATCACTCCATCAAGTTTTGGCAATCAAGCATCTAGAGCTCTCAAGTGCAAGAAAGTCTTCAAGCATTCAAGTGTTCAAGCATTCATTCATCAAGGAGTTCCATTGTTAGCTATTGAAGGATTCAATCTCCTTGGAGCCCCCTTGAAGATCCATCCTTCTCCATCCATTCATGCCTTCTCATATGCAAAGATCAAATCAAGATTGGTGTTGAAGATCAAAATACCATTGATTGGAGACATCCTACATCCATTTGAAGCATTCCTACTTGTGGATTTGAGGATTCAAATCCTCTTCAAGGACTTCAACATAAGCAAGGTGATTTGTTTCAATGATGTTGTTTATGCATAATGTATTTCAATTCAATTTCAAGGTTAATTCCTAAACTAGGGTTTGACCAAGGCAAACCCCCCATACAACAAGCAAAACCATTTTTCTTGCAGGTACAAGTGTGAGATTTTAGATCTGAGAGCAAATTTGGATACCCTTTTCAACTATCTTTTAGGATGTGCAAACAGAATCGAAATTGAACTTCAAATAAATAGTGTGGTCTTTGACCTGTTACAAGGTCAAAGTCAACCTGTGTGAATTTAGAGAAAAGATTTCTGGGTTTTGTCCGCCTCGACATTTCGAGTCTAGAAGAAGTGACAATCTTTAGAAAGTTCATACAGAAGCCATAATTCAGCATTTTCCAGATCTACTCTAATTCAAGGTTAGTATTTGCACTTCAATTATTTCAATTTCAAATATAACTCAATTTCAACATAAAGGGGAAACATTAGATTTGTTCTTTCTTTCATAGTCTACCATAAATTGATTCGATTGTGCATTAACCTCAAAGTTGATCAAATCAGATCTCCTTATGGGGAATTTGGATTTAACAATAGATCTCATATTTTCCCCTAAAACATTTGAGTAAGGTTGAATACATTTTAACCCTATTCATTTTGGTGAACCCGACTAGCTTACTCTCTTTCTTTTTGGTGTTAGATTTCCCTTTGTCTTATCTTGTATGTTCCTTTTATCTTGTTAGTATTAGATTTGTCATTTGTGATTGATCTTGCATGCTAATTATATTTCATAGTCATGCTTTATGTGTTCTTAGTTTATTTCATTTGCATTTATTGGTTTATGAGCTTTACTACGACTAGTCCTACTTATAATATTCCAGTTAGAAGAAGTCATAGACTCATGGGTGCCTTTGAGCCTAACTCTTCTCCTTTCTTTAGAGTCCCTAATGATAACTTGATTCTTCATAATTCTAATCCTACCATGGAGTAAACCTTTTCTCATTCATCTCATGATGTGGATGATGCTTTAAGATTTCCTCCTGAACAAGTCCAAAAACATTCCACTGAACTTGATAAAATTGGTAATTGGATTCTTCAAGAAAATCATTGTCAAGATTCTATTCAAGCTATAAAGGCTCTTAAGAAAGTTCTCCATGATAGTTATCAAGGTGTTAACCTCTTGTTTGGTATTACTCATCTTTTTCATTCCAATGTTAAACCTTTAACTCAAGAGGCTCAAGATTTAGGTTTCACTACTCCTATCACTAGTGTTGAACCTCCTTCTAATCCTTTACCTAGTCTTCCTATCTATACTCCTCCTTTAGTGATTGTGATGGTTCCTTTTGTTCCTATGAGTGTCCCTCATGTGTCCCTTCCTACATCACAACCTTCATATCATAGTGTTCCTTTTACTTATTCTACTCTGCTTCCAACTATAGTTCCTAGTGTTCCTCTAGTTGTGTCTTCTATTCCTACAACTTCTTACACTTTACCTAGTGTGTCTAATGTTGCTACGCCTCCTCTTTCCTCTAATGATTCTACCATCATTAGTTTGGCTCAAACTGTATCATCCTTACAACAACAACTTGCTTCCTTAACTCAAAACAAGTTTAGTATTCCTACATGTGACATGGGAAGTCCTTTATCCTTGGATATTATTCAAACTCTTGTTCCTTAGCAAGGTGAGATGCCTCATCTTGAGAATTATAATGGAAAGGGAGATCTTGTTCATCATGTTAAAACCTTCTAAATCCTTTGCAGTGATTATGCTCATGACCATAGGATTTTAGCTAAACTATTTGCTCGAACCTTTCATGACAAGGCCTTACAATGGTATTGTTCCTTGCCTCCTTATTCCATTGATTCCTTTCCACAGCTTGCTAATTCCTTTATTCAATAATTTAAAAACAATATTGGCCCACAAGTTTCTTTGCCTAATTTAATGCATTGTAAACAAAGTGCTAAAGAAAAGTTAACTAAATTTATTGGTAGATTTAAGCATTTGCATGCTCAGATTTCCTATCCTATTCCTGATATTGATATTCAACGCATGTTTATTTCTAATTTGCAAAAGGATATTAGAGATAAGATTCTGCTTACTAAATTTACCTCTTTTTAACAACTTTGTGTAGTGCTTCATCATTATCAATTACAAGTGAGTCAGTTTGAGAGCAACCCTCCGATGGCTCCTGTTCCAGTTGATAAGAGTGATGTTGCTCCTAATCCAAACAAGTTTCAAAAATTTAACAATTATGTCAAGATAAATAAACAAGAAAATGCAGTTGTTGATCAGGTTGTTGTTGCATCTCATAATGCCACTTTTGCATCCACTACTTTTTGATTAAATCGTATGTTTACTCCTCTTTCTAAAACTTTACATGCTATTATGAATAGGTTGTTAGTTGCTAATATGATTACTTTACCTCCTATTCGACCTCTTTTACCTACTACAATTACATCTCACTCTTTTGATCAAAATGAATTTTATCAATATCATCGTCAGAATGGTTATGATACTGAAAGATGTTATTCTTTAAAACATAATGTCCAAGATCTCATTGATTCTAAAGCTTTATCTATTGGCAATCTCGACAGTAGTGGGAATCAATCTATCTCTCCTCCTAATTAGAACCTTCAAATCTATACAAATCCCTTACCTACACATGATACTAATACTATTGCTCAACCATCTACTCAAGAAATTGTGTATGATTCAAAGCTGGATGCTTTTAATCATGTCGTTAATCAAGTGGAGCATGTTGCTAAGCCTATATCTCCACCTCAACCTAAAAATTGACAACAATTCAAGAATAAATGACCTTGGGCACTTTTTATTACCTTTGATAACTCTGAGATTATTAAAGCTCCTACTGGTCCCCTTTACATTGCTGCTAAAATTGCTAAGATACCCACTCGTGGTTGTCTTGCTGATTCTACCTCCTTAGTCAATGTTATCACTGAAGAAAATATTTTTATGAAAATTTTACAACGTGAATTTTATGATATGTCAAATGTGTGGATTCAAACTTGTAATGGTTTTCTTTATCCCTCATTTGGTTCTAGTAATTTACCAGTTGAACTTTTTGGAAAACTTGTGAACACTACTTTCATCGTGGTTCCTACTTCTGATCAATTTCAAGTTAAGCTAGGTTTTCCTTGGTTGACTACCATGCATGCTATTTCTTGACCTATCCATAAGTGTCTTAAGTTCATTCATGATGGTGAAGTGAAGATGATCAATCATAGTCTATATCAACCTTCTAAGCCTAGAGATTGTGCTGCTTTGGATTTCTTTTGGCCTTTATTACCTAATTCATGTCCTCCTCACCCTGGTACTCTTTTTCAATCATATCAAGCCTATAAGCATCATAAGATTCTTCAATTAAGCATACCTCCTATGGATCCTAATCATGGTCTTTTACCTACACCTTTGATACCTCCTTTAACTATTGCTTCTAGTTCTATTAATCAAGTTCCTTCTTCCAAATCTATTAAAGATCCTATTATTTTTCCTTGTATGGTTGATAATCCTATTGATCTTCCTAAAGAACCTATGAAGGATCCTATGATTGTTCCTCCTAGTTCTCAACCTATTTCAAATAAATCAAAACATAACCGATCTGCTAATGAACATCGTAAAAAGCATCGTGCCCATGCTAAAACTAAAAGATCTATACTTTCTACAAACACACCTATGAATAATGTATTAGAAGATGTTGCTACTAATAATGATGTTCACATGCATGATTATGATGATTCTATTCCTATCTTAGATCTTATTTTGATTAATTTGGATGAGAAAGATACTCTTGATGATACTGATAATGTTAATGATGAATATGAGACTATTAACATTGATATTGATTTGCCAAATATGCTTTGATCTCAATTAACTCTTACATCTAGTGTCAAACATAGTGATTCTCAAGAAGATCCTTGATTGGAACTAGCTATTATTCCTACTATATTGGATATAGTCCCTCTTGCGAGTTACCCACCTACCCTAAATGATATTCAATGAGATGGGGGAAAGTAGGTAGCACGCTTGATTGGCCTATCCTTCATGGTAGCTTTGTTGTGTGTTTTCCTACTATACTATGCTTCTCCCATACTATGTTTGCTAAATGTTGTTAGATTCTTTTATATGATCCTTGTTACTCTATTGGTACAAGGTGATAAAGGAATCGAAACTATTTTTCAAATTCCTCTATATGTATCTCTATTCTTCTATGCATTATTTAATGTTATGCTATAAATGTGCTATTGTTTGTAAATGTTTCCTTGTGTAATCTACTTGGATTCAAGATATGGTAGCTCTAAATCTTTTTGGTCTCCATGTCATGGTCTTTAAAGATTCTCCTTCATATATCTTATGTAATCTTTCCTCCTTTTTTATTTTAGTTCTACTTTCTTTGGGGGAATGATGTCAATTCATTTGCAATAATATTATATCTATATTATCTTATGATCATACTGACCCCATGGTAGGTAGATCCCTTTTGTGTTCTCTGTATGTTTCTATGATATTTCCCTTGATTTGTCTTCATCTGGGGGCATCTCGACGTGGAAATGTAATTAGTGGAGTTGTTTATGTTTCCGTTAAAAAAATTGCTCCTCTTAAAGTGTTAGCAATGACTTTAACATGGGGGCATATGCTCTGCTCACTTATTACACACATGCACTCATAAAAAATTCAAAACATGCTAAATCTTCTAAAGGTAACGCACATAAGTTGCTAAATCCTGAGGAAGACACGCACTTTAAATTTACTTTTCAATTCTTTCTTTTCAGATTAAGAACTAATCCTTAAAGTGTGGATTCATATTAGGATCTCTTGATCCCTCCTATTTCAAATGCACATATATTGTGATCCCTTAAGGTTGGAAGTGTCCTTAAGACTGGATCTCTTTTTTGTTTTTATTCTTACAAAATTGCATATTCATAAGGATAAATCCTTGATGGGTTGACTAGTGAGTAGCCACATTCACTAGGTGGTTCAATTCCATCTTTCTAGTTGCACCTTTTTTTTTCTGCGTGGTTCACAATGGGACATAAGTTCTCATTGGGCGAGGTAATCACAGTTTTCCATTCTCTCTTTAGAGATGTCTCTCTTATCTATGATCTAAGAGTCGATGAAGACTCGAGTCCCTTGGGGCTTGGGATTTCTCTTTGTCCCTTAGATTACGATAAGATTATCTTGTTATTTTTATCTCCTTTACCAAGAGTTTGCATTGAGTCCATACTCTTGCTAAAGTGGGGGCTTAATGTATCATCTTAAAATGGAAGCACTTCCATGATAAGAGCATTTATCCCTCTGAGTAAGTGGTTTGAGGTCATGTTAAGCACCTTGATTGGGTCTATGCATGTATTTGTCTTTCTCCCCATTTTCTGCTTCTTCTCCGCACTTGATTTCTTCATTCTAGGTGAAATTAGGGTTAAGGTCTTAAGGTCTTTCCTAATTTTCTCTCTTCCATGGCTCTATTTTCTAGGTAGGGTTTATGAATGAGACCTCCTAGTCCTTTATCATATCATTCCAAGGATTTTTTGTCTGTTCCAGACACTGGGTCCCATTTAGATATCAATTTCTAGGTTTCTGGCATCTTCGAGAGCCTCTACTGCAAATCCTATCAAAGTTAGGGTCTAGAGTCAATGTCAACCTTGACCCTGACTAGGTCAGGGTTGGCCTTGACCTTGACCTCCACCTGGCAGGTTTTCAATTTTTCATTTCTCGCTAATGTGGCTTTTGGGATAATTAATTTCCTGCCTTTGGGTCAGCTATTTTGGGCTTTGAAATAGTAAATCCTTTAATTGGATTTAATCTAGGTATATTTTATAAAGGTGAGGACCTAATTGGGATTTAATTCTCCAAGGTGGCCCATCTAGAGGAGTGTGCCCTTGATCACTATAAAAGGAGGCCTTCCTCTCTCATTTTCTCATCTCAAGTTTTCATATCACATCACTCCATCATCAAGTTTTGGCAACCAAGCATCTAGAGCTCTCAAGTGCAAGCAAGTCTTCAAGCATTCAAGTGTTCAAGCATTAATTCATCAAGGATTTCCATTGTTAGCTATTGAAGGATTCAATCTCCTTGGAGGCCCCTTCAAGATCCATCCTTCTCCATCCATTCATGCCTTCTCATATCCAAAGATCAAATCAAGATTGATGTTGAAGATCAAAATACCATTGATTGCAGACATCCTACATCCATTTGAAGCATTCCTACTTGTGGATTTGATGATTTGAATCCTCTTTAAGGACTTCAACATAAGCAAGGTGATTTGTTTCAATTACATTGTTTATGCATAATATATTTCAATTCAATTTCAAGGTTAATTCCTAAACTGGGGTTTGACCAAGGCAAACCCCCCATACAACAAACAAAAACATTTTTCTTGCAGGTACAGGTGTGAGGTTTTAGATCTGAGAGTGAATTTGGATACATTTTTTCTGCTATCTTTCAGGATCTGCAAACAGAATTAGAATCAGACTTCAAGTAAATAATGTGGTCTTTGACCTTTTAAGAAGTCAAAGTTGACTTGTGTGAATTTAGAGAAAAGATTTCTTGGTTTTTCCCGCCTCGACATTTCCAATGCAGAATAGGTGATGAAATCTTCAGAAAGTTCATATAGAAGCCAGAATTCAATGTTTTCCAAATCTTCCCTAATTCAAGGTTAGTATTTGCACATCAATTATTTCAATTTCAAATATAACTCAATTTCAACATAAAGGGGAAACATTAGATTTGTTCTTTCTTTCATAGTCTACCATAAATTGATTTGATTGTGCATTAACCTCAAGGTTGATCAAATCAGATCTCCTTGTGGAGAATTTGGATGTAAGAATAGATCTCATATTTTCCCCTAAAACATTTGAATAAGGTTGAATACATTTTAACCCTATTCATTCTCTCCATCTGCACTCACTAGTTTGGCTATACTTTCCAACAATAGAGTAGAGGAGGTGTCTAGTTCTTGCTTTTTCTCAAGCATTGCCTCTACTTTTTCTTCTCTTGTTTCCTCTACCTTCTGTTCTTCTTTTTTTATTTCCTTCTCCTTTTCCTTCTCTTCCTATACCTGTCTATCATGCCCCACAAGGGAACTAGGGAAGGGAACAAAAATTATCTTTGTAAAAGAAAACCTAAGTAATGATTTATGAAAAAAAATGAATTTTTAAAAGAATTACATAAACAAAACATAGTTTAACTTAGATTCCTCCAAGGTTACCTTCTTATTAAATGGACAATTCATTTGATTCCATTTAGTGTACTAGCAACATGATTTACTTCTTAAGAAAAATACATCACAACATTTGCATATTCTTTATTAAAGAAATAAAAAGTTCTTTCATTCCAATTTCTCATTTAAATTCACCTATATTCCTAAGTATCCTTTATGAACAATATAACATTCAAATAATTAATAAAAGAATCATCTAAACATTTGATACATTGCAAACATTACGTCTATTTTACTAGATTTTCCCTTATTCATCAATAATGAGAAACATACTACTTTACTTGAAATCTTACAAAATCCCTTTCTTTTCCAACATACATCATATACATAAAGTTTGTGCTTTCCCTTTTCCTTTTTTTTTTAAACCTAAGTCTACCCATTCCAAACACATCATTTTGAAATACATTAATGATTACATTACATTCATCTCCTCTTGGGAGGTAACAATAATTTTACATCATGAAAGATAAATACAAAGTCTTCTTCTTCAAAACTGGAACATAAGCAAGCATGAATCCTTAAGCACTGCATCTGCAAAAGTAACCTCGATAAAAAGATTTACCACCCAACCATGTGGATACCAAAAGGCCCACTCCCCCGTGCTAGGAGATAAACACCAAGGTCCAAAAATAAGTGATAACTAGGCCATACCTAACCTTTCCCAAATAGAAAATGAAAAGAAAATCATTTCCGATAAGGTTCTAAGGCTAGGTAGAAGCTCTAAGAAACAAAATAAGTGAATTTCATCGCATAGGCCTCACCCCTTGGGTTGTCTAGGTACTAGCCACTCTTGGCCCTGGTCCCCAAGTAGGCACATGCAAAACTGAATACCTTTTGTACAGACAAGCTCCATTTGATTGTACCTACTCATAGGTACCTTCTCCCACTCCCATCCATAGCCTTTACTAGCACTAAGGACATGGGAAAGGTATACATTAATCTTCTTAGTGTTTGAACCCATTCCCATAAGTTTTAAATTAAGTTATAAATCACTTGTTAAAATAACTCTTCAGTTGGTTATCCTAGTACTAGCTACTTAAGGCCCCGAACCCGCACTAAGATCCACTCACCTAGTGTTCTTAGGTTTCCTACCCTTACCCAAACATCATAAACACATAATTCATGAAGTAAAACCAATCATAATATCATTTAGTAATTTCCACACACAAATACAAAAGATTGGGAATGTTTAGCAAGCCATGGGATAGCCCTAATCCACCGGATGACCCTAAACCCTAATCTTGATTCCTAAACACATCATGAAACTTAACAAGGCATCTAGGTAAAAAACATCAAAATTAAACCCTATAAATTCAACAAAACAACTAATGAACATACATAGGTGGTACAAACTTTCACAAGCATTACCACAACATTCCATATATGGAAACATCATGTGCCTGAAATTTGGCTAAGTTGAAATTTTTTTAGAAATCTCCAAAATCTAGAATCTACATCTTAACTCCTATGAAGCTGAAACCTATCTCACACATCCTAGAATGTATCTAATTTCTTTATACAAATATAACTTAAAGTATAAGAAATGTTATACTTAAATGTTATATTTATATAAATCCTGTAAATTTTGAGCCCTTGAAACTGTAAAAACTCCAATGACTTTGTATAAAATCCCATACAACAATGTATTCATTACCATATGACATTTGACCAAGTGTTGTACAGGTATGACTACAATGTCGTATGACATTGCAAAACTCTTTCGTGAAACCAAAATTTCAACTTCCTGGAAACACTAAAACTAATTTTTAACCCATATGAGAATGTATGCATTCCCATATGACATTTGACCAAGTGTCGTATGAGTATGAATACAATGTTGTACAACACTGCAAGATACTTTTACGAAATTAATCCAAAATTGCCTGAAAAGGCAAAAAAAATGACTTTTTAAGGCATGGAGAGTGCCTGGAAAAAGTTCCCTAAGGTCAACCAAGTGTAGGGACCTCAGTGCCACATCCATAGCACATCCTCAACATTTCCAAAGCCTCAGAAAATAATAATCAAAAGAAAAACAATAATCCACAAAGAAACCTACAAGAGAAAAAGAGTAGGAACTAGGACTACATCTCATTCCTAAACCTTCCTATTTCATTCAATACAGATTAACACATCCTCCCACATGACCAAAAGCATTCCTAACTTCCTAGGATGATTTCATAATACAAAGTAAATAAATACAAACTATAAAACATACATAATTTACTTCTCAGAAACATAGTAGAAAAGATACAGAGGATAAGACATTTACATATCATTTTGATACATAGTAAAATAATCATATTATAATTTAATATCATATCATGTATAAACACATTTATACACATAGAGAAAGAATGCAGATTCTTCCCAGTTTAGACTCTATGTGGGGTCATGTGGAGAATCCTCTTCCCTTTGCTAGATAATCTCTACAAAACTTCAATCCTTGAGTAGATAGCCTCTTGGAAAGCTTCCTCTGGAAATCAACTCCTAGCAATCCTCACACATTTAACTTTACAAACTAGAGAGTCTCAAACTCACATAAACTTACAAATAAATTTCCAAAAAAATCAATTGCAGACAAATCCAAAATAAATCTTCCAAAAAATTCTCTTCCTCAAATAAATTTCCTAGCCAACCTCCTAAAAACTCCCAAAAACATAAATATTTAATCTCCAACTATATGGTTGGAGGAGTTTCTCTATAGGAAGAAACTTCTTGAACATCCATAGTTGCTTGAAAACTTAAACCAACATATCCCGTAAATAATAATAAAGCTTTTTAATAAATTTAATCAAAATAGTCTCAAAAGAAAACTATAACAAGAAAACTCAACAAATAACTATCAAGGAAAACACATAGCACATATGGAAACCAGCTAGCCTAACTTCTAGGAAGTCTCGAGTTCAACTCCCTCCTAGATAGCTAGTTTTACTATAAAGAACATTTATTTTATTATTACTATTATTAATATTATATTCACTTTTTATTTAATACATTAATATACTTCATTCAATACATTTTATTTAATTCACTTTATTTAATAATGATAAAGAACATACCATTTACAAAAACATACAAATACTATTATTTATATAAGCATGGGTATATGCGTGTGCACCCACATATACACATACCTATATAACATACAATCAATATAAAACATATACATATAATAAATATATATACATATACTAACAAGGATAAATATAACTCACATCATAAATCATTGAACAACATCGAGTGATAAATCAGAAGAACACATCACATGATTTAATCACATACTAACTCAGTCCTAACAAGATACGCGAGTACATATAAGTAGCTACTAATAAAGATAAATTACTAAATCATACCCTCACATGAACAATATTCACATCAATAATCTACTAACAAAAATTGAACATACCATGAAGATAATTAGAGCTACCATACTCGAAACCTCATTCTCAATGAATGCAAAAGACAAGAAGCCTACTACAAGATCCACAAAACCAACAAACTAAGAGGAAACAAGAATACATCATCCACACAAGGGACTGACTCATGATCTCCCCACCTAAGGATAAAAAAGGTTAGAGGTAGAGTTCCTTCCCATGGAACCTTGGTGATGTCTTTGTAACAACAACAACAATCGAGGATTTTGAGGGATCGCTCAGACTTGTGAAGCCAGGTGGAGATGATATTGGGTACCTACAATCTTGCATCACCAAGAAGAGATACATGTATACATATGTGTTAGGAATAGTCCCAAGAGATAACTAAGAGGGGGGGTGAATCAGTTATCTACAATATTTAATTCTTTATCCAATTAAGTATACTTAAACATAAAGCATAAACACAATGAAAGAGCACTTGAACACAACATCAATATTTTGTTTATGGGGAAACCCAAATAGGTAAAAACTCCGGTGGGACTTGATACCCACTAATATTCTGTACTAGTTTATAATGATCCTTACTAGAAGATCCTTTACCCTATTAGGAGTAGCTTTACAATATATTAAGTATAGTAGACCTAGTCAAGGGTCAGACCCTATTAGGAGTCTTTTACAATTGTCCCTGTTAGGGGAGAGGACACACTATTCGAGAGCTCACTGCTCAAATGGGTGAAGGATACAACCTTATGAATAATAGATACGCACTATATCTAGATCTTGGTGAACTACACTTCAACCTACCATCTGGATCAGTTCCAATGAATAGCACAAGTACTTTACTAGATCACATAGACCTTCTTCTGATGGCTCAACACTTCGCACACTCTGCTCTGCTCTACTTAATCAACCATGAACCACACTTCAGGAATCACAAATGACTACCTATAAATATCTTTCCTCCAAATGATATAATCAAGTTGGCCTATTAGAACCACCTTGAAATCATATTAGAGAAACCATAATAAACTCCAAAAAACATTCTCTTAGCTCTATTATGCACGCAACTCATTCTGGGACCTGTCTAATAAAATAATTTTAGGCATACGCTACACACTGTCAGCTCTACCAAAACAACTGGAACTTTCTCTATAAGTTGAATTAACTTATGCACTCTTAACCGAGCATCAATAACACTTCTCCAATTTTAACTCCAAGGGTGCATACCCTCAAGATAGGTGCAACTCTTCTAAACAAACACAAGAAACTACTACTAGTGAATAGTGACTACATAACTTCACTTGTGTTTATCATCAGACTATGCATCCATAACTTAAACATCACTAACATGTCTTCAACATATATCCAAGTGTGAAAGGCTCCATGATAACTTTACACACAACCTTAGATAGAACACTATTTAATATTCTATCAGGAACACTGCTAACACTAGCTGCTATATAACTATCTGTACTAATAGTTAACCTCTGTGCCCATGATATCATTCTAATATCATGTCCATGCTACATATACTAAAATCTTACTACATAAGAATTCCACACATGCTACTTTCCATATGTCTTCATCAATGACAAACATACAGTTAGTACTGGCCTGCTAGAAAATCTCCAACAATCTCCCCCTTTGGCATTGATGGAAACATGTGGAATGAAAAACCACCACCAATCCAAATGAACATTTCTTTTATAACATTCTTCATTTCCTCTTCAAAACTCCCCAAAGATGAATCCTCCATCTGCTACAATATTTTCTAATATTCTCCATTTCTTCAACTGTACTGCTGCCATAACTGAATGTTGCTCCCCCTTAGTATATTACTCCTCTTTTTACTTCTATTTTTCATGATTCTATATATACTTCCCCTTTGGCATGAATGGAAAATGGTGCCATTCATTTTTAAGCACCGATACTACTCCTAAGGTAGAGTAGTCAACCTTCCACCAGTCCTTGAGGACTGATGCCTTTCTTTTTTTTTCTAAGTAGAATAAGGGAAGGGAATAACTCCCAACTTCTCCCTGAGATACTCAAAAGTATCCTTAGGTAAGGGCTTTGTGAATATATCTACCAACTAATCTTTAGTACTCACATAGTCCAACTTGACTTCTTTCTCTACCACTTTCTCTCTTAGGAAGTGATACTTGATCTCAATGTGGTTTGTCTTTGCATGCATCATAGGGTTCTTTGACATATTGATTGTGTTAGAAATAGGGAATATCGAGAGGGGGGGGTGAATCAATATTCTACAAACTTTTTCTTTTGCCCAATTATGGATATAATTGATTACTTTTGTACATACAAAACATAAGAAGCTAATTAACATGCATAGTAGTAAATGTAAAGAACTCATAACACATGATATGTTCTCGAGGAAACCCTAGTGGGGATGGTACCCACAAAGATGCACTAATCAAAAGTATCCTATTAAGGATGTTGACCTTTTTAGGAGCCTATTACTATCATATAGTGTATCAATCTTGGTTAAGGGACTATAGGCCTTGTTAGAAGCCTCAACCCTGTTAGGAGTTGTCTACACAAAACTTGATTACCAGATGAGCCCACTGCCTAAACAAGTAATATACAATGTATACTGACTACAATATAGTGCTTCTTATAGCTTCACATCAATATATCTACTACTCTAACATTTGCATCATATCCCTATTACATTTCCTTCATTACTTTTCTCTTGTTACATCTTATCATACTATTACATTATTACATCTTTATCATAGTTATTAAGGTTAATAAATTTACATGGTCAGCTTCCAGAACTTTATCCAAGGGTTAACATCTAGGATGTCATCCCTTTATAATATTAAGTCATTATTTTGACAAGAAAAATAATCACTTAACTCTTTTACCAATTCTGCCTTCATATTTTGTACTGTTGGCTTAACTCTGTCTTTGGTAAAACTATCATAACTAATTTTGTACAATCCATACTATTTTTTGCACTGAGATGGGATATACTTACACATCATAGAGTCTATGTTCAACTGCACAAACACTAAAACTTCTCCAGTGAACATCACCAACAAAAACTATATCAGGTAGTCTGTGACAAACACTGTCTCACACTTAGACAAATTTGTTTTGTGATCTTCCATACTTTCTTTCTACCTTATGTGATCTTCATGAGGATCATATGTTGCCATAATGACAACATCTATATACTTACTACAGCCAAATTGCCAATAGATTGTGCTAGTGTTATCACAGTGAATAACAATATAATAATCAATCTGAACTCCAAAATCCTTTATCATTTACTTGATCCAAACAATTGTAGAACAATTCAAGGCTTCTGCAACATACTCTACTTCTACTATTGATTGAGAAATAAAATTTTGTTTCTTGTTTGTCCAAGTGACAAGCCTATCACTAAGAAACACTACTCCACCTGAAGTACTCTTTCTGTCATCAACACATCCTTCCCAATCTGCATCAGTGTACACATGAAGCTCAATATTTTATGAATTAGGATACCATAGACCATAATCTATAGTGCCCTTCAAGTATCTAAATATTCTCTTTACTACCATGAGGTGACTTTGTTTAGGCTCTGCTGCAAATCTTCCAACTATGCCAACTGCATTGGAAATATTAGGTCTAGTCTGAGTAAGATATATGAGTTTACCAATCATAGACTTATAAAATGTTATATGTACTACTGGTGAGTCATCTTCTTTTGTATGCTTTCATCCAGTGATCATAGGAGTTCCTACTGGCTTGCAATCATCCATCTTGAATTTCTTTAGTATCTATTTCACATATTTTGACTGATTAATAAAAATTCATTTTTCTATCTGCTACACATTTAGTCCCAAAAAGTATTTGATAGGACCAATCATACTCATCTCAAACTCAGTCTACATTTTTTTGGCAAATTTAGCACTGAGTTTGTCGTTACCTCCAAAGATAATGTCATCAACAAATATAGCTACAAGAAGTAAACCTCCAAATGTCTCTCTAATGAATAGATTACAATTTGTTGCTCCTTTCTTGAATCCAATATTTGTTAAGTATCCATCTAGTCTCTCATACCATGCTCTAGGGGCTTGCTTAAGTCCATAAAGGGCTTTCTTCAATCTGCATACCATATTAGGTTTGTCTGATAAGGCGGATCCTTCAAGCTGCTCAATGTATACTTGTTCTTTCAAGTCTCAATTCAAGAATGCTGATTTGACATCCATTTAATAAAATTTGAAGTTTTTAACTATAGCATAAGCTAAAAAAAACTTAATAGCTTCTAATCTACTCACAGGTGCAAATGTGTTTGAATAATCAATGCCTTCTCTTTATGCATATCCTTTACATACCAATTTTTCTTTATTTCTTACTACTGTACCATCTTCATTCATCTTGCTTCTGAATATCCACTTTGTTCCAATCACATTCTTATCACTAGGTCTTGGGACCAAGTGTCATTCTTAATAATCTGATCAAGTTATTCTTTCATAGCATCATACAATCTGAATCATTACAACCATCTTCAACACTTAAAGTTTCAATTTGAGATAGTAAAGATACTGCTTCACTGCTAGGTGAGTTCTTTGCTTGTGATCTTGTTTAGACTTTTCCCCTTTGATCTCCAATGATGTCTACCTTGGAATGATTTTGTTGATGTAAAATTTGGAACTTTAGGTGATTCTGATTCATTTACCTTAGGAGTATTTTCTTGACTTGTCTCAGGGTCATTGAATAACACATCAATACTATCAAACATTTCTTCAATAACTATCTCACTTGTAGAGGGTCTAGGTTCTTCTTCAATCATGGGTGAGTAACTATGATATCTTTCTTGAATCAAAAAAATTTCATCAATCTTTACATGAGCACTTTCAATGATCTTTTTCAATCTTAAATTGAAACATCTGTAAGCTTTACTTTTAGTAGAGTAACCAAGAAAAATACCTTCATCACTTCTTGAATCAAACTTGCCTACTACTTCATCCCTCTTGATGTAGCACTTGCTTCCAAAGATTCTAAAGTATTTTACTATGGGAACATTACCAAACCATAGCTCCTAAGGTGTTTTGTTAGCGCCAAGCCTTAATTGAATTATTTGATGGTATAGACTGTTGTATTGACTGCATCTCTCCAATAGGTGTGTGCAAATTTTCCTTCTATCATAATGGTTCACACTGTATCAAGGATGATCCTATTCCTTCTTTCTACAATTCCATTCTACTGAGGGGTTCTAGGTGCACATAATTGTCTCTTTATGCCATGTTCTTCACAATACTCATAAAATCTATCAGAGGTGATTTCTGCTCCTCTATCTGACCTAGAACATTTTATCTTTAGTCCAGATTCATTCTCAATCTTAGCTTTGAATATATTGAACTTCTCAAAAGCTTCTAACTTATCTTTTAAGAACACAACCCACATCATCCTAGTATAATTATCAACAAACAAAATGAAATACCTTTCACCATAGTATGATCTTGTTTGAGTTGGACGACATAGGTCTGTATGAATTAGATCCAACTTGTTCTCTGCTGAATTCTACTTGCTCCTGAATGAATTTCTCACATGCTTCCCCATCACACATTCCCTACATATAGTATCAACTAGCTTTTCCATGCTAGGTAGATCTCTTACTACCTTTACATTTCTTATCTTTACTATGTTATCAAAGTTGATATGACATAGTCTTTTATGCCACAACCAACTGTCATCAACTTTAGCAACAAAACAACTTGCTTCTGAATTGAGTTGAAAAACATTACCTCTTTTCTTTGTGCCTGATGCAATCATAACACCATCTTTTTTGTTAATGATGCATTTTTCATCTTTGAACTCCAACCAATAGCCTTTTCCAAGTAACTATCCAACACTAAGAAGGTTATGTTTCAAACCATCAACATAAAGAACATCATCAATACTATTCTTTCCATCGAAAGTGATGGCTCCACTACCATCTATAGGTTTTGGAGTGTTTTCTCCAAATCTGACCATATTGCCATTGTATTTGTCCAAATGAACAAACTTTCCTTTATCACCTATCATGTGATGTGAACAACCACTATCTATAATCTAGTCTATCCTTATGTCAGCTTCTGAAATCAATGCTAGCTCTTGATTCTCTTTCTTGTCTACATGAACTATCTTGTTATTCATTTTGTCTAAAATAGCAATGAATCCAATTTCTTATTCACTAGATTCTTCATCTAAAACTCCATCTCTAGCATAGTAGCATTCCTTAGAATACTTAGGCTTGTAATCCTTTTTAAACTTCCTAGCTCTAATGGGACACTTTGTTGCAAACTGTCTGATCTTATTACGTGAAAAGCACTTAAATGGTAATTGACCTTCATATTTTCCTTTTCCTTTCTTTTCTCTTTTGGCAATCATAGAAATAAAATCATCTAGTGTTTTATCTTCATCATCATCATCAAAATTACAAGAAGTGTTTGTAGATTTCTTAGCATGAATTGTTTCTTTGAAAGCTATTTCACTCTTTGGTTTTGTATTCAATCTTGAAATCTCAAAAGCTGAGATCTTGCTAATCAAGGTCTCTCTCTTGAAATTTGATGTAAGCTACATGGTCTCATCAAGGACATTAATCTTACTTTCATATTTGGGAGTAAGAGTAGTCATCAACTTATCCATAATGTCCTTCTCTAATATCTCTCCACCATTGTTCCTGATTCCAGCAACTGCTTCATTAATCCTCTGATTGTAAGCTATGATATTTTCTTCAGGAAGCATCTCTAATGCATTATATGTTTTCTTCCATGTATTTTTGCATGCATCCTTTGGTTTTTTGTCTCCTTCAAATGTGTCTTCTAGGTGCTTCCCTATTTTGTGGGTTGTATCTACCTTTTTAACTTCTAAAAATTCACCATCAAATAGGGCATTGATAAGGTGTTCTTTAGCAATAGCATTATGATGAAACAATTCCTTTTGTATGTCAGTAGCATCATCTTTTGCAAGGTCTTCTAAGGTAGAAATCTTGGTTGCTTTTATGGTTACATTAAAAACTCCAAAAGCAATGCATTACAAATGGATTACCATCTTGTTCTTCAAATCAAGATAATTCTCTCCATCAAACTTAGGACTTTCTTTCCTAAAGTATGCCATTTGATCAACCTCAAGCTATTAAATTTTCTCTTTGAGGCACTTGGCTCTGATACCAATTGTTAGGAATAGTCCCAAGAGATAACTAAGAGGGGGGGGATGAATTAGTTATCTACAAGATTTAATTCTTTATCCAATTAAGTATACTTAAACATAAATCATAATAACAATGAAAGAAAACTTAAACACAACACCAATATTTTGGTTACGAGGAAACCCAAATAGGTAAAAACCCCAGTGGGACTTGATACCCACTAATATTCTGTACTAGTGTAAAATGATCCTTGCTAGAAGATCCTTAACCTTGTTTGGAGAAGCTTTACAATATATTAGGTACAATAGACTTGGTCAAGGGTCAAATTTTGTTAGGAGTCTTTTACAATTGTCCCTATTAGGGGAGAGGATGCACTATCTGAGAGCTCACTGCTCAAATGGGCGAAGGCTACAACCTTCTAAATAACAGATACACACTATATCTAGATCTTGGTGAATTGTGCTTTGACCTGATATCTAGATTAGTTCCAATGAATAGCACAAGTACTTTACTTGGTCACACAGACCTTCTTCTGATGGCTCAACACTTCATACACTCTACTCTGCTCTACTTAATCAACCATGAACCACACTTCAGCAATAAAAAATGACTGCCCATAAATATCTTTCCTACAAATGATATAATCAAGATGGCCTATTAGAACCACCTTTAAATCATATTAGAGGAACCATAATAAACTCCAACAAACATTGTGCCAGCTCTATTATGCACACAACTCATTCTGGGACCTGTCTAATAAAATAATTGTAGACGGATGCTACACACTATCGGCTCTACCAAAACAACTAGAACTTTCTTTGTAAGCTGAATTAACTTGTGCACTCTTAACCAAACATCAATAGAACTTCTCCAAGCTTAACTCCAAGGATGCATACCTTCAAGATAGGCACAACTTAGGAACCAATAAAATCTATGTCGGCTCTTCTGAACAAACATAGGAAACTTCTACTGGTGAATAGCGACTACATAACTTCCCTTGCGTTCATCATCAAACTATGTGTCCATAACGAAAACATCACTAACATGTCTTCAACATATATCCAAGCACACAAGGCTCTACGATAACTATATAGACAACCATACACAAAGCACTATCTGTTACTCTGTTAGGAACACTACTAACACCAGTTGCTATATAACTGTATGTACTAATAGTTAACCTCTGCACCCATGATATCATGTTGATATCATGTCCATGCTACATATACTAAAATCTTACTACATAAGACTTCCACACATGCTACTTTCCATATGTTGTCATTAATGACAAACATAGAGTTAGTACTGGCCTACTGGCAAATCTCCAATAATATGGATATACATACAAATCATATATATGAAAACAAATGACCAGGATCGATACATTGTGTGGACCTCAACTAATTGAGTAACTATGATTTCATCCTAAGTCATGAAAAGACATTACACATATCCATGAAACATAAAACATCATGATAATGGTTAGATGCAAATCCTTGGGTTAGCTCCATAAAACATATAAAGATAGATGGTTTTCTAATTTCATAAAAATATAAATGATAACCATAAATGAGCATATCATCATCTACAAAACATAAATGTAAATATATAGTTCTAACCATCATAATAGAATGTCCAATTCGGAAAGTCCAAGCATCACCATAGGAGAGGATATTATAATGGCCTTCTTTTTCAAATGTCATCTCATTGTCTTCATTGTCTTGAAATGGATCACTTGTATCAAGTGAAGTGTCTAATAATATAGGCATATTAAAAATGAATAATTCTGGTTGTTTATCAACTTTGGTAGCTTGTTCACTTACTTCAGCTATGTTGTAACTTTCTCCAATTCCTAAGAGTATAGGCTTGGTAACCTTGGGAGGTAAAGTCTTCTTAGGCATGTCACTCATAAATATTTGATCCAGTGCCTTTTGAGTATCCTCTATGACTTCATCATACTTTCTTGTCATAATTTTCACTAATTTGGCATTTGTCCTCAATAAGGGTTTCAACTCCTTGATGATTCTCTCCCTCTCTTGTATAGAAACAATAGGTAACATGTCCTCTATGGCCTTGTTTCTTATGTTTTCATCTTCAGACTATGCCAACTAGTTTCTAATCTCTAGCTTACTATACAACTCCTTAGGGATACTCCCTTATATTTCTAGAAAGTTTTTCTTAAAAGCCAATAAGTATTCAATTATATTATCTTCAATGATTACTTGATTCTTAGAATCATATCTTTCATAATACTTGTTTACTATTTTTAGATTTCCATCTCTCATCACTATTTTGTGCAACATTTGAAGGTCTATCTTCCATAGAGTTTGTGGCTTTCTTTGTACTTCTATTGCTTCCACCTTCCCAATCATTGTTTCTTCTTTCTTCTTTATTTATAGTTCTACCTGTTGTTTCTTAGGGTTGGTTTTCTTTCTAGATCTTGGAGATCACCTAAGTGTAATCATGGGTACTATTTCTTGTGGTCTTTTCATGTGTAGATTATAAGTTAATGATATCAAGAGTAGGGATTACTGCCTTTTCAGCTTCAAAAGGGGGAGTTGTATCAATTTCCATGCTATAAGATGGTTCTATCATCTTGGTCCTTTTGTTCTTCAACTGCTCCCTAGTGATTCCTACCTTCATAGTAATGTCCTCCATTATTTTGTTAATATTTCTCTTCCTTGTCTCTTTTTCTTGTTCTTCTCAGACTTTTTCAGACTTTTCCCTATAAATTCCCCATCTTTCTTTAGGAGGGTCTATTTATACTACTAATATATGTTCTACTTATATAGTTATAACTTCAGAGCGAACCTCATACCCCATAGGGTAACACCATTTCTTCCTAGGCTCAACTACCTCAAAAGACACCTAATCAATTTCAACCATGAAATAGATAGTGTCCTTATATTTCTCCACTATATCTTTAGGTATCCTATATATTTCCTTCATCTTCCATTGAAGGATTTTGGTCATAGAAAATAGATCTCCACCAATAAAATTCTTGTCCTATCTTCGATAGCTCTAAGAGATCTGAATTCTAGTAGGTACATTATCCTTCCATTTTCTAGGGTGCATGCCAGGGAATTTGTGAATAATATGGATGTACATATGAATTAATAGTGATCCAAACCTAGATGCCTTTCTCTTATCTTTCTTAATAACCTTTACATTTTCTAAAAACTATTGTACTAGAACTTTGCATAGGTTGTACTTCTTATTTTCTTTAACCATTCTATATACCATCGTAATGAATCCAACTAATACAAAGCTAGGTATATTGCTATAAAAAAAATTTTAACCTAATATCATTGCCACCAATTTCACATCTTGCTAATAGATATCATTTACTTTCATTTCTCTCTTATCCCACTTAGAATGGGTTAGGGTTTCCACCTATTTTATGATACTCTTTTTGTTGGAGATTTTCCAGTAGGTGAGTACTAACTGTATGTTTGTCATTAATGACAACATATGGAAAGTAGTATGCATGGAAGACTTATGTAGTGAGATTTTAGTATATATAGGATGGACATGATATCAGCATGACATCATGGGTGTAGAGGTTAACTATTAGTACAGACAGTTATATAATAGCTTGTCTCAACAATGTTCTTGATAGAGTAACAGGAAGTGTTCTGTGTATGGTTGTCATTATAGTTATTATGGGGCTTTGTGCACTTGGATATATGTTGAAGACATGTTATTAATGTTTCATTCATGGATGTAGAGTCTGATGATCAGTAGAAGTGAAGTTATGTAGTCACTATTCACTAGTAGTAGTTTCCTACGTTTATTCAGAAGAGCTGATAGATATTATATTGGTTCTAGAGTTGCGCCTATAATTTTAGTATGTGCCCTTGGAGTTAAGCTTAGAGAAGAGTTAGTGATGTTTGGTTAAGAGTGCATGAAGTAATTTAGCTTGAGGAGAAAGATTCAGTTGTTTTGGTAGAGCCGATAGTGTGTAGCGTGGTTCTACAATTATCTTATTAGATAGGTCCCAGAATGTGTTGCGTGCTTAGTAGAGATGACTAAATTGTTATTGGAGTTTGATATGGTTTTTATAATATGATTTCAAGGTGGTTCTAACAAGCTGACTTGATTATATCATTTAGAAGAAATATATTTATAGGAAGTCATTTGCAATTACCTGAGTGTGTTTCATACTTGATTAAGAAGAGTAGACAAGAGTGTGCAAAGTGTTGAGCCATCAGAAGAAGGTCTATGTGACCAAGTAAAGTATTGGTGCTATACATTAGAACTAATCCAGATAGTAGGTCTAAGCATAATTCACCAAGATCCAGATATAGTGTGTATCTGTTATTCAAAAGGTTGTAGCCTTTGCCCCTTTGAGCAGTGGGCTCTTGGAAAGTGTGTCCTCTCCCCTAATAGGGACTATTGTAAAAGACTCCTAATAGGGTCTAACCCTTGACTAGGTCTATTTTACTAAATATATTGTAAATAAACTCCTAATAGGGTTAAGGATCTTCTAATAAGGATCATAATACACTAGTGTAGAATATTACTCGGTGTCAATTCCCACCGGGGTTTTTACCTATTTGGGTTTCCCGGTAACCAATATATTGTGTTTTGTTCAAGTGTTCATTCATTGTGTTTATGCTTTATTTTTAAGTATACTTAATTGGATAAATAATTGAAACTTGTAGATAACTGATTCACCCCCCCCTCTCAATTATTTCTTGGGACTATTCCTAACAATTGGTGTCAAAGAAAAGTGCCTCAGAGAGAAATTTTAATAGCTTGAGGTTGATCAGATGGCATTCTTTAGAAAATAAAGTCACAAGTTTTATGGAGAGAATTATCTTGATTGGAAGAACAAGATGGTGACTCATTTGTAGTGCATTTCTTTTGAAGTTTTTGATGTAACTATCAAAGTAGTCAAGATCCCTACTTTAGAAGACCTTGAAAAGGATGATGCTACTTAGAAGAAAAATGAATTATTTCATTAGAATGCAATAGCCAAAGAAGCCCTTATCAATGCCCTATTTGATAGTGAGTTTTCAGAAATAAAGAAGGTAGATACAGCCCACAAAATATGGAAATACCTAGAAGACATATTTGAAGGAGACAAACAAGCAAAGGATGCACATAGAAAGACATGGAAGAAAAGATACAGTGCATTAGAGATGCTATCTAAAGAAAATATAAAAGCTTATGATCAAATGATCAATGAAGCAGTTGCTGGAATCAAGAACAATGGTGGAGAAATCATAGAGGAAGACATTATGGACAAATTGATGACTACTGTTACTCTAGAATATGAAAACAAGATCAACATCCTTGATGAGACCATGTAGCTTACATAAAATTTCAAGAGAGAGACTTTGATAAGCAAAATCTCAGCTTTTGTGATTTCAAGATTGAACACATTACCTAAAAGTGAGATAGCCTTCAAAGCAATAGTTCATGGTAAGAAATCTGTAAACACTTCTTGTAATTTTGATGATGATGATGAAGAGAAAAATCTAGATTATTCCATTGCTATGATTTCCAAAAGAGAAAAGAAAGGAAAAGGAAAATATGAAGGTTAATTTCCATTTAAATGCTTTTCATGTAAAAAGATTGGTCACTTTGCATCTAAATATCCCTTCAGAGCCAGAAAGTTCAAAAATGACAAGCCTAAATTCACTAAGGAATGTTACTATGATGGAGATGGAGTTTCAGATGATGATTTAGCTGAAGAAGAAATTGGTTTTATTGCTATCATAGAGAAAATGAACAATAAGACAAATCATGAAGATGAGAAAGAGAAACAAGAGCTAGCATTAATTTCCCAAACTAATATAAGGAAAGACTAGATTATAGATAGTGGTTGTTCACATCACATGATAGGTGATAAAAATAGAATTGTTCATCTGGACAAATACAACAGTGGCATAGTTAGATTTGGAGATAACACTCCTAAACCCATAGTTGGTAGAGGATCCATCACCTTGGATGGTAAGAATAGTACCGATGATGTTCTCTATGTAGATGGTTTGAAACATAACCTTGTTAGTGTTTGACAGTTACTTGAAAAAGGTTATCAGTTGGAGTTCAAAGATGAAAAATGCATCATTAACAAGGATGGTGTTATGATTGCATCAAGCTCAGAGACTAGAGGTAATGTTTTCCAACTCAATTCAGAAGCAGGTTATTTTGTTGCTAAAGTTGATGATAGTTGGTTGTGGCATAAAAGACTATGTCATATCAATTTTGATAACATAGTAAAGATAAGAAATATAAAGGCAGTAAGAGATCTACCTAGCATAGCAAAGCCAGTTGATACTATATTCAAAGCTAAGGTTGAGAATGAATCTAGACTAAAGATAAAATGTTTGAGATCAGATAGAGGAAGAGAATTCACCTCTGATAGATTCTATGAGTACTACAAAGAACATGGCATAAAGAGACAATTTAGTGCACCTAGAACTCGTCAACATAATGGAATTGTAGAAAGAAGGAATAGGATCATTCTTGATACAGCGCACACCATCATGATTGAAGGAATAGTTGCACACACCTATTGGAGAGATGTAGTCAATACAAAATTCTACACCATCAATAGAATTCAATTGAGGCTAGGCACTGACAAAACACCATATGAGGTATGGTTTGGTAATGTTCCCATAGTAAAATACTTTAAAATATTTGGAAGCAAGTGCTACATCAAGAGGAATGAAGCAGTAGGCAAGTTTGATGAAAGAAGTAATGAAGGTATTTTCCTCGATTACTCTACTAAAAGTAAAGCTTATAGATGTTTCAATTTAAGATTGAAAAATATCATTGAAAGTGCTCATGTTAAGATTGATGAAAATTTTATGGTTCAAGAAAGATATCATGATTACTCACCCATGATTGAAGAAGAACCCAAACCATCCACTAGGGAGACCCTTATTGAAGAAATGTTTGACAATATTGATGTGTTATTCAATGGCCTTGAGACAAGTGAAGAAGATACTCATAAGGTTGATGAGTCAGCACCACCTAAAGTTTCAAAGTTTACATCTAGGAACCATTCCAAGAAAGACATCATTGGAGATTAGAGCAGAAAAGTCTTAACAAGATCACACGAAAAGAACTCAGCTAGTAGTGGAGTGGTATGTTTACTATCTCAGATTGAACCTTTAAGTGTTGAAGATGCATGTAATGATTTAGATTGGCATGATTCTATGAAAGAAGAACTTGATCAGATTATTATGAATGACACCTGTGAATTGGTCCCAAGACCCAGTGATAAAAATGTGATTGGAACAAAGTGGATATTCAAAAAAAAGATGGGGAAGATGGTATAGTAGTAATAAATAAAGAAAGGTTAGTATGTAAGTGTTATGTGGAAAGAGAAGGCATTGATTATTCAAACACATTTGCACCTATGAACATATTAGAAGCTATTAAGTTGTTTCTAGCTTATGCTATAGTCAAAAACTTCAAAGTTTATTAGATGGATGTCAAGTTAGAATTCTTGAATGGAGATTTGGAAGAACAAGTATACATTGAGAAGCTGCAAGGATTCACATTATCAGATAGACCTGATATGGTATGTAGATTGAAAAAGGCCCTCTATGGACTTAACCAAGCCCCTAGAGCATGGTATGAGAGACTAGATGGATGTCTAACAAAGATTGGATTCAAGAAAGGAGTAGTAGACTATAATTTATTCATAAGAGAGACATCTAAAGGTTTACTACTTGTAGCTATATTTGTTGATGACATTATCTTAGGAGGAAATGACAAACTTAGTGTTGAATTTTCTAAGGAGATGCAAAATAAATTTGAAATGAGTATGATTGGTCCTATCAAATACTTTTTGGGAATAAATGTGGAGCAGATAGAGAAAGGTATTTTCATTAATCAGTCTAAGTATATGAAATAAATATTGAAGAAATTCAAGATGGATGAGTGCAAGCCAGTAGGGACACCTATGATCATAGGATGGAAGCTTACAAAAGAAGATGATTCTCTTGCAGTAGATATAACATGTTACAAGTCTATGATTGGTAAACTCATTTATCCTACTCAACAAGACCTCATATTTCAAATGTAATTGGCATAGTTGGAAGATTTTTAGTAGAGCCCAAACAAAGTCACTTCATGGTAGTAAAAAGGATATTCAGATATTTGCAAGGCACTATAAACTATGGTCCATGGTATCCTAATTCAGAAAATATTGAGCTTCATGTGTACACTGAAGCAGATTGGGCAAGATGCATTGATGACAAAAAGAGTACATTAGGTGGAGCAATGTTTCTTGGTGATAAACTTGTCACTTGGATAAGAAAGAAATAGAATTGTATTTCTTAGTCAATAGTAGAAGCAGAGTATGTTGTAGCAGCCTTGAATTGTTATACAATTGTTTGGATCAAACAGATGATAAAGGATTTTGGAATTCAGATTGATTATCCTATTGTTATTCACTATGATAACACTAGCACTATCAATATGTCGAAGAACCCTATGATCCATGCAAAGACAAAGCATATTGAGATCAAGTATCACTTCCTAAGAAAGTGTTGGTGTTCAAAATGCTTGTGCCAACTAGGGCTGCCAATATGCCTTGAGACTAATGTTAGGAGTGGTTACATCCAAGTATGAGAGCTTTGCAAGACAACTGGACCAACTATAGGGACAAGACTACCCTTTACACTTTTGGCTCTGCAAAACCAAGGTGGGTGTACCTAATCTAGTATCTTATGGCATTCTAGGACTTTAAACTAGATTGAACAAAGTAGATGATAAAAAGAGACTACTAAATGTTAACCAAGCATTCATTGAATCTCTATTGCTATGAAGGGTATTACTGCCAACAACTGAACAATAAATAAAACTTGAAATGGTATTGATATATGAAGATGGAAAGAAGTAACAAGAGCCAATCAAACATTGAACTCAACTGAATATACTAATCCCTGATCAGTGCCATTATCCACTAGGCAGACCTCAAATACAGACATTGAAACATGAACCAACTATTGTCAAAGACTCATAGCCATAAACATAAAAATTCCATCCCATCCACCACTTATAATATCCTTCTGTAGACAAATCAAAGTGAATTTATTCCCTATCCAAAGTATATTTCACTTGATCCTAGGTCAAGAACTAAAGACTAGAACATATACAAAGGTAACCCTATGCAATGAATCAAAAAATCCAAAATTCATAAGATTGAGACCAAGGAGACACCTGAAAGCTTGAAATAATTATATTAAGTATGATGAGTCATGTACATGTTCAAAGTATAAAAGAGAGAAAACCACTTTAATAACCTACAAAAGACTACAAGGAAATTCTATTTAGTCTCATAGAATGTGATACAACCTACTACAACCTCTTGGAACCAACTGAAATTAGAAATGAACCTTGAAAAAGAACCCCTCTAAATGATCAAGAAAATCCTTTTATAGAAATAAGGATTGCAACATGTAATAGATCATTTAGGGGAAAATTAGGGTTTCAACCACCCTGCCAACCAAAAAATACATCAAAATTTATTTTAGGGGAAAAGACATAGGTAACCCAGAGAGAATGAATCTCAGACAGATCTGCAATCATCAAAATCAGTGAGAATAGTACAGAACAACAAGGAATTGCCATGAAAACCAATCAAATCAGCCACATGCAAATACACCTCAAGCACAAAACCACACTTCTTCTGGTACAAAAACATCATGCCACCAACCACAGAGACCCTCAGATCAGTTTGCAACAACTAGCACCACCAAACCAATAAAAAATGGTCGCTTAAACCATTAAATTTTGGTACCTCCTGTCACTGGAAAGCATTCAAAATTTCAAATCTATAGAGAATGGCTATTTCCATGGTGCTACTAGCATATCTACAGCCCACATTCAAATTGAGATCATCTTTATATTGTGGCCATCAAATCCTTTTCCTTTTCACGGGCTTCTTCACTTAACACTCAAGGATTCAGCGAACCTGCGACTGAAAGCATTCTCCAAGTCACCAGACCTTTTTCCCTAACCCATGTTTGATTAAGCGACCATGTGAATCATATCATTTTCCAGATCTTGCAATCTTTTCCTAACCTCTAGTTATATCTTGCAAGCATGAGAAAACAATGTTCTCCAAGTCGCTGGATATTCCCTTGACCCATGCATAGGAATCCTGGTTTACATTTGGCGAATTAAAGACCGAAGGCAATCTCATGTTCGCGAAATATTTTGGCTAATTGTTATTTCATCTAGAGATCACATGAGCACCTCATTCACCAATTTGCCAAAAATTATGCTGTCCACCTGATTTGCCTCCATGTACTTTCTTAAAACCTTAGGGCCCACTTTATCTGGCAAACTGGTGACCAAAGACCTTTCGCTAGTTCACGGAAAACTTTACATGATCACCAAATGTTTTAGAGAATGCGTGAACACTTGTTCACTAAGTCACTGAAATAATTAGAACATCACCATTTTATCATGCGAATGAGTGAACATAAGAAGCATTTATCAGGACCACCAAAATTTTAACTGCTCTGCCAAAACCCTTGACAGAAGAATGGGCCCACCCGAGATGAAATCTACGGCTGGCGTAAGATCACATGTGTCAGAAAAAACCCTTAAGAACATATGTTGATCGTCGATGCTCTGACATGCCAAGACCCATTGACAAGCTAGAAATACTGGTCCCACTATAGCTTCACATCACCACTAGGCTTGGCTAATTGAACATAGACACATCGACATGATCTGGCAATCAGGGCCCACACAAATATTTCTTTATTTGACTATTGTAGACTTAACCCTTGAACGATTACATGAATACATGACTGAAGCATTCTCTAAGTCACAAAACACTTTTCTTAACCATGGTCAAACTCAGAGAATACACGAACAAAGGCTTTCGCTAAATCACCAAGCCAAATCATAACCCTGAGTTTCATTACAAGAATGGGCGAATACACTTATTCTCTGAATCACTAGATAGGTTCCTTAACCCTGGGATCACCATTCAGAGAATATGCGATTGAAGAGGAAAGAAGACTGCCATGCCAGTTCACTTAATATTTTGACATAACCGCCAGGCATTGGGAGATTACATGAACATAGTATTCGGGCATTCACCAAATGAAACACATAACCGCCTAATGATTTAGAGACCTAGCGACTGAGGCAACAAAAACATGCATTCACAGGTTCACTAAATAAATTAAAGGCCTGAAACATTATTACCCAACTTAGAGAACACTGAGAGGAGAAAATGCACATGCCAAAAGGAAACTTAAGTGGCTTGAAAAAGTAACACAGAATTAGAACAAGGCCAAGATAAAATAAGGGTTTTTGCATGTAACAACTAGAAATTTGAAAATTTGAACTAGGGCTTGAGGCTAGAGATACATAAATGATTACAGAGACCATAGGAAAATAGATGAGACCATGAAATTTTTTGCAGAGATAGACCATTTTCTGAAGATTTAGTTGTGACATGAAAATGGGCTAACAGTGGATGTAGTTTGGGATGTATGCCTCCTGTAGGCATAGCAAGGATTAAGATCTCTAGGAGAAGTAGACCACCTACTAGAAAAGGAACAAGGACCTCAAAAAACATAGGGAACACACCAGGGAGACATGAAAGGAAAAACTATACAAAGTCTACATTTTTTACAAAAAACCTATAGCATCAAACTTGAGTTAGTCTTTGCCTCTATCAAAAATTTGGTTTTCATTTCTTCCTTCATGAGGCATACTAGACATTTTATTTTCATTTGTTTCACCAGGCATGTCCACGTTTTCAACCAACTTGTCAGGCCATAGTGCATGTAAAAATCTTTGGCACTCTCTTCATTTTTCTCACTATGAAGAAAAACTTAGCATACCCATGAACACTACCATCAAATAGGAACCTATTCTTTTCTACTGATTCATGTATGCTATCAATTGGAAACACAAAAAACTCATATTCTGTCTGCTGAAAATTTTCACTTATACCTTGACTTTGAATTTCCTTAGGTGTAACTAGCTAGAGCTTAAATGAATAGTCAGATTTATATTCACACATGTCATCAACATTTAAAGCTCTATCACTCAAGGAATAAAAAGATCCCGATCCAACTGAATCAGAAAACACCACATGTTCCTTAAACAATGGATTGATAACTCCATGTAATATACCATGTTGAACATTATGACAAAAAATCAATTGGTCATCATCATAGTCTTCATCATATAAAATATTAGTGAATACTTTAAATCCACTATCCATTTCAAGACCATTTAATAACCCATCACTTAGATCTTCATGTTCATCCTCACTAAAATTGCATTCAATCAGCATTTCCTTATCTTCATATTTTGAGGACAAATCACTCTCAAAACCATCATGTTCAAACTGATTTGTACAATGCAAAAACTAAGATGCATTCTCATTTTTAGACTTAGAAAAAGAAAACATACCTTCACTAAAGGAGTGTTCACTTCCATCATTACTTTCTTCCTCCCATGTTGCATCTGACTCATATGAAGACACCTCTATGTCACTTCCTTCATCATCCTCACCTGAATAACCACTGCTATCACATTTAGACATCTTTGAATGAGTGGAAGATCCTACATATAATGATTCTAATTCCTGCTCACTGCCACAATCTTAGTACTTCTCTGACAAAACTTCATTAGGAGAAGTACCCTCAACATGAGATATGGATTGCTCTGAAATACAACTTATATTTCCTTTTCGCTGATGATCCCTTTACAACTTATTCCATTTATCATCATCAGTAAACTCTTCTAAGAACAACCACTTGAATTTAGTCAAAGAAGAGATGCATTTTGGGGGTAAATTTAGATATCAATCAGATGCAACTCCTTTGAGGGATCTCCCAAAAAATATCATACTAACATCCTCATCAAAAATATGATATTTTACAATAAATCTAAAGAATGCTATGACATGCTTTACTACTGAATCAGACTAACAATCAAAAATAGGAATTAGATCCATTAGCTCACTAGGGAAAGAGTGAGGGGACCTTGGAAGAGCATAACTTAAAGCTCTATCCAACTTGACAAAACCCAGCCACCTAGACTGGCTTTTCCTTTGATTATCCATTTGATTTGAAACAAGATGAGAGCCACTCATCTTATCTCTATCTTCCCTTTACACTAGCACTGAATACTTGATAGGGAAACATTCTATACAACTGATCTTCATAAAAATAGGGCATATGAAAACCAAAATACCTAGAAGCCCTGAAAAAGGACCTTGTTGACTAGAAGGAAGGGCAGATCTAGAGCTCACCATGCAGCTCCATCAAGTTCTTTGATATGTAGAGTCACCACCCCCTTGAAGAGGAAATCTTTGTACTTGCTCTGTATTTCTTCTTCCAATCAACACACAAAACTTCACTAGGGTTCACTGCTTATCAGAAACTACATTGATCAAACAAAGACCTTAGAGTCACCACTCACAACTTGGTGAGAAATTTTTTAGCAAATGCTTTGTTTTTATATTTGACTCTATGATTTATAACCAAGACTATGGGATAATCCAGCCAACTAAAGAACTTGCTTTCTTTTACTTCTTCCCCAGCAGAGTCACCATCTTGTTGGTGACTCGGATAGGCCAAATCAATCTGGTCAATAAGATACTATAAATTTTTGAAACAACCAGAGATTCTAATAGATACACTTCCTTTTCATTGTTCTCCCCAGTAGAGTCACCATCTTGTTGGTGTTTGAAAATGCTTATGCCAACTAGGGCTACCAATATGCCTTGAGACTAATGTTAGGAGTGGTTAGTTCCAAGTATGAGAGCTCTGCAAGACAACTGGACCAACTATAGGGACAAGACTACCCTCTGCACTTCTAGCTCTACAAAACCAAGGTGAGTGTACCTAATCTAGTATCTTATGGCATTCTAGGACTTTAAACTAGATTGAAAAAATTAGATGATAACAAGATACTACTAAATTTTAACCAAGCATTCATTGAATCTCCATTTCTATGAAGGGTATTACTACCAACAACCGAACAACAAATAAAACTTGAAACGGTATTGATATATGAAGATGGAAAGAAGTAACAAGAGCCAATCATAATTGATTTCAACTGAATATACTAATCCTTGATCAGTGCCATCATCCATTGGGTAGACCTCAAATACAGACATTGAAACATGAACCAACTATTGTCAAAGACTCATAGCCATAAACATAAAAATTCCAGCCCATCCACTACTTATAATATCCTTCTATAGACAAATCAAAGTGAATCTATGCCCTATCCAAATTATATTTCACTTGATCCTAGATCAAGAACTAAAGACTAGAACATATACAAAGGTAGCCCTATGCAATGGATCAAAGAATCCAGAATTTACAAGATTGACACCAAGGAGAGACTTGAAAGCTAGAAATAATTATATTAAGTATGATGAGTCATGTACATGATCAAAGTAGAAAAGAGAGCAAACCACTTCAATAACTTGCAAAATACTACAAGGAAATTCTATTTAGTCTCATACAATGTGATATAGCCTGCTACAACCTCCTGGAACCAACCGAAATCAGAACTGAGCCTTGGAGAAGAACCCCTCTAAATGATCAAAAAAATCCTTTTATAGAAACAAGGACTGCAACATGCAATGGATCATTTAGGGAAAAATTAGGATTTCAACCACCCTACCAACCAAAAATTACATCAGACTTTATTACATGGGAAAAGACATAGGCAACCTAGAGAGAATGAATCTCAGACAAATCTACAATCATCAAAATCTATGAGAATAGTACAGAATGGCAAGGAATTGCCATGAAAACTAGTCAAATTGGCCACCTACAAACACACCTCGAGCACAAAACCACACTTCTCCTGGTACAAAAACATCATGCCACTGACCACAGAGACCCTTGGATTAGTCTGCAACAACCAACACCACCAAACCAATTGAAAATGACTACTTAAACCATTAAATTTGGTACCTCCTATCACTGGAAAGCATTCAAAATTTCAAATCTATAGAGAATGACTATTTCCATGGTGCTACTAGCATATCTACAGCCCACATTCAAACTGAGATCATCTTTATATTGTGGCCATCAGATCCTTTTTTCTTTTCATGGGCTTATTGACTTAACACTCAAGGATTCAACAAACCCGTGACTGAAAGCATTCTCCAAGTCGCAGGCCTTTTTCCCTAACCCATGTTTGATTAAGCGACCACACGAATCACATCATTTCCCAGATCTTGTAATCTTTTCCTAGCCTCTGGTTATATCTTACAAACATGAGAAAACAATGTTTGCCAAGTTGCTGAATATTCCCTTGACCCATGCATAGGAATGCTAGTTTACATTTGGTGAATTAGCGACCGAAGGCAATCTCATGTTCGCGGAATATTTTGGCTAACTAATATTTCATCTAGAGATCACATGAACACCTCATTCACCAATTCACCAAAAACTTTAGGACATTGCCAAATCATTTCGAGAACCAGCGAACAAGACACATTTATCAGCACCGCTAAAAATATATCCTTACTGCCAAATGGACTGAGAAACTAACTGGGCCCGCATCTGGAAAATCAATGGCTATCTAATAATCTCATACCTCTGACACACTCTATGTGAAATTATTCCATCCACCCAATTTTCCACTATGTACTTTCTTAAAACCTTAGGCCCCACTTTATCTAGCGAACTGGTGACCAAAGACCTTTCGCCGGTTCACAGAAAACTTTACGTGATCACTAAATGTTTTAGAGAATGTGCGAACACTTGTTTGCCAAGTCGCTAAAACAATTAGAACATCACCATTTTCTCATGCGAATGAGTGAACACAAGAAGCATTTATCGGGACCACCAAAATTTTAATTGCTTCACTAAAACCCTTGACAAAAGAATGGGCCCACCCGAGATGAAATCTATGGCTAGTGTTAGATTGCATGTGTCAGAAAAAACCCTTAAGAACATATGCTGACCATCGATGCTTTGACATGCCAAGACCCAATGAAAAGCTAGAAATACAAGTCCCACTGGAGCTCCACATCACCACTAGGCTTCTCCAATTGAACATGAATACATCGGCATGATCTAGCAATCAGGGCCCACACAAATATTTCTTTATTTGACTCCAGCAGACTTAACCCTTGAGTGATTACACGAATACACAATTGAAGCATTCTCTAAGTCACGAAACACTTTTCTTAACCATGGTCAAACTCAGAGAATACACGAACAAAGGCTTTTGCTTAATTGCCAAGAAAAATCATAACCCTGAGTTTCATTACGAGAATGCGCGAATACACTCATTCGCTGAATTGATAGATAGGTTCCTTAACCCCAGGATCACCATTTAGAGAATATGCAACTAAAGAGGAAAGAAGACTGCCATGCCAGTTTTCTTTATATTTTGACTTAACCGCTAGGCATTAGGAGATTACACAAACACAGTATTTGGGCATTTGCCAAATGAAACACATAATCGCCCAATGATTTAGAGACCTAGCGACTGAGGCAACAAAAACATGCATTTGCGGGATCACTAAATAACTTAAAGGCCTGAAACATTATTACCCAACTTAGCAAACATTGAGAGGAAAAAATGCACAAGCCAAAAGGAAACTTAAGTGGCCCAAAAAAGTAACACAGAATTAGAACAAGGCCAAGATAAAATAAGGGTTTTTGCATGTAACGGCTAGAAATTTAAAAATTTGAACTAGGGCTTGAGGCCAGAGACACAGAAATGATTGTAGAGACCATAGGAAAATAGATGAGACCATGAAATTTTTTGTAGAGATAGACCATTTTCTGAAGATTTAGCTATGACATGAAAATGGGCTAATAGAAAGAAAGTGGCAGAGAAAGAAGTCAAGCTGGACTATGTGAGTACTAAAGTTTAGTTTGCAAACATATTCACAAAGCCCTTACCAAAGGATACTTTTGAGTATCTCAGGGAGAAGATGGGAGTAATTCTCTTCCCTGATTCTAGTTAGAAGAAAGAAGGAAAAACATTAGTGCTTAGGGACTAATGGATGGTTGACTACTCTACTTCTAGAGTAGTACTAGTGCTTAAACTGATTGGCACCATTTGCCATTGATGTCAAAGGGGGAGTAATATACATTCATGAAAAAAAAAGGTAAAAAGAGGAGTAATATACTAAGGGGGAGTAGTATTTAGTTATTTTAGCAGTTCAATTGAGGAAATGGAGACTATTATAAAAGAATTATTCATTTGGATTGGTGGAGTTTTTCATTCCATATGTTGCCATCAATGCTAAAGGGGGAATTGTTGAAGATTTTCTAGTAGGCCAGTACTCACTATATGTTTGTCATTGATGACAACATATGGAAAGTAGCATGCATGGAAGACTTATGCAGTGAGCTTTCAGTATATATAGCATGGACATGATATCAGCATGACATCATGGGCACATAGGTTAAATGTTAGTACAAATAGTTATATAGCAGCTTGTGTCAGCAATGTTCCTAATATAGTAACAGGAAGTGTTATAAGTATAGTTGTCCATATAGTTATTATAAAGCCTCAAACACTTGGATATATGTTGAAGACATGTTAGTAATGTTTCATTCATAAACACAAAGTTTGATGATCAGTAGAAGTGAAGTTATGTAGTCACTATTCACCAGTAGTAGTTTCCTATGTTTATTTAGAAGAGCCGATAGAGATTATATTGGTTCTAGAGTTGCATCTATCATTTTGGTATGTGCCCTTGTATTTAAGCTTGGAGAAGAGTTAGTGATGTTCGGTTAAGAGTGCATGAAGTAATTCAGCTTGATGAGAAAAATTCAGTTGTTTTGGTAGAGCCGATAGTGTGTAGCATGCGTCCACAATTATCTTATTAGATAGGTCCCAAAATGTGGTTTTTGCTTAGTAGAGCTGATTGAATTGTTATTGGATTTTGTTATGGTTTCTCTAATATGATTTCAAGGTGGTTATAATAGGCCAATTTGAGTATATCATTTAGAGGAAAGATATTTATAGTGAGTCATTTGTGATTTCTTGAGTGTGGTTCATAGTTGATTAAGAAGAGCATAGATGAGTGTGTGAAGTGTTGAGCCATCAGAAGAAGGTCTATGTGACCAAGTAAAGTATTTTTACTATACATTGGAACTGGTCCAGATAGCAGGTCTAAGCACAATTCACCAAGATCTAGATATAGTGTGTATCTCTTATTCAGAAGGTTGTAGCCTTCGCCCCTTTGGGTAGTGTGCTCTTAGATAGTGTTTCCTCTCCCCTAACAGGGACTATTGTAAAAGACTCCTAATAGGGTCTGAGCCTTAACTAGGTCTACTATACTAAATAGATTGTAAAGCAACTCCTAACAGGGTTAAGGATCTTCTAAGAAGGATCATAATACACTAGTGCAAAATATTAGTGGGTGTCAATTGCCACTAGGGTTTTTACCTATTTGGATTTCCCCATAACCAAAATATTGTGTCATGTTCAAGTGTTCATTCATTGTGTTTATGCTTTATGCTTAAGTATACTTAATTTGATAAAGAATTGAAACTTTTAGATAAATGATTCACTCCCCCCCTTTGAGTTATCTCATGGGACTATTCCTAACACTTTTTTGCTACTAGAAGGGCTCCATAATTATCCAATCTAGTTTTCTCATGAATCATTTGTGAGCATATCTTAACTAGTTGTTCTCAAATACATATGCAATGGTCATGGATTCTACTTAGTATTATCTTAAACCATTCGGTTTCATGGAACTCATTTAGTAAGGTTAGCTTGATAATGGACTAGTCTTCTAAGTGTTTAAACTCTTCTACAATTGATCCATCTTATTCTATCATTTCATCTAATTCACTATAGAAATTGAGATCTCCAATTATCTCATACTTATAATGTATGTATGCCCTAATGTCCTCTACATGAAACACATCGTAAGGGGTTTGTGAAAATGATCCTTTTGGATCATCCTCACAAGACTTAAAAAGATGTTTCTTAACCTTATACCTAGGTATATCCACAAAATCAAAGATCAGGGTTACATCCATAACTTCTCAGATATTATAAAGTCAAAATACCTTTAACATGCTAAAATCCAAACCTTTGCTTCAAGCGATCACAAATGATGTCTACTAGATGACTGAAATGTTTCACAACTCTTCTCTCCTTGGTGTTTGATTATCAAATTGTGAGGAAATGATAATCTTCTAGCTATTTTATCCATCTCAAGTTGATTAAGTGCATTAATAATAGGTAGCTCAACTTCGTATGAAGTCTAGTCAACACAAATATTGTGAACACAAAATATGAATCTCCAAGTTTTGTGATCACAAATATAGACTCCATAGTGTCTGACCACACCATACATAATTTCACATGAGTTCATTCCACATAATTAGGGGCTAGATATAATTTTTAATCTACATCTGATGCTCCCCTTAAGGCCATGCAACCTTCTAGGTTGATGTCCCAATGAAATCATCATGCAAAGACACAATAGCATCCATTTTCTCTCCTTGAACCAATGCCTTATTGAGCTCTATTATCTTCCACACTTTCTCATCCTCTTCATTTGTAGATTTCTTGAATTAATTCTCAAACTCATCCATGTACTTATTAAAAATTTTACCATTGTCACCAACATTCTTCCTTATAACCATAAGAGGTGGTCCTCTTGGTTCTCTTGGTCCTCTTTTATTTTCTTCTCCATTGTATCTGCAAAACTTTTCTATGTGTCCAAGTTTTTTACATTTTTAACATGTAGGTGGTCTCCTTCTATCCTAATTTACTTGTAGCTTACAATATCTTGTAGTATGCCCAAAGATATTACATTTTAGACATGTGGTCTTGGTTGTTGACTCTTCTCTGATGTAATATTTTTTATAGCTAGACTGATCAAGCTTCCTACATTGAGCTTTCTTATGTCCATAATCATAACAATTATAACAATAACTATAAAAGGGTTTTATAGCACTATTACCTCTGCAATCTATTTTCATGTGTCCAATTTTTTTTGCATCCAAAGCATCTACCTCTAAAAGGTCTGGTCTAGTCTCTAGGTATTTTAAGAGTGGGTATTTATTTAGTCTTTTCTTTGAGGTGTCTCTTCACTAGTCTTAGAACATTCAGATTCATTGAATCCAACTCTAGTCATGTATGCTTTAGGCTTCTGTCTTTCTCTCTGTTCATCAATCTTATCACTGCTCATGTACAACTTCTCCATATGAAATTTGGATTGAGTGAGTTCTCCTTCTATGATGTGATTGTACTTCAATTCCTCACACTTATCCTTGTAGTGATTTGTTAGGAATGGGAACACTGAGAGGTGGGTGAATCAGTCTTCTATATATTAATACTTTTTATTTAATCTTGAAACTTAACTTATTTGCTTATGTATTGAAATGAATATCAATGCAAGTAAGATAAAAAAAACCATAACACATAACACAAAATATGATTATGGGGAAACCCAAATAGGTAAAAACCCCGGTGGGAATTTACACCCGCTAAGATCTGCACTAGTGTTTTATGATCCATGTTAGAAGATCTTGCAACCCGGTTAGGAGTTATTCTTTACAATGATTTTAGTACAACGACCTGGTCAAGGGTGAAATTCTATTAGGAGTCTTTTACAATTTACCCTGTTAGGCATGGGGACACACTATTCTAGAGATCACTGCTCAAGTCATGAAGGCTACAACCTTCTAGATCTTAGATACACACTATATCTACAAGGTGAACTATTGCTGTGATATTGCTTGTCTAATCAGTTCCTTTTGTGTGCTTATGCTTTAGCCTCTTGTAAAGAAGTACAAAATTATAACTACTCTTTTCATATTGCTTCTCTTCTCTTATTTATTTCTATCTCTCCATACTTTTTATAATTACAAGGGTGCATGTCTTATTTATATACACATACAAAACTCTTCATCAAGTTGGCCTATAACTAATTACATACAACACTTCCAATTGAATTGGCTCAGGTGTGATTACATATAATCATATTAACATGTCTATGACCTAAATAAAATAGGCACATAGCCTTTACAAAATAATATTATCATCGCTAATCAAAATACAAATAGTCGGCTCCATGCTCTGTTCTATTCTGTCGCTCACTATCTATGTCACTTCATCTAACTCTAACTTCCTCATACTGACTCATATCATCACGCACTCTTAGAATTAGCATGAATACATACTTAGAAGCTTATCTTGATGTGTTGATGTCATAATTCTATCATATGGATGTGCGCTATTGCTCTATTCTTCTGGTGCTCTTCTAACTATCTAGTCTTCCACACTTAACCAAAATCTGATGTTCTAACTTTATGCGCTAACTCTATAACATCATATGAATTTGTTTCAATAATTACAACACTAAATATAGTCATATACATCAATATACTCAACTTTCCAACAATCTCCCCCTTTTTCATTGATGGAAACAAAGGAATATGGAAAAGTTACTAACTATATCCATGTACAAATTTTTCTAATAATACTCTAACTTATATCTCCCCTTTCACTATGTACTATATTCCCCCTTACATCATACAAAAAGCTCCATATTATCTCTTCTATATTCTGTTCACCCCTTTTGACATTAATGACAAAGGTGCTCAAAAAATTATATCCACAAATACTTACATAGTTAATACATCCGGGTAGGCTATCTAAAGGTTTGCAATCTCATTCTGCCAAAACATCTTCAATGTGTCTATTGTCTAGAGATGGGTGCACAAAGCATATGCCAATTTCTCCATCTTCTCCAAATATTTACTTGAACCTTGATCATATGTCACCATAGTGGCATCAATATCCTTGATGTTCTGGTTCAATTCATCTAATGAGGGGTCAAGAGAATTTCTTAGCTCTGTTTGCCTTGCCCTTATCTTGGACATTTTTTTCTCTACCTTCTTTATTTTGTCCACTTGTCCTTGATACACATTGTTACACATATTCACATTTTTAGAGGGGTCTTCTACAGATTTCCTCACTTTTTATATCATAGCTTATGCTTCACAAATTTTCTTGTAGAGATCTGCAGTCAGCTTGTCTTGGTTCATGCAATCTACTTTGATTTTCCTTCCTATTGTTGCAATTTACTTTAATGAAGCTCAACCAATCTTCAAAGAGTTAAGGTCAAGTGAAAAATTTAAAGTTAGCTCATTCAATCTCTTCTTAAGATACTTCCCTTCTGCTAGCTTATCTATTGATTCTTCTAGGAAAGAAAAGTTTTCTTTGAAGCCTGTTAGGATGGTACTAACATCATCCATAGAATGCACTTTTGTTACCTTCTCTACTTGTAGTAGACTATTCAAGATATTTACTGACTCAACAAACAAAGGATTTATCATCACTTGTTTCTCCTTGGTCTTCTCCATAGCAAGGATATTGATCTGGATCAGGTCTTCTTCTCCCCAAGAGTCAAAATTGACAACAATGATGCTAATGGAGTGAGAGGTGTGCTAACTATCATATATTTTATGGGTAATTCAACATATGGCTTATCTATTGGCCCATTTTCCTTCTCCTTTTATTCTTCTTTCTCTTTTTATTTTTCTTTTTCTTTTTCTTTTTCTTTTTCTTTTTGTTTTTGTTTTTCTTTTCCTTTTTCCTCTTATTCTTCTTGTCTTGTTATATCCTCAATCAGCACATCTTCTTAGTTCTTTGGTGAATTATCACCGCATAGAATTTCTACCTCTTGAGTACTCACAAAGGCTTCCTCAAATGTGTCTAAGTCTTTGTCAGTGGCCACAGTGGATATTTCCACATTATCAATCATTATTGTGTCTTTCTTGACTTTAGGCATGGGCGCAGATGCCATTACCTCTATGGGTGCTATCATTGTGGGTGTTGAGTCATGTGGACCTATCATAGGTGCATTAGTGACCTCATCTTATTTGGTCTGTTCAATAGGTTCTTGAGTGATGGGTGCAGATCTAGGTTGCATGCATTGTTTAAGGAACACTTTCTCAAAGGCTTTCCCTGTTTCCTTACCTATCAGGTCATAATCCTTGTTCATTATGTGCAATGTTGCCATTGTTGTTCTAAGGTGTGGCTTCACCAAATCCATTAAAAAGTCTTTTCCTTCAACTGAACACACTGGAAGATTGTCATCTAGTGTTTTGTCCCTTATTTGGATGCTTTCTTCAGTAGCTTGTCTTTTCAAAGTATTCAAAATATCCCATACTTTATTTGGGATGACTGTCTTCAGTTCTAGCACAGTCCTCTTAAACTTGATCATGTGTTTGATCAACATCTCATGAATCTCAGACTTGTCAATTTCATGATATCTATCATAAAACTTAGATATCTGATCGAGTCTGCCTTCATCAACCACTCTAGATCTCAACATTTGTAAATTTGGTTAGAATCCTACCTCAAGAGGTGGTTGCAAATTTTTGCCTTTGCTTATTGTGGTTCTTGCTGATGGATGGCCTGTAGCTATTTTCTTCTTCCTCTTAGGCATCTTAGATGCTTCAATGGACTCCAAGTTAATTGTGTCTGTAGGTGCAGAATTGATATCATCTTTCTTACTCTCCTTTTCCTTTGGATCATCTATTTTTTCAATCTTTACTTTCTTCATCTTAGGATCATCAATCTTCTCTATCTTGGCTTCCATAGAGGATGTGCTCTCAATTTTCATAGCTATCTTAGCTTCTCTAGCTTTAGCCAAGTGTACTTGGGTCACACCATGGATCTTCAAAATCTCAGAGGTGATTTTGGTGGCTTTCCTCTTGGTTTTAGCACTGTTTAGGACTGCATCAACCTATCTAGTCTTTTCCTCATATGTTCTCCATCTTGGCTCATTGTGATCTTTGGGCACTGATAGTAAGACTTGTGCATAGGCTTCCAAAACTTGCTCCTCCACTTCATAGCCAAGTGGATGAATCCACTTAGTTCTAGGCTCAACAGCCTCCATACAAGTAATGTCTATTTCCACCACAAAGTAAATACTATCCTTATATTTCTCAACAAAGCTTTCATGTATCCTATACCTCATCTACATCTTTATCTTGAATGTCTTTAATTCTAACTCTATAAAATCCTTCATTGTACTCTTAGTTGATGCCTTCAGAGATATTTGTGGAATTGTAGGTGAACTTTTGTCTGGGTATAAGTTTGATACTTTCCCAACTATATGAAAGTACACATAGATTATTAATGGCCCAAACCTGAATATCTTGGTCTTGTCATGCTTGATTACCTTGATGTTGTCCATCAACTATGTGTTCAAAATCCCACACAAGTTAAATTATTCATTTTCTCTCATCAATCTGATGGTTGTAAGAATAGTGGACGTAGACACACTATTGACCCTATTTGCATGTTGAAATCTATATCTAGGTATCATAGACATCAATTTGATGCCTTTCTCCTTAATTGGTTCAATTTTCATCCTGTGCTTATCACTTTGGGATTTGCAGGCTTTCTCAACCAATTTTATAAGATCCTTACCAACTAGAAGAATGTCATCTATCTTTGATAGACCCTATCATCTCATAAATGAGATTAGCTATGATTCTAACTAGAGCTTCACCTATCCAAAATAGGTCATCATGTATCCTACTCAATAGGTTCTTAATCCATTTGGAATCATAAAATTCATATGTAGTAGTATATTCAATGATTGGGTGATTCTCAAGGTACATGAACTCTTCAGTGAATGTTTTTTTTTGGATTCATCATGGTTTCTAGGTGAGGCCTAATCCTATCCAAACCAACTAGTTCCTTCTTGTAATACACATATGCGTGTATGTCTTCTACGTGCATAATGCCCATTGGGGTTTTAGAAAAGGCTCCTTCTAGGTTATATGTGGTAGAAATGAATGGATTCTTCTTAAACACATATCATTTCCTTTTTGCAAATATCAAATACAATTGTTGTAGCCATGACTCATTTTAATGCTTCAAAGAGGTTACCAATGGTTTCTAAATTTTTGCATCCAAGTTAGGGCTTCCAACAATCAATATTTCTTCTTTACTGACAAATTCATCTACAACACTTCTTAACTCAAATGGTTGATCTTCTTTGTTCTCCAAATGCTCAACTTAGAATGCAATGTGTGAATGATGAATCTCCAATGGCTATAAAGAAACTTTTGCACCATTAATGCTCATCGTGTAAACACAGAATGCAACAAGAAATTTCATTATTTTTCTCCTCTATCAATCAAGCAGTGCGTTCTCACATACTACAACCATATAGTCTCCAAATAGTTATAATCAAAGGTGCATACTCTGAGGGTGAGTATACAAGTCGCGCAAGGGTCTAGAGCTAATCTAGCTCCGCACTATGACAATGATGGTCATTTTAACCATAAATAGGAGGTGCGTCCATTACGGATTGCATCCTCAACTATTTCATCAACATTATCCTTCTTTTCTTCCTTCCAAATCAAGCTTGCATCTTCTATAGCTTGTACAAATTTGTCTTCTCTTGCTTCTTCCAAAATTGATCCTTTTGATATTTTAGGGCTTTCTTGTCTTTGCTCTTTTGATCTACAAAACTTTGAGATGTGTTCTAGCCTTGTTACATGAGTACCAAATGACTAGAGGCCTCATATTACTTGGTTCATTCATGTGGGTTACCATACTGGCATTGTCTGGCTATGTGACCAATATAGTTGCATATCTGACAATGTGATGTTCTGACCATTTCTTACATTCTATTGTGGATGACTTATCTAATTTTTATGATTTTGATTTGATCTACAATTCATAGCTCTATGACCAAACTTATTACATGATTAACAGTAAACCATTGAATGGTCTTACCTCTTTACAACTTCTTTTTTATGTGTCTGTGTTTGTTACAAGCATAACAAGTCTTGTTTACTAGCTTACGCTCATCCTTGGGTGGTTTCAACTTCAGCTTCTGTATGATTTCCTATCTTCTTAGTTTCGAAAGATTCTTTTGATGCTTTCTTTCTTGCTCGCATCGCCATTGATCTAATTTTATGCTTCATTTAATCCAATATCACTGGTGTCTCCTTTAACCTTTTGTGCATACAATTGTGACTCTATTAGATCTTTTCTTGTGTACAATTTGTCAATATGATTCTTTGCCTTTAGTCAAATTCATATTCCACTTGCTTCTTGATGTTTTCTAGTTCCGAGTATTTCATGTTAGCTTTCCTTTGTTCTTCATCCAACTGCTTGTTTTCTTTGATCTGTTCTCATAGGCTTCTTAATTATTAAGTAAATTTTCATCCAATTCTTCAATATGATCTTTCAGAGATGTGTTTTCCTCATTTATCTTTTTAACCATTTTTCCAAAATCACTAGTGGAACATTCTTTCAAATCTTTTCTTGGTTTTTTGATGATTGCATTATAATCACTAACCTTTTCTTTTAGTTCTTCAATTTCCTTTTCAGATCTGTCAAGGTCTTCAAGAGCTACTTCAATATTAGTTTTTAGATGTTTCATTTCTCCCTTATCCATGATCTCCTCAAGTGGTTAAACTTATCTTCAGAGGACCAAAGCTTTAATACTAATTGTTATGAATGGGAACACTGAGAGGGGGGGGGGGTGGGTTGAATCAGTGTTTTATATATTAATACTTTTTCTTTACTCTTCAAACTTAACTTATTTTCTTATGTACTAAAATGAATATCAATGCAAGTAAGTTAAACAAAAATAACACATAAAACCAAATATGATTACAAAGAAAATCAAATAGGTAAAGACCTTGGCAGGAATTGATACCCACTAAGAACTACACTAGTGTTTTATGATCCCTATTAGAAGATCTTGCAACCCTGTTAAGAGTTGTTCTTTCCAATGGTTTTAGTATAGTAACCTGGTTAAGGGTCAGACCTATTAGGAGTCTTTTAAAATTAACCCTGTAGGGGTGGGGACACACTTTCCTAGAGATCACTACTCAAGTGGTGAAGGCTACAACCTTTTGGATCTTAGATACACACTATATCTACACGAGGTGAATTGTTACTATGACTCTACTTGTCTGATCAGTCCCTTTTGTGCACTTAGTCTTTAGCCTCTTGTAAAGAACTATAACATTCTAACTTCTCTTTGCATACCTCTACTCTAATCTTACTGATTTCTATCTCTCATACTTTTAAAATTACAAGGATGCAAGTCTTATTTATATGCGCATACAAAACTCTTCATCAAGTCAGCCTATAACTAATTACATACAATGCTCCCAATTGAACTATCTCAAACATGATTACATACAATCATATTAACATGTTGTATGACCTAAATACAATAGGTGTATAGCCTTTACAAAACAATATTATGATTGCTAATGAAAATACAAAACAGTCGGCTCTATGCTTTGTTCTATTATGCTGCTCACTATCTGTGTCACTTCATTTGACTCTAACTTCCTCATACTGACTCATATCATCATGCACTCTTAGACTTAGCATGAATACATACTTGGAAGCTTATCTTGAAGGTTTCATGTCATAATTTTGTCATACGTATGTGCACTATTACTCTGTTCTTCTAGTGCTCTGCTAATTGTCCAATCTTCCACACTTAACCAAAATCTAATGTTCTAACTGCTTGTGCTGACTCTATAACATCATATGACTTTGTTACCATAATGAACATACTAAATATAGTCATATACATTAGTATAGTCAATTTTCCAACATGATCAAGTTTAGTCTTCATTTGTCCTATCTGTATATTTGCTTCTTTTAGCATTTCTTCAACTTTGAGTCTTGCATCTTTTCAAGTTGAATCTCTTTAATCATCTTCTCTTTTTCTTGTTCCAACTTCTTTACTTGGTTGGAGGTATCACTGTCTGAATCCTCTTTGATCTTTTCCATAAGGTATTATTTCTAACTTCTTGAAATTTCAACTCGTTCCTTTAGTTTCTTGATAAAACCTCCTGCTCTTCTCAATTTGAATTTAAGTTCACCAATTCTCAACCTTTTCCTTGCCTAGGTCATCAAGTGTTGCCTCAAAATTATCTTGCAAACTTTTTGAATCCATTATGATCTCCCTTAAGCTGTTAGGCTTTCTCTCCAAGTGCCATAAGCTCTGTTACCAATTATTAGGATTAGGTAATACTGAGAGGGGGGTGAGTCAGTATTACAACACTTTAATTTAAAATTCAACCAATGAAAATAAACCATATTAATGGAGAAAATAAAAGTAAATTAATGCATAACACATAACTCATGACACCATTATTTGTTCTCAGGGAAACCCTGGCCAAGGGAAAACCCTGGTGAGGGATGGTATCTGCAACTATGCAATAAAATATTCAATCCTTTCTAGGAGATCTACCCCCTCTTAGGAGATGAGTATTATATAGTACATTTCATTGTTAAAGGAATACAAAACCCTGTTAATGGTGGTGAGCTTACTACCCTTACAATCAAAATATTGTCACAAAGTGTTCTTCAAAAGGTGAACAATACAAACATCTGTTATGCTTAGATAGTTCTAATTATAACTCTATCAATCTCTAATCTTTCATCTTGTCTTCACATCAATCACATCACCATCACAATCATACTTACATGCATACTTATCACTTCCACAAAACACTATACTTATACCAATTATGCCATCCCGTTAGCTTCACAAATACATTACAAAACATAACAATTACTTATGCAAATGATAAACATAGAGTCATCGATCATTATTGCCAAAGTTTTGGCAATATACAATATTCATCTAACTTAGTACATTACCATACCAACTAACCTTTCCTCAATCATCGCAACTATTCATATGCCTCATTTCACTGAT